>CM047429.1:58555622-59161760 GCA_026168455.1 Theocolax elegans | reverse complement strand
TTTTTAAAACTTTTTCTTTCAGCTGCAGCTAATTCATTATCTAGAACATACAATTGCCCATATTTTCGAGCTTCATTTTCATTTAAGATTCAGATAACTTATCAAAATTAGCTCCAAAGCTTGCAAAAGCTAACGCATTTTATATAGCCGAATATTTTTGCGAAAATTAATACTATCTTCCGTTATTCCTGTAGCTAATTGCTTTAATTCTTCCGGATAGGGAGGCATTTTCGGTAAGTCTACGTTTCCTTTGTGACCAATTAGAAAATTCTTTACCTAGTGTATATTCAAAAACAAAATGTTTAGTATTACAATGTTTACAAGTTTCAGACATATAACCTAAATTGTTTTCAATAATTATTTTGTTTCGACAATGTCCAAAATCACACGATTATTATTAATATTTTTTACGTGATGTATCGCTTGGTACAAAATTTAATTATTATTAGAAAAACAAATTAATTTACATCAGTGCGTGTAAAAGAATTGATGCGTTTATCAATTATTTTATCATTAGTGAATTTTCCGATACCTTTTTTATTCCTATAATTTGTTTTAAAAAAACGAAACAATATATTTAGCAGATTTCTATTATTCTTGCACATCTAATTATTTTTTTGTTCAAGAGATTAACCGTAATTTTGAAGGTGAATTTTTAAAAATATAATTATAAAAATATTGTAGTAGAGAAATATCTATCTCTTTCATTTTGTATTTATTTATTTGACGGTAATATATATTTTGATAAATTTTAAAATAAATATATAATTAATACGTAACCTAAAAGGAGATTGATAAAAAGTAACATTTTAATTATGTTTACTGTAAACTTTACTTACTTGTAGATAGAAATTCTATTACCAATAAAATTGTTTAGAGTAAATATTTCTATATTACCAGTATTTAAATTTAAATATATTTTTAAAAATTAATTTTTATTTGTAATATATTATTATCCGTGAATTGTTTTATACTCTTTTGTTTTAATAATACTGTGAAACAAAAATACAAGCGCTTAAATCGCTTAAATCGTGTACTTTTAAAAGATGTTGTCAATTATAAATGCCATGAAATTGTTTAATTTAAAAATTTGTTTAAAAAATGAATACGCAGTATACTTATAACAATATGAAAAATCAATTATGATTTTAAGATTAAGGTCAATATGAATAAAATTTCAATTATTAGTAAATTTTTAATCATATTTAAAAATATCAAATTTCTAATATACGTTTACTTTGTATCCATTACATATACTTATATATCATGAAGTTTGTATAGAATCAACCAAAATTAAAACAATGCAGTTTTAAATTGACGACATCGGTAAAGTAAGATAATATACAAACATAAAAATGTAATTCAACAGTTTTACTTAAGAATTTAAATTTGATGATTTTTATATATTTTGTTAATTACATGTAATAGTGTGTATGAAACAAATATGTAATAAGTTAACGTTTCTAAAGCGATTTAACGAATGGTATGTTAATGTCTTTTACATACAGCGCATAAAATAGATTATGATATATATTGTACATATTTATTTTTACACAGATCGTGCAATGCGATTATCAATATCGAGCTGATTTTGATCCGTTAAAATTGGATTTTAATGAGAAAAAGTAACAAATTAACAAGATCCTTAATTATTTTGATTATATACTTGTATACAAATTAATGAGATTATTACACTATTTATACATGAATATTTAATTTTCATTTCGAGTTATTTCAAAGTATAAATAAATCAATGATTTTAATTAATTATATTATATTTCAAGAAATTTCGAATACTGGCATGAATTATATCTACCTTATCATCGTTAATCGTAACACAATTAATCTTAATTTTTTTTTAATATATGAATGATAAGGCAAGACTCATATCGATAAAAACAAAACATACATATATGTATTTAATAAATTGTTGTTTATTACAAATAACAAAAAGTATATACTAAACCGATCTATCTCATTAAAGTGCCCAGACTTGATGAACACATTTGTAGAAATGAAAAGCCTTCGCTACATACGTTAGTCCATTTAGATTTAATCAATAAATACAACGCTAATTTCTTGGCCTCAAAAAGTTCGTTATCTTAGTGTATAATCTTATTTTGTGTAGATCAGAAATAATATCAATGTAAACATATAAGTTTCAAGCGATAAATCATATTATTGTTATGGTATTAAAAAATCAAGAAATGTCAAATTTTTCGATGCACTATTTTAAGTGTATTTTATATACTTGCTCAAATTTTAATTAGGCATTAGAAAGTTAAACAAAAATACACAAAAAATAAAGTACAAATATAAAATAATGTTTTACATGCTTTAATTTGATGTAACGATATATGTAACGCGGACATATCTCATTTGTAAAGTTTTAATTGAAATTGTTTATAATAAATGTTACAAATAATCAAAGTTTCGATAATAATAAGTTAATGAATAGAAAATTTTAACAAATGTTATGTTGAAAATTTATTAACATTTATAAATTTCTAAATTTCGTTAATCATTTTAAAACAAGCACAAAAATATATATGTAAGAGAATATATAATATATAAGAGAGAAAAATATATTTCTAGAGATGAAATTTATTTTGAAAAAAAGTAAACGTGAACAATAAAATATTGAGAATTATTTCTTGCGATTACTTATTAAAAAAATATAAAAAAAAAATTCGTATGGACTTGATTGTCAATTAAATTATATAGTACATAGTTTTAGTTATGTGTACAGACAAGCGTATTAATAAATTTATTTTGTCGTCAATCGTGTTTGCATATGCGTGTGCGACTGTGAATGTAAATAATTTAAAAAATGTAGTTAGGGAGAAAAATTATATCGCCGAGAAAAGGATGTTAACCAAATAACAGTTACGTAAAACTCCAAGTAAAAAAATTTAATAAAAAAAAATCACCAAAAATCTTTTTACTTGCTACGTAAACAGATTGGTTAATGGTTTTTCAGAAAGAAAAATAAAGTGCGAGCGAATGCGATTAATTTTAATAACGCTTGAGCCATGTTGTATAAAGTCCATTATTGTTGCAATTGTCAGGAGCTATGAGATTCGTTTAGACGACTTAAGGTTCCATGGAAATAAGAGAGCCCGTGTTCTCTGTTCGTCCTTGTTTATCAGTCGCATTGGTTTATATTTTACTCTATTTAAACAAATATTCAAAAACAAAACATTTTCGAACATATACTTTAAAGTTTAATCATATTAATCACTATAATTTATATTATATTCAATCAAATGATAATAATTTGTTTAAAGTCTTTTAACACGATCATTATTTGTTACATTATCTACATATTTTTATTATATGTTCAAAATTGAGTTCAATGAATGAAACGATAGATTCATTTATTTGATAATATTTTAATGGATAGAAAATTATCATCATTGATTGTAGCTTTGCCAATTTAAGAAATATCATGTTTTTTTAACATAAATATTATCGTTTTCTCCTAAAATGTATTTGATTATTGTTTCATTGCATAAATATTTGTTTAATTATAGTAAAATTTGTATCAGTGTAATTTATACGATTTCTAATTGTTAATGTTTTTGTATATTTGTACATTCATTGTTATCAGTTCGCAAAATGCGAAAATTTGACTTTACCCCGTAATGCTTTTACGATTTAAACATACATTCCATCGAAATGTGTACTTTACATAGTTCCGGACAATAAATAGGTGAAACTGAATTAAAAAGTTAAACACAGCGAAATGAAATATCCCCCATATTTTGTAATAACGGGACTGAAGAAAACGATATGTAGAATCTCATGTAAATTTTTACAAAAGATAATAATAAAAAGAAGCACTTTCCTCAATATACCTAATTTAATTAAATACACGAAATAATAAATCTGAAGGTTCAATTATATAATAGTTAAAAAAATATAGTTTATTTAACATAGTTTATACGAATTTTAACCAAGTATTGAACAAACTTTTAACCAATATTACTATCCAATCTTATAAATAAAATTTGTATGACATAGCTACGCGTAAGATTATCCAGATATATATTTATGTACATTTTATATAAGATTGTACATCTAGATAATCATTTTACCAATGTAACTAAATAACTTGAATTATATAAACTTAAATGATAATGTTTTTTTAAATATATAATATCAAGCACCAAATTTACACATAAAATTGAATAATTTTGACAAATGGTCTATTAATAATGAAAAATAATGTGTGGATTACATTGAAAATGCATGAATTTTGTTGTATACATTTAACATGTCAAGTATAAATAAGTAACGAAGTATAAAATATTACTCGTTCAATAATCTTACAAACATTATCAAGTCATAAGAAAAAAAAGAAAAATAATAGAGTATTTTTAGACAAACACTATTATGGGAATAATTCATCGCGTATATTACAATGTTTCTTTATACAATATAATACATTCAGAAGTATAGCAATATGCAAATACTTCGTCGGAGATGGTCATATTGAAAAAATTATTTTTATTGCAGTTTTGCTTCTTCTTTAACCTTCCATAAAACTAACTCCATACATGCACTGGCGTCTTCTTTACTGTCATGTCCACCAACTAAAAAGAAATATACAAAATTATTACAATTACTGATGATCGCAAGGGTAAGAACGCAAATCAGGCTTAATTTTAGTATTTGCATAATTATTTCATTGTATTAACACATTGTTCTCTTTTACACTTTAACTGACATATCTAGCATTCAATATTATGATTAATTTTAAAGGTAATTTTAAACTAAATTAATTTTATACTGTAATAAGAAGTATAATCTGCGTTTCAAATGACTAAAAAATAATTTAGGTAATTATTGAATGTAAACCGCTAATAAAAGAAAAACTATTGTTTTTTTTAATGAAGAGAATTAGGAATATAACACACTCATATAAGGGCATGTCATGGCAAACAATTGTAGGCCAATTACACAGGAAGCATAGACTAGATCGCATCTTTATAATTAATAAAATAATTTTTTGCCAATTTTTGAAAAAAAAAATTCTTGTTTTTTATTTTATTGAACAATCTAATAAATATTCTATGAATCAGAAAGTAATTTTTCTGAAAATATGATTACTTTTTGCGGAATTAACAAAAACCTGTAATCTGACATATTCGGTACACTAACGTCCACCATGTCTGTTATATTCCCAGTATTTTATCAATAAAAGCTCTGTAACAGTATTGTGCTTCGTTTGACGATAATGTGTGAATTTTTTCAAATTTTTTTTATAAATAAATCAACGAGATATTACCGACTAAAAATGGTTATTTGTATATAATTCATTAAATCTTAATTATTTCGTAAAACTCGCTCTGTAACAGTATTCGATTTGCTTATCCTAGAATCTGTGATTTTTTTTGCAAATCTTTAGTGCCATTAAATTTTTAAATTTTTGTAAAATTGTTAATACGGTTTTGCAATGTGTGTTTACTTTGCACATTAGTTATATAATATACTATTTATACGTACCATCGTCCTGAATTATTTTACGTAAATATTCTGAGCACAAGTTTTTTAATGCTCTCTTAAAGGGAGGACCATTTTTATGTGGAAAAATAACACTGGTATCGACAACTGTGTTATGGAGAAGCTTTAACGCTTTAAAATCACTTTCTAAACTGTGGCCTATAAGAATTGTTTTCGATGAAAACATAGAAAGAAGCGTTGCTTGAACTTCTAATAAACTTGTTGTTACATTTTTCATATCTTCAGCAGTGATACCAGAAAACCTTAAAATAAATCATTTATTAAATAAAAAATTTTTAATTATATAAATTTATAAAAGGTTTACTAAATTAATACTTTATTAATATAAATAGTCAAATAAATTTTTGTAACATTTATTTAAATGGTTACTAAAACTTAAAAATCAGAAATATTTTTATAAAAATTACCTGGTATTATAATCAACAATCGGATGCGCCGGTTTAACTAAAGATTCATAAACAACTTGAATATCTTCATTTATTACAGTTACTCGCGTCAATTCTAAACCCTGTGTTGTATAACACATTTCACAATCAAGAGCGTATAACCCTTGTTCTTCTGGCAAACCAGCTAAAAATAAAAATAATTAGTACTTATACAATGTATTAAATTGTTATATTATAAGAGTTGTTTAAAATGATACCTTTATCAAATGTAGAAACATATCCCCTGAGATTTTCAACGTCAACATAATCCCAAATATGAGTTGTTGCATCGCAGCATCCATCCGACGAACCGTCCTGCTTGCAACACATGTATTTGCTTTCTCCTCTAAAGGTAAATTTCCTAGCATAATGATAAATACAATTTTCTTTTCTTACTGGAAAGCCATTTTTATCCACCATAAACGATTTGTTACAACGACAACAAAAACGTTCATTAGGCACTTTAGAAGGTGTCGATTGACCCCTTGTATTTGTTACATATAACTTAGCTCGACCCTGGAAATATTTTTTTAATAAGAATGAATTATTTAAAAAAAATAAACATTAAAAACAATTATACTAAACATTTTCTAGACATTAAAATAATAATTTGTGAATAGTAAACAAAAGAACATTTCTTTATAACAGTTACAATAAATAAAAAGAAAAAGTTATGCGTTAAACTATAATACTCACTTTATAATTACAATATTTATTAAATAAAATGTAAATCGCTAAATCGAAAATAAGTAAAAAATCTATGAACCTTTGGACCGTCAGGATGCGGTCTTGGGAAGCCATTGTCCTTAAGTTCCTGTTCAGTCATAATCCACTTAGTCAACATATTGTACAAAGAAACACCTTTAATGTCACCTATTATCTTTTTCGATTTGACCACACTCCACGAGCCCTTAGACTTTCCAGCCAGTACAGCCTCGTGCGAAATCATCCCACTGTAACATGCTGTTGTATCATCATTTGATTTTTGATCGACCTCTTTACGGAGCCTGTGCATCGTCAGCATGCACGAGTTTTTGTACACGAGTAACGCTTTGCATTTTTCGTAGCAAGCGAATTCCTCGCGTACGGCCCTCTGAGCTGCGTCTTCAGAGTTTGTATAGATTTGCGTGCAAATATCTTGCATCGCGTTCACGTTAAATTGGCGAACGTTTAACGGAAACTTTTGTGTGCCGGAAGTTTGGAGAGGTTCAGGTCGAGAAAGCTGTGGTACCTAAGAAGTCGAAGGTTAGTTTCAATCATATTTTTAACACGTTAATTAATAAATTATTTCGTATCTTCAAGTTAATAGATTTTAAAATCATTAAAACTCTTGTCTTGAAAAACATATTTTTATCAACGTGAAAAACTAAAATTCATACTTACAGTTTGAGGGATATGAGCAACGCGCGCTCCTTTTTTATTCTGAGCGGCCGTCTTGACTTCAAATTTCGCAGCTTGTGCCAGTACTTTTTTCTTTTCTAATGCTAACGACATAGCATATGGAACTTGTGCTATTCTTATCCGACCTAAAATAATTATTATTTAGAAGTAATAAAAATTTTATTTATTTTAAATATTAATGCTTACCATTGCCATTGACTTGATGATGATCAGTATTAAGAAAAGATCTACTCTCACTTTGTTTTTTCGAGAAAGGATTTTCTAAGGCTTTAACTGCTCTCTCTGTAGCTTTTTCAGCTGCTATATCCTTCATTAATTTCCACCTTTCGTACATTCGTTGCTGAGGATTAGTTATATATTTTGGTGGTTGTGAGGGTCCAACTTGTTTAGTTACACCTGAAACTGCAGATGGGTGAGCTACTCGTTTCTTAAATATTTCTTCAGGTTCCTCTATTTCAGGTTTAGGTGCTTTACTTGCTACATCTTTTGGATAATCAGTAACTTCATACTCCTAAAATATTAAGTATTACATATTATATTTTGTTTTATAATAATAATTATTAAAATTGTCAATTTTATTATCTATAAAATTTATATTTTTACCTGGAATATTTTTCGACATTCCTCTTCAACATCATGATCAGATTCAGAACTCTCAAAAAGTTGCTCATCATAAAATGGAGAAAATTGTTCATAATCTGGGCTATCAGATTTTCCATCTTGGTCTGACTTCTCATTCATTTCATTGATAATATCTTCTATTTCCGAAGAAGTTTTTTCATTTGATTTACTAGATTTATGACTAGAGTGTGAAACACTTCTGTCTGAATTTTTATGCTTGTCAGTTTTGTTTTTTGAAACTACAGAATTTAGTTTGCTTTTATGTTTATCTTTATCCTCTGACTTATGCTTGCTTTTATCTTTATTTTCTTTTTTATGAACTTTTGAGTCTTTTACATTAGAACTCTTATCTTTATCAGATTTTGATTCCTTTTTAGATTTGTGAGAACTGCTGCCTCGACTATCTTTAACTTTTTCTTTATCTTTATCTTTACTTTTATTACTTTTTGATGAAGATCGGTCTTTATCATTACTTTTTGAGTTATGTTTACGTTTATCTCTATCTTTACTTCTTTCTTTGTCTTTATCTTTGTCTTTATCTTTACTTTTACTATGTCTTGTATCTTCCTCTTTATTTTTACTAATATGCTTTGCATCTTCTTCCTTACTTTTGCTACTGTGCTTTGTATCTTCTTCTTTACTTCTGCTACTGTGCTTTGAATCTTCTTCCTTATTTTTGCCACTATGCCTTGTATCTTCTTCTTTGCTTCTGCTACTGTGCTTTGTGTCTTCTTCCTTATTTTTGCCACTATGCCTTGTATCTTCTTCCTTACTTTTACTACTATACCTTGTATCTTCATCTTTACTTTTATTACTGTGCTTTGAATCTTCTGTTTTAATTTTATTGTGCTTTGAATCTTCTTTATTTTTGTGGTGCCTAGACTCTTCATCCTTGTTTTTACTACATTTAGAATCTTCTTTATGTTTACTTTGTTTTAAATCAATCTTACTAGATTTCTCTGAAGATTTGATCTTACTTTTTGATATGTCTTCCTTATTATTCCTCGAAGATTCCTCATACCTGTGTGATTTTTCCTTATTAGACTGATTAGAATTTTTATCAAGATCGTGATTTATTTCATTGTCCTTTTGAATTTTCTCGTTTTCTTTCTCGTCATTTATCCTTTTATTATCTATTGCTTCTGTTTTTTCTTCTTTGGTAATCTCTACAACAGTAACATCATCACTGTCATCGTCAGAAAACTTTGGATCAACTTCTATTAAATCTTGAGATTCCTCATTAACTGCTACATTCGAGGTAGATTCAGATCTACAAAGCAATTCATCTAGTACATCATAAGCATCGTCATCCAAATGTTGCTTATCTTGTAAAGGAATCTTAGGTTTTCTAGGAACATATTCTTCTTTTCTCTTTTTTGGTTTTGGACAATAAAATTCCTTTTTCTTTTTCTTTTCAGGAATGTATGAGTCATTACTGCTACTACTGATGTCATACAAATTAAGCAAATTATCAGATTTCATTGTTGGTACATAATTGTTGGCATAATTTTCTATTTTGTTTTGTATTGAACTTGTTTGATTTATTGCAGTTGGAGTATAACTGATTTTTGGTTCCTTGATATTAGTAGCATTTCGTATAACAGCCATCCAAGGACTCTCTGTATCTATGGATTTTCTTTTTACTGCTTTGCTCTCTCTTGTTGGTTCATATGCAGTGATAGGTAAATGTCTCTTTTTCAATTCTGCTATAGGAGTTGGATTGTAAACACAAGGTGAAGTCTTAGTTATTGGCACAACAGGTACATTTGTGTGTTTTCCAATTGTAAGTTCTTGGGAAGAAATATCAGAGCTGGTGGCAGGTGTTGAAGAAAGTACAGCAGGAACGAGTTTTGGTTTTAAACCCTCTACAACCTTATTTACAATGTTCTCTGAATCTGTAACATTTTGATCTACCAACACCTTCTTCACTGCCTCAGAAACTAATTTTTGAATTACATCAGGATGTGTAGCTGTCACTGAGGTAGAGCTTGCATTTTGAGACTTTGGTACTGTCTGGCTCGATTCCGATGAGGCCACCACAGGTGCACTGGCTCCATCTGAGTAAATAAAATTCAATTATTTAAACTAATAATATGAATTAACTAAAAAACATTGGCATTAAATCTATTATTTTTACACAAAATATTTGATTTATAAGATTTATAATTAAAATATTTACATTATATTTTAACTTTATTCATTGCTGCTTCATAAAAATAGAATTTCTTAATTTGAATATTATAACCTATTGCTTTCTTATTCCATAACCTTAATTTATGCTATTTTTAAAGTTTTCTTAATTTTATCATTTAATATTTTAGACTGTAAAGACAATTTTATTTTCAAATAATATCAATTACATGAATTGTGTCCCTTGTCTATGAATATACTAAACAATAAAACAATGGCTATAATCAGTTAATTATTGCATAGTAATGAAAACTACTAAAAGATTTATACTAAAGATTAATCAAATGTTAGTATAAATCCAAATAGTTTATATACTTTTAAATTAAATAACATAGGTCTACTAAAAATATTTTATGTTAATTATATTAATAAAATATTATATAAAAAAATAAGAAGTATGTAAATTTAACTTAGTAATAGTAGATCTACAAAATTAAACGTTTGCATGATTCTTCAAATTTTATAGTATAAATTAACAAATAATTCGACATAAGATTTTCCATACGTAAGATTAATAATAAAATGTCATATTGGTCAATAATAATTGAATTGATGTCAAAGTGATCAATGGCTTTATCGGCAACACATTATAATGAATACTAAAAAAAATTAATTTCTTAAAATTTAGCTATTGTAATAATAAAATAATATTAACATCTATTACAATAAACAGTATAATTTCATAAAAGGTTAAAACTATAATTCAAATAAACAAAGAAAGTAGCTCAATTACAAAATTTATCCATGATCAGAAAATAAGGATTTGTCTTGCTAAGAAGTATTATTTAAACAAAATAAACCTAAGACATTTCAAGTAGGATAAAGTAAAGTTCAAAAAACTAAAGTAACTCGATTTGGAATTATACCCTGAACGTTATTTTAAGAAAGGTCGTAAAAATTAGTAGGCGTTTTAGGTTACCTCGACGCGAATGCCTGAAGTGACAGTAGGGCCGCTCGCAATATCCGTTCTCGTAAAACGGACAACTGATCGCCTTAAAATAACCGGTCGAGGGAAGCATAACTAAATCATCGCATACCCGCAGCTCATCTCCGAGATGCGAGTTAATTTTTTAGTAGCGTCCAACTACTCGCATAATTGGAGGGAACTTTGTTTGGCTCGGACAACAACTTGCGTGAATCCTATCGTTTTACCTTTTTTTAAGGTTATGTTGTAATAGCAGTATATATGCATATCTACATATACATTATACATATACATACTCAAGTCTCAACAATGGTTGCCAGAGTGAGCCTGAGGAGAGTGCACCACGTGCAACATTTTGGCGGAGTATTTAAATCATCTATATTCTATTTTCATTTATGCATTATTGTATATACTTATACCTTATACCATGTTTATTTATTTCCTATAAATTTTATAAATTATAATGCTAAATGGTTTCCAATATACTCCAAGTACCAAAAGGAAAGTAAAATTTTGAAAAAGCGTAGACTTGAATAGGGTAATAATGTTATAAATTACTTTCAAATAATTTTTTTATCTAATACTGTGTTTATTTTATTTTGTAAATCTATCAAGTATTACTTTTCTAGTTTCAATTAAATCCTTTGAATGTTGATTAAATTATATATTTAATATACACATCTATAACATTCTGAAATAGTTATATTTAAAAAATTTTTATTATAAAACATTAACAATTATGATTTAAGTTCTATACAATTTTTATACATTGTAAATCTATATGTACATTAATTTTATCAATGGTCAGATTTAATAGCCTCTTTTTTTACTGCATGAAGTGCATAGTTGATTGCTGTTGTTGATGTCCATGACCATTGTTTTGTAAGAAAATTGTAAAACATTCCATGTACAAGCTTTGTTTTACAGTTACCTATAGCAAACAAATTATTAAAGTATTATTTCTAATATTTATAGCATCTTATTTAATATTCTAACTATAAAATATTACATTTTTCTAGTAGCTTTCTAGTTTCTTCTGGAGAGATAAACTTATTCCAATCATGTGTTCCTAATGGTACCAATTTTAAGAGATATTCAGCTGCTACAATTCCACCAAACCATGAAATTATATTTTTGTTTAGTGTTGTTATAAATATTGAACCATTGGGCTTTAGCACTTCAATGCAAGACTAAAATATTATAAAATTAATATTATTATGAATTTTAACTGAATTATTCATAATTATAAATTAAATTTAACTTAATTGACATACTTTTAAAAATAATTCCTGATTAATGACATGCTCAAGAATCTCAGAAGCTACAACTACATCATATTCTTCTTTTTTTTCTTGTGAATAGTCTTCAATAGAAGTATGTACATAATTTAAATTTGAAGATAAATCTTTGTCTAATGCTGCATGTTCTTTTGCAATAGTTATAAGTTCTTTCGTAGCATCAAGACCAGTAACATTGGCTCCTATTCTGGCAAGTGGCTCAGATAAAATTCCTCCACCGCATCCAACATCCAATAACTTGATACCTTCTAGAGGCCTACTTGGATTAGTTACTTTGAAACCAGTGTTTGTAAGACCATCTCTAATCAACTGTACTCTTAATGAATTCATACTATGTAATGGACCTACTTCACCATGACGATCCCACCAACCATCTACATGTTTTGAAAAGTAGGTGACACATTCAGAATCAATTGTGGTTTTGGTTTTATTAAACTCATTTTGCTGCCTTAAGTCCTTTGATGTGCTACACCAATATGATTAATTTATATTCATTATTAGAAATATATTATAATAAAATATTCATTTTTTACATAAAGTAAAGGTTATGAATTTGATTATTTACCTAAACCTCGATGACAATTGAAAACCAAATACTGGCAGATAATTTTTTCTTAAAGCCTTCATGTTTACAATGATTTCTTATTTATCTGGTAACACAATAATTGAAATTATCAGATAATTTTAACTTTCCGGGTCTTCAAATTTTGACATGTTGTGCCACACTGTGTAACATTAAGGTGTTACTATAATAAATATAAAACAAATTAGGTATTAGGATAGCGTTAGTCTACGCTCGCTCTAATAAATGATGACAAAAAATTGATAAAATAATAATTACAAAAATTGTAATTTTAAATAGTTAAAAAGATAGTAAAATGTTGTTTAAGAAATTTTTAAATATATTGTACAGTGTACAAAAATACAAATGTGTAATATAAAAAACTTATTTTACTATATTTATGTTATTTTATTTTTATTTATTAGTAAATAAATATACTTATTATAATTACAATTTACATGCAATATGCTTATAATTGTAGAAGAAGCTTAATGTCGGTGAAAGATCCGCGCCCTCTGGAAAGTATTTTCAAATCTAACCTTAAGGGGGAGCCTCTTTCTACCGTCTGACTCGTGGTAAGTGAGACAAATGTAATGAACGTAGGATTTTAATCCAATTAATCCTTATTATTTACATTATTATAAAATGTAATAATGAATTAAAATCAATTAATAACTGTTATTTTACAAATTTCACCCGATAGTTTTTGGCTTTTCTGAAAATTTGTTTCACATAACACTTACAAACTTTGACGTGTTTGTTCTACATTACGATTGACATATTCTCCTTTTATTTTTCATATTTTATCCTACATCTAAATATATTTTCGTTTATGTAACTTTGACAATATTGTTCGTTAACTTGTTTGATTTTTTTAAAAGTTTGTTGTTAAAATTTAGTTAATACAAGACATAACCTAAAAAATGTACTGTGCATGTTCATTTGACTGAATGTGTTGTATTTCAGATGGCGGATACCAAGGGAAAAACCGCTGCACCAAAAGCAGCCGCTGCTCCCAAAGCTGGTGCTGCTGCAACCCCTAAAACGGGTGAAAAGAAACGGATCAGCAGGCCAAGGAACTATGACTTGGGAAATGGAGTTTACAGATTTAGCCGGAGTCGTATGTACCACAAAAAGGCCATTTATAAGTTTATTGGCAAGAAGACACCTAAAAAGGTAAATTTCTTATTTTATTTTACTAATATTTATAGTCTAATATGTAATTTTGAATTTGTTTATACTTTTTAATTTACAGACCCTAATAAACATTAATAGATATATAATTACAATTATAACTATTTCTTAATACTTGTATTCATTTATAGGAAGTACCTAAAAAACTTGTCAGCATTGAAAAGAAAATCGGTGGTGAAAAAAATGGTGGAACTAGAACTGTTCTGTTGAAAAAGAGGAGGGCAAACTATCCCACAGCAGATCCAATTAAACCTCATCCAGCTAAAAAATGTTTCAAAAATCATACAAGGCACTTAAGACCGACCCTTAAACCAGGAACAGTTCTTATTGTTTTGGCTGGTCCTCACAAAGGAAAACGAGTAGTTTTCTTGAAACAATTGAAGAGTGGGTTATTGCTTGTTACAGGTGGGTTCATTATTTATAAATAATTTAAATATCAAATAAGTATAACTGTTAACACTATTTCTATATTTATTTATTTATGACCTGAGGAAGATTATGTATTGCAACTTTTAATATGCTTTTCTTTATTATCATTGTAAAATAATTGTAATAGCTTACTAAACAGTTAAAAATTTTTTATGCAGGACCTTTTCTAATTAATGCTTGCCCATTGAGAAGAATCAATCAGATATATGTTATTGCCACATCAACAAGTGTTGATTTGGGTCCATATAAAGTTCCGAAACATATTAATGATGATTACTTCAAGAGGAAACGTGACAAGCGAGCAAAGAAAGAAGAAGGTGATATTTTTGCCAAGAAGAAGGAAGAGTACAAACCAAGTGATGAGAGGAAGTCAGATCAGAAGGTAGTTGACAAAGTTGTCATTGATGCTATCAAGAAAAACAAGGATAAGAAATTGCTCTTTGCTTACCTGTCATCCATGTTTGGACTGCGCAGCAGTCAATACCCACACAGGATGAAGTTCTAAATTTATTGCGTTTTATAATTTTATCCATAAGATCGTGGGATTAATAAAAACTTTTATAAAACTAACTACAGTGTGTTATTTTTTTTTATTTCAAGTAAGTTTAATAATAATTTTAAATTATTTTGATGATTTTATTCGAGTTAACATTTTATTTGGTACAGTACTTTTGCATTTATTACTTTGATTAACTTGATTTAAGAATTCAGCTTCAAGTCTTACATATGTTCCACCTAAAGAAAAATTAAAGTAATAAATTTGAATGAGAGCAATCATCATTTTTTATAAAAAAATAAATGTACCAATTGGTTGAGTGCCACTGTTCCAAATATTATATTTTCCTACTGAATGATTTTTGGGACGCAAATTATATTCTAACATAGTTCTCTTTGTTAACAAAGCCACCATCTGTACTGCTGCTTTTTCTTCAAAGTCTCGTTGATTATCTTGATTATATCTTACTGTTAGATTCTGACTCCATGAACCCATTCCTTCACATCTATTTAGAACAATCAATAATTAAATTATAGTTAAAAATGGTAAAAAATTACTTATTTATCAATCATTTTTACCTTTTAAAAATACAAGCCTTTTTCTTTTTTTTTTTATGTAAACACTCTGTAGATTCTTCAGCACAAGATTCCTCACTATCAAAGGATTCTTCCTCAAAACTTGTGTTGCCATCATTACTTCCATCATCATCTTCATCACTACAAGTTTCAGAAGATGCTGCAGAAGAAACATCAGTAGCTTGAGATACCTGACGGTGCATCTTTTTATTAGTTTTCTGGGAAAGAGTCTGACAAGATTTTCTAATACCTGAGCCACTCCAAATTTTTGCTGATTTAGAGAAAAAGGTATTAATTCAATTTTCAGAATTTGATTATTAAATCTTAATTCATTTCATACCAAGTAAACCGAGTTTAGGTCTAGGGGGTATTATTTCAATTCCCTCCCACCAAAAAGTTTCTTTACAAGCTAATTTTCCAGCAGGAAGTGAAGGATCTCGAGCTACTAATCGTGTTATCTTCTCGGGAAAAAATAATTGTGGAGCTTCAATGGATATAATTTCTCTGAATGCAAGAAAAACATTAATGATATTTTCCTCTCGTTCTGAAATTATTTCTGGAACATGTTCCTAAGGAAAGAAGTTTTTATAATATTAAATATTAAAATGAACAAAATATTGTATGATTCTCACTCGAAATTTGCAGCCATCTCTATTAATAATAGCTTGAAATCTGTAGGCTCTTTGACTACAACAAGGATATCGGCCTAATGGAAATGGTGTTGCTCTCTGCTGTTCATTTATAAAGAATTGTGGATTCTCAGGATGATATGAACACCAATCC
The DNA here is from genome assembly GCA_026168455.1 of Theocolax elegans. Lineage (NCBI taxonomy): Eukaryota > Metazoa > Arthropoda > Insecta > Hymenoptera > Cerocephalidae > Theocolax > Theocolax elegans. Next base: position 59,145,335 of record CM047429.1, on the reverse strand, counting down.
ATTTGGTTTATAGGAAAGTAAATTCCACATTGACGACAAAAAAGAAAATGACAATTTCCCCAAAGCCTCCAATAAACTTTTCTCCAAGATCGCAGTTCTGATCGTAGGTTGACTATGTAGTCATTTAAACACCAAGACATGTCTCTAAACAATAAAATTAAGTTAAATATTTATATATAGGTGAAGTTTGTTTGTTATAAATATCATTTTTACCTAGTGTGCTTACTATGAAGATTTCCTTTACTGTCGATTTTCATATTACTAGATATGCAGGGTACTAAATTTGAAACTGATCTAACTACATATTTTTCACATTTTATGCATTTAAAAAGTGTAGCTAAAGATGCAAAATGACCTCTTTTATTATCAGGATTTGTATTAGCTAGAGCCATTATCAATTTACAAAATAAACGACTTTGGATTTTATCCTTCTTGTCTTTTATTGCTTCAACATCTGCATTAGTAAAAAGGTCTGCCAATCTTGTTAAAAGAGTATCATTCAAACAAGTTAAAACCGTAGTAGTTTTTAAAATATCTGACATATTTTTGTGACAAAAAATTAAACAATTTTCCAGTAATGGATTCATTTGCAAAAAAGAAGCAGAAACCATAATTGGCACCACATTATTTGCTTCAAGAACTGGCCATTCTGACTTTTTAATAATATCTTTTTTTACCCATCTCATGAGCCAGTCAAAGATAACAATGTCACAATGTACTGAAATATCCATTTCTTCTAATTTTTGACCAGCAGTTACATCGGCAAAGTAGCACATTTTTTGTACTAACAGTCTTTGAGGACATCGAAAGTCTTTTTTTAAATTTTTTGCTTCATCGCATACATGAATTTCTACTTCAACCCTATCAATAAATTACATTTCATATTACTAATACTTCTCTTTGTTCATATAAGAAATTTAAAGTATTACTTACTCCATGCTTTTTTTTTGTTTACTTTTTTCTTTGTCCTTCTCTTTATTGCCAGTTATTGCATTAATTACTCTATTCTCAAACACATTAGCAACAGATGATTTTTTTGGTTCCATAATCATAGACTTTTTTATAATTGGTTGAGAAAGAACTGGCTTAGGTAACATATATGGAAGTACAGAGTCTAACAATCCTTCATGCAACACATCACTCAAACATCTTTTCATAACTTTTGATAACAGAGGTTCCCTTGTCTCTATTGCAGAAATACTTTGAGATTTGCTCACAATACACTGGCTATATGATACATCATCTTTTGTTACTTGAACAATTTCATGACAATCATTTGTATTTTCTGGAGTTAATTTTAAAGTATTTGATTCCTAAAATATAATAGTTAATTGAAAAAACAATATTAGATATAAACTTTACATTAGATCAGATTTACCTGATCTTCTGACAAGATAGGTTTTAATAGTTTATTGGTCTGATCATAATCTTTTTCTTGTTCCAAACTTAAAGAAACTTTAGCAAGAGTGTTCCAATTAATATCGCTATTTGCACTTAAAGAATTAGCTAGGTCATCAACAGTTTCGTTTACTTGATAAGCAATTCTCATAAAATCAAAGAACATTTTTACAGATAATTCTGAATACTTTTCGTCTTCCATTTGACAATGAGTTCTATCTGGCAAGTTTTGTTCACATCCTATAATAAAAATAAAATTTTATTATTAAATTATCAAAAGATGAAGAAAATAAAATGTAATGGATAAGATTATAATTAATATCCCACCAATTTGTGATTGAGCATCATTTGACTTAGCAACATCATTGTAAAGTTTTGGTAAATCCAATTGCTTAAATAAATTTGGATACATTTCTTTAATATATTTTAAATATTTATTTTTGCATTTAAGACAGTTTTGACTTTGGTAGAATTTCAAAAATTGTAGTATACATAAAAATGAACATTTTACTTAATTTTATAGAATTATGCAAATATTAATAGCATCGTACATGTGAACAAGAAATTTTATATTTTTATCTAAATTCATTGTAGGTTAACAATAAACTTAACAACCAAAAAAGTAACAGTAAAATTGACTTTTCATTCATATATATGCAACTTCTTGTGTAACATATAAGAGACACAGTACATACTACATACAGATATAGACATACAGACTTCAACCTTATATTGTTACTAAGGAAATGATTGATCAAACATAATCTGTAAGAATTTATATGTATGTAATACATATTTCATTTTAAATTTAAAATTTTCAAAACTAAGATTAATTGTTCCATTTTATTTATTTCCTGTAATTTAAAAAAAATAAATAAAATAATAATTTTATTTACTAAAAATAAATTAATAATATCGCTCTATATCAACATAGTAGTTGAATATATTATTATTAAGAAATTAAATTAAAATACTTTAATATAGTTATTATTAATTCAACTAAATTATTTAAATATTTAAGAAAGTTTTAAAATTCCATGTAGTCGAATCATATGTAATATTGTAAAATGCTATATGCTATATATAAGGAAATCAAATTGTATTTACTTTAATTTGGTAACACTGCTTTTTCCTCAAATTGCCGGAAAAACAAATTTTTGAGTAAATTTGCAGGCAAACGAGACAGTTTGAGAAAATTCGTTATTAGTTGTGTTACTTACTTTGAGTTATAAGTTTGTATTCATTCGATTGTGATTGTTCGTTATTATTATTATTTTTATTATTTTAATAAATATATATATTTAAAAAATTAAAGCTTAACAGGTAATGTTGAGCATAGTTTGGTTACAGAATTACAGAATTACTAATTGCAAATTAACAATTTTAATTAAAATAACAAAACTTTTCAAAATGAAACTGCAATGCAATTTTTTAAATACTATTTTTTTAAAAATATGATTAGTAAATTTAAAATTTATAAATATTAAATTTTATTTATTATTAATTTTATAGATATGGAAGAAAAGGAAGTACAATCTGAAGAGATTACAGCAGAATATGCACTTATAGATGTGTTAGACCATATTTTTCAATATTTTCAAATGAGAGATTTATTAAATGCTTCTTTAGTTTGCAAGTAAATAAAAAAATAATAAATATTTATAAATTTGTGACTAAATATTAAAATTTGTGTAGATCATGGCACTCAGCAGCTTCACGAGCTATGTTAAATCGAGGCCCTGAGTGTGCACTGTTACCTACCATTGAAAGTGAAGAAATAATGGATCCCAAATTTCATGTTTATGATTATATAAATGCAAGACCTCATATTGCTTTATTATTTGTGAGTCCAAGCTTAAGAGAGAGAGAGACTGCAGATTTAGAAAAAAAAAGTAATTTTTATAAAATATTAAATTTTTTTAAAAGATTTTGTTGGAATTAAACATATTATTTATATAGTTTCAGATGCATACAAGAGATATTTTCCACAATACTTGGTAACTATTGGAGTAGATGAATGTATAATGGATGAAGATACAATTGTTAGTTGCCCTGGATTAGAAGAATCAGTTAGTGGAGTACTTGGTTTATTTATACCAGCTTATAAAGATATAACAATTAGAGTTGCTATGTTACCATTTATTGAATTGAGTGCTGTAACAGAAGGGAACAATGAAGGCAAAACAGCTATAATTATGTTTTGTAGTACCCATGATGCCAAAAATATTGCCAACAATGTATTGAAGATAATCAAAGAAAGGTATTAATGCATTATAGTGTTGATTTATTTAAATTGTTGAAATTCATTATATTCATGGTTAACATTTATTTTTAGATTTCCTCAAAAAAAGTATACTTTATGGGGAGGCATGTTTGATGATGATCTAAAAGCAATTAACTGTAAAAGTAATAATCAGGAGAACAATCAACCAACAAAATTATTTATTTTAAGTTTATCAGGAGCAAGCATCAACTCTTGGTCAATTGTATTAGATTGTAGATTGACTAGGATTGAGTTTGATACAAAACTACTTAATTTTCGAGATCGTTTGAGATTGAGACGTTACTCAATAGGTTTAGTGTGTGGTCCTCGATATATAGAAGACTCTTCAGGGAAAATTCCTAACTCTTGTGGTCCAGATGTCAGTAAGGCTCTCTATCGTACTTCTCAAGAATTAATGGTTACTGTAAAAGATATTTTTCCAAATATTCCACTCATTGGAGTTTTTAATTATGGTCACCACAGTCATTTTGGAGTTGATTCTTTCAGCGATGGTATGGACATTTTATCTTACATTAAACAGTAATAATAAATATATTTATTACACATTTTATTATTATAAATTTTATGTTTGCAGATGCCAATCAACCACTTCAGTATGAAATGGCAATGTCATTAATGATTATATCCTATTATTAAATTTACTTCAATGTAAAAAATGCAAGAAGAGTAATTTACCTATGGTGCACGAATTGTGTGCACAAAAGAATTTATGAATTTTGATACTTATAAGAACTGTTTCAGTATTACTCATTGTTAAAATAGATTATTTTTATACAAGAAAATTTATATTTTATAGTTATAATTCATAAATTTATAATATTGAATTGTTAAATTTTATAACTTTATAAATCTATTTATAAGTATTAATTTTTGTAAATAATAATGTTGCCAAAGAAAAAATATATATATTACATATTTAATAAAACTTGTTTTCTTATTGAAGTATGTCTTATAGGTAAATATTATTGTTTGTATGTCGTAAAAGCAGAGGTCCCCACCTCCCCCATTTATTATACCACGCATTTATACATACAATTCGTCTCCGAATCGACCACAAAGGTTTATATTTTTGTTTACATTTACTTTTACAGTATCACAAAATTTGTAAGTGATTTACTTACCAGCAAACATTTCTTTTTAACTTTTACGATATTTCATTATAATAAAAAGGGAATTTGTCATTTTATACAAATTTTTTGAGCTTCAACTGTCAATTAATTATTTTTTTGCAATTATAAGTTAATATCTTTAACTTTTTCTAAGAATGAAAATAATACTTTAAACTAAATTGTTAAGCTAATAAAATATTCTAAAAGTACCGATATTAAAGAGCAAATAGTGCGCGTAAAACGCGCAAGTGTATAAATTAATGGTGTCTTAAAATTTGGCTCCAGTTAAGATTTTTTAAAAATTCCAAAACGTAATTACTTATACTGTTCGTAATGTTATTACTTTGATTAGGTATTTACGATTCAATTAGTTATTGTTTTATAATCATGTAAACAAATATTAAATAATTGTTAAAAACAAATTAACAGACCACACTTGGACAATAATAACTTTCAAAGTCTTCTTCAGGAGAAGCATTACGTAGAAATCTACATGATAATAAGTCGACACTACTCCAAGAGTCACAATAAACTATCGTAATCAATTTATTGTAAAAGTAATGAACAAGACAAAAAGAATTACCTATAAAAGAAAATTTTTTTTGCAACTTTTCCTATTCCTTAATAAATTTGCAATAAATTGTCAAAAATATTCTTTTAAAATATATAATAATTAAGAAAAAGATGTCTCCAATATTTATTTTATAAATTTATAAGCTACATTAAATAATATTTAAATATATACAGCAGGATTTGCAAATGATTCGCACTGTGTTTGGCGCCAGATTTACCGGCGCACGCGGCGAGATTTCGCGCCTTTTTTGCAACCGTGCAGGGTTTCTCGATCGAGTCGGCGCGCGTCGCGAATCGTTGCTTGTGCGGCCGGCGATCTCACTCCGTGATCGGTAACAAAGGGTGATCCATTTAATTCGCTTTGATGGAATAAAATTTTTTATAAATAATAATTTTACGAGCAGATGGCCAATTCCGTCACCGATAAATTAAAAAGAATTATTTAAATTTTAAAGGAATATTGGAGAAAAAATTGAAACGTATAAGTAAAAGAATTAATAAATAAAAAATTTCAAGCGATAATATAAGTATAACAATCTCGAAACATGAAAACTGTAAAAGGTATATAGATAAAATGTGAAGGAAAAACCTTGTTGCATTGTTAGTATTCAACAATCTAAATCGTTCTTTATTTTATTAATTTTAAATTATAAACTTTGTTATATGTAGTAAACAAAGTTGGTCGACTAGTATAAACCTCATGCATAATTGTGCAAGAAAAATAAATATATAGTTATAAAACCTATTCTTGTGCGTTAAAATTACTTTAAGATTATAGTGAGTTTATCGCTTTAGGAATCAGAGTTCTACTCGGAAACCCGAGCGCGCGCAAAAGCACAGCACAGCGGCGCACTCACTATATAAATTTTGGAGCATTACATAAATGGTCAACAAAGTAGAAATTACTCAAATCGACTGTGAGATGTCAATTATATGAAAACTATCAAAGCAATGAAAAAAACTCGATTTTTCCAAATTCAACATTAAAAAAGACCTCATAACATGTCTTATAGCTACATCGATAAATGCAGATAATGCGATAAAAAATATAAAAACTATTTATTGATTTCGTGTAACTATTGAAAATTTGACGATCATTATAATTAAAATGACGAATCCAAATTGATCCTTATTGGAATATATATTTAAGCACCTAAAGAAGTAGACAAATTGTCTCCGAAACGTTGTGCAATTAATTAACTATACTTTATGTTGACTCGTTATATCAATTGGAAAATCCTTTCAAAATTACAATATCACGAGATGTAAAAATGGAGAGACACTATTTATATTTTTCTTTCTTAGAAACAACTGGTTGTTATTTTAATAATTATTATTAATATTATTATTATTATTATTATTATTATTAATTTTTTCAGCAATATTTATGCTATTGACGCGCACATATATAAAAAATAATTTACAATTTTGTTTTATTCAAATAAGAATTTTCAACAATTAACAGAAAAAATGTTAAAAAACATTTTTGAAATTTCAATACTATATACTTTTATTATTCTATGTGTACATAGATACGTATGCGCAAACACTTGTATTACACGCAACAATAAAATTATTTTGTACATAGTTCATGAGATATTTTAAAAATAATTCAAGTCTCAAAAAAAATAGAAATCTTCGCGCAATGGTTATTATATGAATTCGGTTTGTTGTGATCAAGTTATTTTGCCGGCAATGGTCTTAAATTTATGTCACCACCACAATAAATACGTGATAATTCAATGAATAGTATATGATCGTGATTGTTTCTACAACAATGTATTTATATCAATCTTTAAACACATACGTATTAAGTGTATTTATATATTTTATTAAATAATGGAAATTAAAAATCATTTTATAAACAAAACAAACGCACGCATTTCGAATTGCGGCTTCGTAGATTAGGTTACGCGCATGCGCAAAACGTTGGAAAATGTTCGGGCTGATCACTCCCGGGCGTACTGCGCAGCCGTCTGCAGTGGTTGAAGGTCTTAAATGGCGTAGTATAGGTTGGCGAAAAATTTTCAGCCTGCATTCCTGACGGACATGTTGGCTGTCTATGCAGTCCGGTGCTGCGCACCCAGAAACAAATAACACTTGTATATACTTACCTCGAGTTTCGGAGCCTATACAAAATTATAATAGTAGAGGATAGAGAACGTTTACACGCTCTAACATCCTGTGAGAGAGGAACAGAGGGAGAGAGAGAGAGAGAGAGAGAGAAGGCAAGAACGAGAGAGACACACTCGGAACGATGACGGAAACGTTCACACCCATTTCTGCTCTTTGACATTCGACTTTGATATTTTTACATAAGGATATAATTACTCGATCAAAGTTGTGAACGAAAAAGGAATCATTGATTCTATTTCTATCTTACGGTATCCTCTCTCTTGATTTATTTATTCACTCAACTTAAATGTTCAGTCGTAAAGTACGCGATTGTACTTTTAGAGGTTCAAGATAATTGCCACCGATATAGTTTTCTCGATGCTGACGAGATTATCCTACTCTCTTTCTCATTTGACGTTCCTGTCGATCAGAATTAACGGACTAGAATGTCGGCCAGCAGTGATTCAGAAGAATTCTTTGATGCGGAGGATGATACCACCAATCGTGCTTCAAGGTGCTTATGACTTTGTTTTTATTATAAATAATTGATTCATCGTTTCTTTTTTCTATTTAATTTATTGTATCTTTTAATCAATTGCATTTATTATTTTTTTTTTGGAGAATAAGTTTTTAATTGTTACTTTGAACTCAGCTATTCATTTATGAAATTATACACTATTATCAAATTTGATTATGTAAAGATCATAGTAACATTACATTACATTTGCTTTTATTAAGAATAATTAATTTGGTTGTAACTGTCTAATAATAACTGTAATGAAATGTAAATTAAAGCATTAGACAAAAATTAAAATTATGTTTGTCATTTAATTTGCATACCAGGAGAAGCAGATATAGAGAATCTATTGGTACAGAATCACACGATGAGAAGTTTTCAACTCCTATTGCAAAAACGGAAAGTCATGTGTTTGTCAAACCAGCTGAACCAAAGCCACAGAGTGAAACTAGCGAAAAACCTTCTATTGAAAGACAAGAAAGCAAACAGAATTCTGAAAAAGCTGTAAATTTTTTTATTTTTTCAACTTTTAGCAAGCTTTATATAATGTGTAGACATTTGAATGATGATTGAAGTAATTCTTTTAACTGTTCTTACAACAATTTTTTTATCTTCTTTTTAAGAAATTAAAGTAGCTATTTTTGGAAAGCATTATTAGTTTATAAAATAATTTTTTAACAACAGCCAGTGTTACTTTTAAATGTAACTAATGTCACTTAAAGTGTTTTTATACCTAATTTTTAATCATTTATATAATTTTGTTTTACAGGAGGAAGAAACAAGAGGATCTGGAGCAGATAAAATAGTAGGCAGGCGAAAATTTCGAGAACTAAGGCAGCGCATGCAAACTGAAGATGAAGATATTCCTGTTAATAATTCTCCACCAGATAGTCAAACTTCTTCTATCGAAGGAGTGTTTCCAACTCCTTCTAAAACTTCCCATCCATTTAAAATTATTGAACATGACACATTAAGCTTGCAAAGCATGACTTCTTTGGGACGTGTTGGTCGTATATTGGCAGGAGTATCGGATAATACTTCACAAATTTTAACTCCTGGTGTACTACCAACAAGTGTTTTATCCAGGGAAGCTCAGATGTCTGCTATACATAGCGTTTCCAGTAAAGATGAAGATACTGCTTCAGATAAATTGTCTCAATCGTCCAGTGTTATGACCTTATCCGGTGATGTGTTTAGAGAACCATCTATTAATGGCAAATCTGATCAATCGTCTTCTTCACAATGTGATAAAAATACAGTGCTTCAAGAGCCAGATGTCATTGCAAGCACTAAATCCAATGGCAAAGTTACTGAAATTCAAGCTATTCCCAATAAAATGCCAGTTGCTCCACCTCGTCGTAAGAAAAAAACTAAAGCTCAAACACCAAATGATTTAGCTGTAAGTAACATTTGGATTTTATTTAAAACTAAAATATTTGGAAACAAAATTTTAAATGTAAATAAAATTAAAACTTATACAAATAATAAATATTAATGAACTTTTCAGCCTATAAACAAGGAGGGTTTAATTTCGACATCATCATTGCCTAGTCCAGCTAGTACCATAGAATCCATCACTAGAGAATTTGAACATTCTCTTGATATACGATCTGCCACTAAAGGACAATATGTTGTTAAACCACAGGTATAATCATAAAATTATTCGATGTAATTTATTATTGTACAAATATGTATTTTACATTTAATTATTGTAGGACGAAGAGAAAGCAAAAGCTGAAGGCCCTTCTTCTGAAGAACTTGAAAGAATAGCAAAAATGAAAGCTGAATTGATGAGTATACACTCCAGTGATAAATCTAGTAGTACGTTAGGTTCTATATCAAGCAATAGCATTGGTCGACATTCTTTGGGGCCTCATAAAATAACAGGATTTAGTTCGCAAGGTACTAGGGAACGACGAAAATCAGCTGGTGATCAAGATTTAGTAAAACAGTTAAATATGTTTGTAAGAACAAGGACTGATTCGGGAAAACGTCTTACAGATATGGTAATTTTAATGAAGTATTTGTTAATTCTTATAAATTTTCTTACGAATTGTACTATAGTAATATTTGCAAATTGTCTTTTTAAATTCTACAATATGAAAATTGTTAATATAATTCGTAAAAGTAAAACTATGCAGTTTTCGAAACTTTTTCCATAAATTAGAAACAAATTTTAATGTGAAATTTGTAATATTATATTTATCATTTTATAGGAAATTTTAGAACAAGTAACAGTATTGAACTTAGACACGGGCGAACGAGTACCATTGAGTATAGCTGAGGATAAATTACCACAGTGCATAAATCCTTTATCTCTTCACATTATGCGATTAACGTCCGAGTATATTAGTAATTCCAGTCTTGAAAAAGAGAAAGAGAGTGACGAAGAGAGCGTGGATAGCAAAATGTCCAGTATACCACCTGACGAGGACGTGACTGTTGGTCGCGTACGAAAAAGGACTCAGAAATTAAGACGTTTCTTGGGTTCAACAGTCAAAAAGACTATGGATAAGGCGAAATCCATAGCTCAAGAGGTGTCACATGCACGTCATAAAGAAGATGTAGTAGATATTCTCGATGAGGTCAGGATGCCAATTGTGCAATTGACATTATACTAATATAATTAAAAAGTTATTTGAAAATTGCGATATACTTTAAAATTTTTTATATTTATTCACATAACAGTTCATACATTTTTTATAAAATATTTCTACCTTGTGTGTAAATAGTATAAACAGAGCTTTAAGTAAAAGCAATTGGAACACACAAGTATCAAACAATTTTATCAATGTATTATCTACAATTATTATGTAATTTGTTAAATATTTCTTATCATATTAAAATCACTAATATTACTGTTTTTACAGGTATATCCAGGCGAACCACAATGTATCAAGTTGAAAGCTTCAAATAGCCATAAAGGACCTTACGAGTTCTCTTGTTTACAACATGTACAGGATTTGAGCGGTGAACATGTAGGACCAGTTTGGTGTATGAAATTTTCAGCATGTGGTCGTTTGCTCGCAACTGCGGGTCAAGATCGTGTTTTACGAATTTGGGTACTTCGCGATGCGTATGCTTATTTTCAAGACACTCGAACGAAATATAATGCAGAAACAGTTAGTCCAACACCTTCTCAGGAATCGCTTGTCTCGCAGCAATCAATGGAAGATCCGCATGCGCATAACTATGTTCCGGGAGAAGCTGAGGATAGTAAAGGCCCGTTTATGCCCAAACCTTTCTGCACTTATGTTGGCCATACGTCAGATTTGCTTGATGTATCATGGTCCAAGAATTATTTCGTTCTATCATCTTCTATGGATAAAACGGTTAATATTATATTATATTAATTAATATATGTTTATATAGTATATTTGAAAATATTTTATTATATTTTGTGAAATAATATTTTGATATACAGGTTCGTTTGTGGCATATTTCACGGAAAGAATGTCTTTGTTGTTTTCAACACATCGATTTTGTCACCGCCATAGTTTTTCATCCTAAGGATGATCGGTATTTTTTATCGGGTTCACTCGATGGTAAACTCCGGCTTTGGAATATACCCGATAAAAAAGTAGCTGTTTGGAATGAGGTTGATGGTCAAACAAAATTAATTACTGCAGCTAATTTTTGTCAAGATGGTAAATTTGCAGTTATTGGGTCATATGATGGTAGGTGTATATTCTATATTACGGATCAACTCAAATATCATACTCAGATACATGTGCGTTCGACGAGGGGTAAAAACTCGACAGGAAGAAAAATTAGTGGCATCGAACCAATGCCTGGGGAAGAAAAAATACTCGTTACATCAAACGATAGTCGCATTAGGTTCGTACTTTGCATTTTTTAGATTTTTATATACATTTGTATCTTATTTTTCATCTTTTATAGCTTTTTAAGCTAGCTTCTTTATTAACGAAAAAATATATTTTAGGTTGTATGATCTACGTGATCTAAATTTATCGTGCAAATACAAGGGATACGTTAATGTAAGCAGTCAAATAAAGGCAAGCTTCAGTCCGGATGGCCAGTACATAGTGAGCGGTTCAGAAAATCAATGCATCTACATTTGGAAAACGCATCACGACTATTCTAAATTCACGAGCGTCCGTCGTGATAGAAATGATTTTTGGGAAGGTATCAAGGCTCATAATGCTGTAGTCACTTGCGCTGTGTTTGCTCCAAATCCTGACACAATTATACGTCAAATCGAAGCTCGAGAACAACAATTGGAAGGCAAACGTTCAGATAGCATTAAAGGCACTGACAGTGCGAGTACAGATGCCACACCCGTTGATCCAGTCGTTGAACAGCGTACCAAAGGTTGTGGTGGTCATGTTTTGGTTAGCGCTGACTTTACTGGTTGTATCAAAGTGTTTTTAAAAAAGACTAAACCAAAGCACAGTTCGTTACCGGCTTCCGCTCTCGCTTGAAGCGGCCTTAAAGAAATATAAAGTTGAAAATTCGATTTTGATATTAAAGTGCAAACAAATTGATAACTTCGAATAAAGTTTGAATGTTTGACTCACTTTCGTAAAATTGTTGAAAGTATTTATTAATTTTTTATATACATATTTCGAGTTTTTATTTTCAAATGCATATTTACTTAACGACATTTATGCTTCAAAACTATCTACTATTCAAAATCACTGTTTTGCTTTTAGAAAGAGAAAACAAGAAACTTATTTAATATTTGTTATGATATTGAAAGGGAAGAGGCGAATATACATTATATATAAATATATATTATATGTAAATATGCAAGAAATAAAAGGTGTAGAAGTGCTGTAGATGATTGCGTGGTAAGAGAAAAAAGCGTACTAGTTATAAGATTGTACATATAATTTTTGACGGTAATAGCTAGAGTATGCTTTAGAGGGTATGGTAAAAACATTGCCATGTGTTGGCTGTGTAATGCACAAAATCCATTGTTTGTGATCTCGTTTATAGACCAATGTAATTTGTTATACCTGTGCTATATAACTGATCATTCATTCTTTAAAGATATAATCTTGATCATCTTTTTAATGCTTTATGTTCCAGATTCATATTTCATAAAAATATATTTATTAAGCTAATTTTTTAAAATCTAAGCTATTAATTATATTTTTAAATTAATTGATTTAAATAAAACATACAAATTTATTTGGAATGGAGTGTGGAAGATATTGTTCATTCAAGTGTTATAAATAAAGAAACAAAAAATAATTTTTAAAATGTTTTTTATCCACCCTATGCAGAATGTTTTCAGTAACATAAACTACTTTTTGTAAAGTAAGCAACAATTAATTATTCTACAGTACGTAATCCATTTTATAAGTTTATATACTATTTAAAACTTTATTTATTAATTTCTTTCCCTAATTGAATTAATATTTTGCTATAATTTAAATATGTTTATTGATTTAATTGTCTTAAAACAATAAATATAAGCATTTATATTTTTTAAATTTCTTACATAAAATTATTTATATACTCAATTTTTGATTAGCTACTTAGGTTCACTTTCAAAATTTAATAAATATAATATATTCAAATAATAGATATGTATCTTACATGATTTACAAGTTCATAAAGATAGCTAAATGTTTTTATAACGAAAATTATTTATTTTTATTAATCATATTAAAAATTATCAATAATTGATCAGAAATTAAGTATGATACAGTTAAAAGCATTAAAGATTCAACACACGATTTTCTAAATGCATATATTTTACATATTTTAAAACAAATTAATTAATAAGTAGTATAAAATAAAAATGGATATTTAAATATTTTCTGATATACTTTATATATCATCCATCGATAAGCCTTTCATTAAACGTAAAACTAATGTTTATTATTATTATTATGAAAATTAATAGTACATTGAAATATCCAGCTTAAAAGGAGCACAGCTGCCTAAAAAGAGGGGGAAGTCATTACGTCAACAACGCGCATGCTTGTCCCGGGTTGCCCGATGTGTTCGTGGCGCGACCGCTAGGTGGCTACCCAAAACCCGCAAGTAAAGATACGTTCTGTAGTGCATATAAGGAACGAAAAATCCGTCAACGGTATCGCTTCTCGGCCTTTTGGCTAAGATCAAAGTGTAGTATCTGTTCTTATTAGCTTGATATCTAATACGCTCCCCATCGGGGGGCTAGAATATCGAACTGATTTTTGCACTTAGGTGGAGTGTCTGGGGCTTGCTCCGACTCCGCCACGGGTCGACCATGCATTGCAGTGCCGCAAGGAATGGCCCAATTATCTAATTCAAACATAAAATTTACTAGTAAGTTCAACTTAGTAAAACTTTCTTCAAAAGTCTAATGATATTTTGAAAAAGTTTTAATATTTAAATGTGGAGGTCGGGACTTTGTCCGATTCCCCTATGCTTATGGGTTGCGGTATGCAACCATGCATTGCGATGTTGCAAGGAATGGCCCATTTATCAAATTCAAGCATAAAAATTTCTCTTACATCGAGAAGGAAACATTGGTTAAGTTCCGTAAATTTTTTGGCAGCTACTGCCGAAGGTATTCAGCAGTAGGTGTTTGGTTATTATAGAGGAACAGCCTCCGCAACTTTAGTAGCACGGAAATATTAATTATTGCGAACTCGTGAGAGATTTTTACAAATAATAATCTAATTAATGTTGTAAATATATTTGAAATGTCGTATATAAATTCTCTACTTCCAACTGTTATTAATAATAAAAGTTGATAAGATATATATGGTTGTAAAATCGAAATTTTATTCATTCATACTAACATAACTAATACCAAGAGTAATTATTGCAAACTTGTAGATATATATTTTAATATTTCTTTGAAACATCGATAACCTACGGTGATGATCTTTGCGTTTTAAAATTTGTTTGGTATTTTTAAACAGCCCCTTGATAAAAATACTTTCGTATTTTTCATAAATATTTGCATACTTTTCCAAAACTTAATTGGTTCATTGTCTCCGATATTTGTTACAAAAACCATATATTTATAATAATCTAAGCCATTGTATTGTACGTGCTTAGCTGTAACATTTTCTTCATTAAGTTTTTCTTAATAATTAATTATTTATCTCGATCTATAACTATAAAAAACAGTAACATCTTTTACAGATTTTTTACACGCATGTAGGCTCATAATAATTGACTTGTTATATTGAGAGTTTTAAATAAATTTATTCCATTATTGCTACTTATAGCGCATGCATCAATGATGAATCAATGGTGCATTATTTGTAAAAGCTCGAACGAGATGAATCAAGTTATGAAATTTTGGTTTTAATTCACCTTTAAGATCTTTATACAAAGATAGAAATTTAAAAATTAGTGAATCTAATCTTTGTACTTGACCGTGTACTAATTTAGGTAATAAAAGTATAGAAGTTTACTAAATGAAATATATAGATACCAAACTTTATTATCTTGCATTACTTTGTCGCCAATAATCAAACTAAAATATCCAACAAATAATATCAACTCGGATGTCGACATTTTAAGCTTAAACCTCACTTGAATATGTTCCTTTTTAATGATTGAAATCCCATATAAATCATTTAGAATATTTATAATTGTATAATGAGCAGTTCCTTCATAAATGCTATGCAATATATTTAAGCAAATATTATCAGAAATATGAAATCCTCGAACATTATGAAAAACACAAAGTTGTGCAGTACCTGTTTCTTTTGGATCTGCAGCTAATACATATTTTTCATAAAACTCGTGATGTGTTCTTAAAAATTAATGATTTTCTTTTACTAAATTATTAATATCATTTGCTCGCTGTTTTAATTTTGCGTGCTGAATTAATATCGCTGAATTTACATATGCGACAACACTTTTCTTTTTAAAAAATTATCTGTAAAACCTAGCGTTTGATTTCAACCAAAGTTATATCCTAATTTAAACTTAATTGAAAATTAATTTTATAATGTTTATTGTTAACGTCTATATAATTATTCTGTCAAGGTCAGATGCTTTTACTTTATGAGCCCACTTATAAAGCAGACTTTTGAAATCGTCAAATAAGCTACTAAAAAATGGGCATAGTAAATTAGCGGTTCTCGTTCGTTAAATTCATACGGGCAAATTTCGAGAATGCATTTATAACATTGTTATCAACTTCTACATTAGGCTTTAATATTTCAAATTTTTTTATCTATAAAGATACATGAAATATAAAATTTTTCATCTTTCTGATTCAATTGATAATCATCTAAATTTGTGTCGTTCCAAGGTGCAGATTCATCAGTAGTATCAGATCCATTTGGTGTATTTTTTCCCTGATCATCATTATTTAAAAGATTTTTATTAGACTTTATTTTTAAATAAATTTCTCCAATCTTCTATTATTTGGAGATGCTTCAAATCCGATGTGAGCCTTCTCACTTTTTTGTATCTTACTCCAGTCTTCGGAATACAAATCTAAATTTTTGTCAACCTGATCATACGTTTGTTTAGGCTGCATTGAATCTGTTATTTCGCATGTATTCGCAACAATCGTCTTATCATTGTCTTTCAATTGGCAAGTAGCTTTAATTTTTTCTAAGATGAAAGAATTATTTTATTTATCTTTATAAAAATACAAGTATCTAATTGCTCATTGTTTAGAGTTTTAATCAAAAGAACTTACTTTTATTTTGATATCATTTGATTTTTGACTTCTGCCTTTTGACCGTCTAAGTTTTTTATTTACTTTAACTTTCTTTTTTCACCTATATTGACTATTTTCAATTTCTTATGCGAGTTAATTGGTTTTTCAATCGAAATAAATTCATGCTGTTGTGGTTGTTAAAATCAGAATTTTGTAGTACTCATTTTTTACAAAGTTGATTATCTTTTTGACGTATTGTACGATTATCGTATTGTCTACGGTTTAATCTGTGAGTGACATTAGTTTTAAAAATTTCTATAGCTCTTGGGATTAATCGACGTATTCTTCCATCAAATACTAAATGTTTTATGTTCTTCCAGCTGTAAACGCAAGCATTAGAACTTCGTCTTATCCCGAATATTTTTATTGAAATGGCGGACCAATAGAGTATTCTGGTAAAAGTTCGTTTCAGAGATATGTAATAAATTGTGATAATTAATTTGCTGTATTAGTGAAATTAAGGCTATGAACTGTTTCATTATAAATTAAATAAAATTGTTCTCGTTGATTGTTTATATAAATAAATTCATCATATGAATGTCATCTTCTTCATTATCTTCTTTCTTATTAATTTATTTAGAGTTGTTAGCATCATTCAAATGATTGCTGACCATAGAAGTTGTTGTACGGTTTCGTTTGCAGTAAAAGTCTTAATTCTTTTAATAGTAGCTTTAATAAGGTGACTTAAACACACGGGGATTAGCGTGATTTCACGAGAATCAATTTCTGGATGATAAATTTCGAAATTTACGTAATATAAATAAATTTGAATATCCATGTTATTAAATGCTTTACAAGATGCCTGTATCATAGCCTTACTAAAATCAGTTATCTCTTATAGAAATAATTGGCCACATTTGAGCAGAATACTTTTTTAGTGTTGTACAAATATGTTAAGTGATATATGAATACTTCTCACTGAATGCCCTGTAGTAATAAATTCTAATGCTGCTACATTTGGTCGCTAATCATGTGAAGGAATAATTAAACTGTAGTTAATGTTTTCGTTTCAGATTCAGGTAGCTGTGCAAAAACTGATCCTGTGGCATCAAAATGTAGACATAAAAAATCATTATTAGCCTCAATCACTTCAATTAACTATTTTTCTATAAATAAAGTAACGGAAAAAGAAGGGTATATGAAGTAACCCTGCAGAAATCCAGTAACATGCAAACCCAAAACATTGTCATCGTACTTATGTTTCATATGTTAAGACCACTTTTAGATAAGCTTTCGCAAAGCTTCAAAGGATGTTTCAATCCTAGTAAGATACCAATCTGTTGACGAGTCTATGATAAAATTCAAAGGAAGAAGCGCTATGAAGCAATATATGCCAGCTAAACCTATAAAATGTTGATATAAGTATTGGACTCGCGCAGATGAGCCTGGTTATGTTTGCCAGTTTCAAATCTATACTGGAAAAGCAGACAACACTGGAAACCAATTGGGAACACGAGTTGTAAAAGAACTTACACGAGAACTTGTTGGTGGTAACCATCACGTATATCTCGATAATTTTTTTACAGGGGTTCAATGTCATTCATCATTGAAAGAAGATAACATATATGCAAGTTGCACAATTCGGCAGAATCGTTCTGGTCCTCCAATGAATATCAGTAATAAACAATCCAAAAAAAGATGGACGTAGGAAAGTATGAATTCATGACTACCAAGACAGGTCTTACCTGGATCAAGTGGATGGATCAGAAACCGGTTTATTTTTTATCAAACTATCATGATGCATCTGAAGTCACTACCGTGAATCTCTTCGGATGATAATAAGCATAAGGGCTATATGGATTATGCTGATCGACTTATTTCAGTTTATAAAATTGATCGTAAATCTAAAAAGTGGTGGTTTAGATTATTTTGGCATTTTCTCGATCTAACAATAAGTAATGCATATATTTTGTACAGCGAAAAAGATATAAAATCAAAGTTAAATTTAAAAAAATTTTGATTAACTTTAGTAGAACAAATGGTAGGACACAAAATCCCAACTACCAAAGGTCGAATGCGCAAAGCTCATACTTCGGAAGATTTTCGGTATCAAAAACCACAAGTGATAGAGAAAATACGTAATGAAGCAGCTCGTATGCCTGTTTCTATTGATAGCGCAAAAAGATATATTTATGCAGTACAAAAAGGGATCAAAAGAGAACAAACTGGAAATGTGTGTCTTTTGAAAGATAGAAATTGTTTCCAAAATTACCACGCTTAGGTCAAGAAGAATGCTTACTTTTTCACAACTTCATGAGCAAAATCAAAGAATATACGAAAAAATATTCGTAAAATGTCGAATAAACGTTTAAAAACTGGGGAAAAAAATTAAAAAAAAACAAAAAGAAAGAACATAAAAAGTGGAGCTAGTACTCTTTTACGTCCTCGTCGTTAGCTCTGGATTACGCCAAGAAAGAGTAAATTTTTTAAAGTCGCCAATATTTCAACCACAATTTATATCTTAGTACTCGCCGTATTAGATCTATTATGAAAAGCTACAAAATATAATAACTGATTTGTAATCAGCTACCTCAAAAACTCTTAAGTAGTGATTTTAAAGCTTGTACATGTATATTTTTCGAATTTTCGGAACCACCATCTTGAATCCGTCATCTTGAATTGAAAATTTCGGCGATAGTTACATAACTAATAAACCCAGGTTTACAGAGCTAGATCTGCTAGATTCTTAAAACTTCTTTCCCCAAGACGTATCTAAAGTGACGGATCTCCATGGGCGATATGCAGAACTAGTCTCCTCGTGACCGGCTTTCGTAAAGTTTCAGAAAGGGAAACTGAAATCGACACTCATCTAGGACGTAAACCGAGGTTACGGATCTTCTGGGTGATGCACCATGCGATACAGCGAGGACCAGCTCACATATACTGTACATATATGCGGATTCGGATCACCGGCGAAACAATTTGCATAATGCATTTGGTAATTGCTTAAATAACAATATTGTAAATTTGCAGTTCTATATTATTTAATGTCATTTTTTTAGTAACAATTTAATGTTCACATTTGTACGTATTTTCTTTTGTTATGATAATTATTAATTAACTAATACCAAGGATTTTTCCCTACTTTATCTGTGGCTTTTTCATGCCGGTATTTAGCACTTTAATAAATATTCTATTTTATTTGATTAATTTTTACTACAGTGTCTTTATTTTACAAAGTCTGTACTCTATCTATGCTGTAATCTTTAAAGTGAAAAAATTGATGCCAAAGTATCTAAATTGGCAGCTTTATGCTTTAAGAATAGATGAATATAAAACTAAATTTTTTAAAAGTTTACATAACTATATTATTATATTTAATTACAAAATAAGATAATTACACATTTTTGTAAAATAAGAAACTATATTTTTAAAAACTGTAAAATAAAAAATTACACGTTTTGAAAGGTTTAGCACATGATAATTGCATTTAAGGAGAATGTAAAATATCGGATGTAATATTTTATTTTATACTTTAGTAAAAGATTAAAAAGCTAATTTTACAGTGTTGAACAGTATAAAACTTTGGGCATTATTTTCAAAATGTACGTAGTGAATTTTACAGCTTAGCTAAAGAGTAAAAAGCTGAAACAGTACCCAAAATTTTGCTTAGGCCATCTACAAACTATGTTGCGCAGTCGTTTCCTTACCCGTACTCGGCACTCGCAATTGTCGTACACTGACAAGACTGAAATTCTATGACGGGCATGCGGTTTGTCTTCTATTTTATCTTAACGTATTATTATTGTATTTTATGCTTTTGTTTACTTCTAAACAGTTATCAATAAATAAATAATACAAAGCATCATAATTTCTAAAATTAAATGTAATTATTTATTCCCCAGTAGAAATCTGACCATAAATGTAACATTTTTTAAGCTAAAAAATGGCCAAATGTCATAAAATACCCAATAAATGCTCAATTAATGGCAAAATTAGAGTTCTATTTAACCTTCAAATGGTAAATTTCTACTAGGGTTATTATTTCTCTATATAAAATTCGCAAAATTTTGCTGTGCAATTATTAATTATTTTTTTTATATATAATTGTATATCTTTGCGTACTTATGAATAATATCGTACATTACAAGGCGCTTATATTTATCTATTCACCATGAATAGTTAACATAGACTCGTACAACGGTTAAATAGGCTGAATAAGTAAGGTTTTTAGGCACTAATACGTTAGACCCAGCGTGGTATATTCCGTACAGAGAAATGCTGCTACTGGTGAGTTAAAATATCGGACCAAAATCTCCCAAGATTCCTCCAAAGATTCCAGTTGGCATATTTGGTTGCATCAGATATAAATTTTGGCAAATAAAAGTTTTAATTGAACCAATCGTTTTTAGAAATAAGTAAATCGGCTCAGGAATGTGGGATGTAACCGTCTCGAACAAACGTCGGACATCTGTCTCTGTCATCGTAAGTATTTCTCTGCCTACTCCTTTTATTCTATCAGCATTTTTATTGATTTTACTTTATAGCGAGCATTTTTGTGTATGTACTCGCAGTAACTGGTCCTATTGCGCGAATCGCAAGGAGATTCTTAGTTGTAGCTAATGCACTGAGAGAAAGGAATATTTGTGAGAAAGAAATTGTGCATTTGTCACTAAAAATTTACATTGACTTGTAACAAAACATATATTTCTTTGATATTGATACGAAGTTCTTAACTATTAAGATTTTAGATAATTTTAGAACTGCGTTTTTGTAAAGAAATAATTCTTAACAGTTAATGAATGCAATCTTGTATATAAAACGTTACGATAATATTTAATATTAAGGGGGTTCCATACTCAATTTTTGATGATTAATTAATAAAAAAGTAGAACCGTATGTGAAAAAATAAAAGAAGAAGCGCCTTCGTTTATTGACAATCTAACTGTGTGCTGAATTTTCGATTAAAATATTATTGCATTTTTGAGAAAAGTCTTACCAAAAATATCAAATTTTTTCGTTGAGGTTAAGTTTACATTTTTGATAAGACTTTTCTCAAAAACGCAATATAATTTTAATCTGAATTTCGGCATACAGTTATATTATCAATAAATGAAGGCGCCCTTTCTCTTATTCTTTCACATACTCTTTTATTTACAAATTTATTACTAATAATCACGATTGCCGATAAGGTAGGGAGGATAAATATTGACTATGGCACCCCGTTAACTCAATGTGCATGTTATGTATACATAAATAATATTGTGCAAAAGAAAATTATACATAAATAAAATTATATCAGATTAAGTTAATATTATTAAGTAACGAAATAATGTGTATTAATAATTACATCTCAGGCATTAACAGTTAATATTTGACTTTTGTAATTTTGAACACAAAATAGAAATGAATGAAAGTTTAACTGTTAAGAACTGCCTCAAATAATACTTAACTGTAAAGAAATATTCATTTGCTCCTATTTAAGTCATCAGATCTTAACTGTTAAGAAACGTCAATTGACTCAAATATTATTCCTTTCTCTCAGTGTGGTCGCCCCTAGTGAGGAATGATACATGTTGCCTTGCGGTTGTTTTTTGATCTCATTATTTTTCAGTATAATTCTTCACCCTGTGCTGACAGTAAAAGATTTCCTGGGGCTGTAAAGCTGGAGACGGAGCTGCAGGAATGTGCCTTGCATATATGCTGTTTGTCGCTTTACTATTTGTGCAGATCTATATTGCATGCATGCATTGGAACTACTCGAGTTTTTAGGCACGATTGTTGCATGATTAGGCACGATCGTTGCACGAGAGAGCCTTATATTTTCATCATCGCGAAAACTGTAACATCATAAATAATTGTATATTTATATATAAAAATATTTTTCGTTCAGAAAATAAGTCACTTTAAACGTTTTTGGAAAAGTATGTATGTGTGTATGTATCAGTATGTATGTAGTCAAGTTAATCGAATAACTTTGAACAATTTTGAACCGTTTTGGCTGAAATTTTTATGGTATCTTCTAGATAAATAGAGAAGTAAACGTTCCTATTTTGGACCACATTGGTCGAGTAGGTCTTGAACGGTAGCACTTTTTAAAACGCGTTAAAATGATTTTCTACGGCATATAAAAAAATGAAATAATCCAAAATACAAATATAGAAAATGTTTAAATATAAAATATGTAATAATTTTTGTATTGTACCTTTTTATGTACAACTAAATACTGGCAAGTTAAACGCATCAAAGTGTCAAAATAGTGCAAAAAATCGTTTTTTCTACTTTATAAAGACAAATAAAAATTGTACTGAAAAGTTTAAATGTAAAAAATCTTTATCTTAATAAGATAAAACTTTTTTGTATACAACACTTTTTGCTTAGATGAATATTTTTAAAGTTAAGTACTAAAAAATAGTTAAAAAAGCCTAAAATGTACAGTAAAAGAAGCTTTTTAGACATTAAGTAAATAAATATTGATTTTACGTACAAATTTTAAATGTAAGAAATGTTCATCACTATAAAAGAAAACTTTTTTCTATGAAACATTTCTTACTCACATTGATATTTTTCCTGATAAATGGAAAAAAACGGTTAAAAAAGCGTAAAATGTACAAAAAAGATGGTTTTAGACCTAATCTAAATAAATATCGATTATACGTACAAATTTTAAACCTAAGAAATGCTTATCACAAAAGAAAACCTTTATTTACCTATTTATTGTTTTTGAAAATGTATGTATGCTTGTATGTATGTACTATGTATTTAAAAAAGTCAATCGAAAAATTCAGTCGATTTTTTACCCAAATGGCTATAATTTATTTTTATAGTAACTTCTAAATATTATAGTCGTTTATTTTTTAAAGCACTTAACGATCGTGTCTGGAATGTAAAAGTGTATAGCTTTAACATATTTTGGGCCCTCTAGTGTTTATAATAGTTTTAGGTTTAGTGTTTAAAAATACAGTACAGTTGCATTTTAGGGTTTACATTTTAATAATAATTTTGTATTATACTAAATTGTAAATAATCTAATTTTTTGTGTTGTTAATTTCGTGTAAAAGTACTTTTTTTTTTATTTTTCAAGGTGTTTATTAATAGGGATATTTACCTCATATTTTTTATGACATTAATCTCCAAAATAATAGCATAAGAGGTAACTCATGGTTTCTATTAGAAACAATGAGGTAGAGATCAATTGTAGTACGATTAATTCCATTTGCTGTTCTAAAAGGTTTACGTTCCCGGGAGCTACTTCCTTCTCTTTCTCATTCCCTTTCTTATACTAGGATTCAACGAGAATATGATGACAAGTCACGCACGAGAATCTCGCGGTCGCTCGGTCAGTCGGTCGTGCCGGCGGCATTCCCCATTTGCGAGCAAGCACGAACGGCTGTCGCGTCTCACAGCCTTGCAGGTACGGATGGGAACGCCATTTTTACATGAACCATCTAACGCGCCTTGCGTAATTTTTATACTCGGTCATAGTTATTCCCCAGTACTATAATGCAACTGAAATATATCATTTTATTATGTTCATAGATTAGTAGAAATTCAACATTTGAAGGTTAAATAAAGCTTTAATTTTGACATTTATTGGGCATTTATTCGATATTTTATGACACTTGGCCATTTTTCGGCTTAAAATACATTTCATTTATGGTCAGATTTCTACTAGGGTATATACATATTGAATAATTGCAAAAGGAACTCTGATAGATAAAAAACCAGTTTAGATGGTCAGTGAAACACAGTAATTTATAAGTTTAAAAAACTAAAATATTATGTATGGTATAGTCTATGCGTATTTAAGAATCCAACTTCCCTTCGAAAGCTATCGGTATAGTATTGATTTAAAAAATATGTGAATTCGAACTTAATTGACACTTTAATGTATAATTTGAAGTATATGCATTTAATAGATTACGTATTTTCGCAAATAGTTGTCCGAGTATCAAATTGTGAGTTTTGAAAAAACTGGTGGTAGACTCACGAACACGGTTTCTGTTAAGAAAGATAAATTTTTAATATATTTTTGCAAACGGTTGTGATTAACTTATTCGATGTAAAATTATTAATTGAAATAATGATAATAAAATAGTAAAAAACATTTTTTTTATTTTCATAGGAAAATAACAATGCTTCTTCGAAAAGAAATAAATAATTAAAAAATTAATAAATTAAAAATTAAGTAAAAAAGATATTTAAATTATATACAGCAATTTTTAATAAATTATTATTTAAAAATATATCAATCAAGCGTTTTGGACATTATAGCTAGGTTATCGAGTTTTGTCAAAACCACGTACGTGTAGTTTTTAAACATCATTAAGATCTTTGACAACTCAAATACATAATAAGCCATTTAGATAGTTTAATTTTAAAATTGGTACTTTTAAAAGTATCTTAATATAAAGAATATTTTTTATGATTTACTATAATTTAATGAATCATCGAATAGTAAAAAGTCATTGCATAAATGAAGTTTAACAATTATATGAAACTTGAGTGTCCATCAAGTATAAATATATTCAACTAAATTCATCACAAATTTCCCATAAATATAGAAACAAGCCTGATAAGTGGGACAGTCGAAAAGAGGCAAGAAAAAGAAAAAAGGAGAGGCGGTCGGATGTTAAGTCGTACACGCTTATAATTCTTACTATATACTCTTTTCTCCCTAATAGTTACAAGGCGTTCGATGACACTTAACAGTAAAATCAAAGATGAAATGCGCGTTGTAGTGTGCGTCTACCTAAATAAAAGTAAGCATTGGGCAACATTTCTCAGGGATTTTTGTATGCGAAACGGTATATTTTTTTGGATGCGCGCAAGTGTATGCGAGATTCTTGGCCTCGTGTTCGAGAACCACGTTGAGAAAGTAAACTCCCGAAAAGTCCAGACGTGCAGAAAAAGAGATTATACAAAATCGATTCGTGAGACGAGTATGAAAGTGAGTAACTCTCAGAATGAGAATTTTGTTCAAAATGCAACATTTTATCACTGAATAAATGATAAATAGTAAATAATAAATTATAAATAATAAATATAGTAATAATATTTTATTAGTAATATTAGTATAAATAAAGTAGTAACTTTACTAGACATTACACATATTGAATTATTCATTACGTCAGCATATTAAAAAGGTTATTATCATTAATTAATTAAACAGAAACTTAACCCATTAAGAGTTTAATCGTATTTCTTGGTTTCCGTAAATTACATATACAATTAATTCGTTTTCAATTATTTTAATTTTAATTCATTTTAGTTAATTAATCAACAATTAATTCATTTTCGTCTGCTGACACTTTATTATTGACTAGGAGAGTACAATATGTAATGCCGTTAGTAGGCAACATACGTTAGTGAATGCGCATGGATATCAAGGTACAGAACTACTATGAAATTTGCTGAAAATTCTTTAAAATAACCTCCAATATCTTAGCTCTGCCTGAAGGATCATCAATATTTAATTATTTATTGTCCATGTACTTAGTTGGTTTAATGCAAGGGGTGTTAATGTCGTTGTTGACGAACTAGCACAATTTATATTTAATTTACACATTTTTTTTATAAATAATTATAAATTAAAATCGTCATTTATTTGCGCTTACGTCTACTATTATTATTTACAGATATCGTAAAAAACGTTAAATTATGTAACAAAAATTTATTAAAAATTTTTAAATAAATTAAATAAATAAATAATTAACTATACAAAATAAATAAATTGAAACATAATCAGCAAATTATAGTCACGATATCACAGATACTAAAAAGTTTAGAAAAGTTTTAAAATTATATAGATCAGTTGTCGAGCGACTAAAAGAGATATCATAATTATCAGAAACATTGGAATTGAATTCTGTAAGTGACATAGCTGGTTGGTAAGTTTTTTAAAAAATCAATTGACAAAGTTAACGTAAGATAAAGTAATTTTTTTTTGATAAGAGGTTACAAAATTCCTTTCATTTCTAATGCAAAACAAAATTTGATACATATAAAGAAAAAGACAAGATCTGCAAATGAAATAGTAGTCCTTTTAAACCAAAAATGAGAAAAATTCCTATTCTAGTATTGTTTTAGATGCATTGAAATTTTAAACTATGACTTTAAATACATAACAGCTATACTTATTTAATATTTCCATATTATATGTTAGATGTATTTATTAAGACGGATAGTGTGAGGAAATCGGAAAAAGGTTTTTCGTTGCGTATCAGGCTTCTCACAAGAATGTAACTGCGCAAACTCTAGGTCGATGGGTTAAAGAGGTGTTAAAAGTAAGCGGTATCAATACGAATATTTTTACTGCGCACTCAACACGACATGCTTCTACATCTGCGGCAAAAAGAAATGACGTAGATATAAGTACAATTAGAAAAACAGTTGGTTAGACAGCCAGTTCTTAGATATTTGCAAAAATCTATGATTCACAATTATCAATTGACAAAAATTTTATGTTAAAATGTTAATGGTTTTTTAATAAAATGTTCATTGCAGTTTATTATGCAATTAATAATAATTATTAATTATTAATAAACCGTAAGGACTTTAAACATCGACATTTTGATTATTTCGGAAGACCCGTTTCAAGATAAAAGTCTTGAAAATAAATATTATTGTTACGGCTTAGCTTTGCAGCAATGAAGATAAAAATTGAAGTGGTAAACGAGTGCTTAATTATTAATTTTTTTATTTTTAAATTTTGTGTAAAATATTCGAATTCATGTTATTTCGACATAAAGTGGAAGACACTACATATTGATTATTTTAGAAAAGGTTTCGTACAATTATAATTATAACTTCACTTATTTGTAAGCTCGTTCAATCTTACAATTATACTTTGTAGATATAAATTAATATCTCTATTCAGTGCTTTTTAATACAAGCTCTTCTACTACTGAGAATAATGTACGTTGGGCTGTCAATGCATAAAACTATATTTTTTTATGAATTTCAGGGTACTCATAAATTTTAAATAATAATGTATCGATTTGGGTAATTTCATTATGATGGTGTTTCTTATCTAATAGTTCAAGCTTATTCCACTTGCTCATTATATTTTGTGTATTCTATTGCAATCTATTAAAGGTGAGTGTCTGCTTTGTTCGGTTCAACCTTTATGCAAATAATATATCTTCATTTTATATGTGTTTAATTTATTTAATGTTATTTTCCAGACAATCAGTAATAATACTTACCCTCATAAAATGCTTAGTTTTACTTGAAAAATCTTTAACTTTAAGCAGTTGTTCTACATTTTTTATGGTTTTGATAACTTAATTGAACCTACATTTTTACCACATTAGTATTTGTGAAATTAACGAACCATTTCATATTATTATCGACTTCTTTTTAATCAGTGAAATAAATGTCTGAAAGAATTATTTTTCTCTTGTTTTTTTTTAATTTTACAGTTATTTAACTTACAATAAAATTTATTTCTATTTCTAATATCGTGTTTTTTTCTTTATTGATTGATTACAAAAATTCTTTTTACAAATAATTTCTTCAAGAATAGATTTTGGCGATTTTTCGTTAAATATTTTTTTATTTTGTCACCTCGTTAATTTTCTTATTTTAATCGTATATTTATATCTATTATATCCAATAAAAAATTTGTATTGAAATATATTTGTACTATCTATAATTTTACTATACGCTGTATTACTATTCTGATGTTTCGTCCGTCTGAGTTAACTTTTACTTATTTTTTACGTTAATTTAACAAATATTGATTTATCCTGATTTATGAAATTTGATCCTAGACTTATTCTTAATAATAATAAATAAAAATAAAAATTATAATTCTTTTTCCCTCGTCACTATATGTACACGTAAATATCTACAGATGGTAAATAACAAGTGGAAATTTGATTCCAATTTTTAGAGATTAATGCATCATTTTTTGATCGATGTGCAAATCAATACTAAGCATGACGAGAAAATCAAATTATTTTTTATGAAATTGTTTTATATTTTGCCTAAAGACTATTAATCTAAGTGCCATATATTAAGACTGATAATTAATTAATGTATATTATTGTTATAAAATAATTAGATAATCGAAATTGAGAAATTATTTATAATGAACATGTACAATTTTATTAATTATTATTCATTTTACATGCATTAGTACCAAACAACTTATTGTAAATAACAATTTTGTAACCTTAACCTTTGTGCAAAATAAATTAATTTTCTTACTCTTGATTTTTTATTAATTATAGAGCGACGCGGCAGTGTAACGATGAATTACAGAAAACATGCATTTTTTTACCAAAATTGTGAGTAATAATATATTACACATAAGTGTATATAAAGAACGATGTTAATTTAATTATTATTATAATTAATAGTGCGTAGCCTAATAATATATAATTAATAAAAAATCGCTAATTAAAAATATATTGTATTAGTTCACCAACATCGACATCAACATCTCTTACATCAATCGGAAGGATCGTTTGCTGGCGACATACTGCGGCATTCGAGACGTATATACATTATACACTTCTACATGCATTATCTTGGTTTTCCATGTACATGTACGAATCGAAGTCGCTGCACGGACCCTGCATACTTTATTCGACAAGCTTCGAATTTGGTCTTTACCTAGAAAAAATTGTTCCCATTTTTTTACTTTTGGGTCTATAGGATTTAGAAAAATTCTCGCGATCAAGATGTAGATTTATTCTTATACGATTACTACATTCTATAATAAGTCAATGTTTACAGTTAAATATTCGTTTAAATTTCTACATTGAAATAAATATAACAATTATTAAAAGCACATCACAGTAACATAAAACATTTTCCAAAAATATTTGACACAAATTTCAAATTCAACACATAAAGTAAAGTTACATTTTAATCACGATTTGAATAGACAATTTGTATCTGTTAAACTGAATCACTTTTCACACTTGCTCGGCCTTTCTGGTTTTTACTTAATTATTAATTAAAAAATACTGACAATATTTATCATCATAAAAATTGGAACCTAATATTAAAGTTTCCTGAATCACTTGGGTACTTTAAATGACAAGGGCTGTAGCTTATGTTATTTCAAATGTTTTCTGGCTGGTTACATCGAGTATTGATAACAAATTCAGCTGAACAAGTAAAGCTCATATAGGTACTCAAATATTGGGCCCATGCGTAGGATATTCAAAGATTGTCTAAATCTATCGGATCGGATTTCCTGGAGCGCTCAACTCATCTATGTCTTCAACCTCGATATATCCTTTCATATAGCTGTGGCCCATTTAAACCGTTGTAGTAACTGACTTAAATACTCGCGTGTCCACCTATTCCAAAAATGATTACACATCAGCGTTGTTAAATGTCATATAAACCATGCAGCATTTTCCATATTACTGTCTACAAATTATTTAAGTGGTGTTTTGAGCGAATAGCCTATCAGAAAATGTGTAGGAGTCAATATAGGACTTTGAAAACATTTGCTTTAGAGGAAGTCATGGTTGATAATGGTCGAGAATTAAGAACAGATTGGATGGAGGCTACAACTGTTGAAAGTTCCTTAATGTATCGCAACCTGATCAGTCATCATAGAAACAATCTATTTCAATTCGGCGTCTACTCCTTGAAAATTGGTCGCGCTGTCAAAATAGATAAGCTAACATTGTTATACCATCGTAAAGTGAATCTTTTAAAAGCTGTAAGGCAGCCGAGGTATAATCAGAAACATCCTCAAGATGAACAATATGGACGATCTGGTAAACGACTAGAGGGGCCGAAATATGTAAAGCTATACGCTTTTACATTCCAGGCACGGTCGTTAAATGTTTTAAGAAACAAACGACAGTAATATTTAGAAGTTAATATAAAAATACATTTTAGCCAAATCAGTAGAAATCGACTGAATTTTTCGATTGACTTGTTTACATGCATAGTTTTCATGAACGTATCTTTAAAAATATTGCTCGAATCAGAAAGTGTTGCGTAGGAAAAAGTTTTATAATTTTAAGACGCACATTTTGTCTAAATTAATTAAGTACGTAAGAATAGTGTTTTTTGGAGATAATGTGTGCATAAACCAATTTTACGTAATTGTAAAAAGCTCCATATCTTCAACAATTTATGAGCGATACGCAGCTGAAAATAGGATAACAGACTTCTATAATTATAACAAATATACCCTGTAAATTTCAACTCAATCGATTAAAAATTAGCAGAGTTATTTTGGTCACAGGATTTCATACATACGCACATCTATATACATACATTTTAGGGAGAGGTGTGGATGAGTTCTAAGTTACATAAATTCTATTTTTATCTCAAAATATATACTTTTTTGACGTATCACAATTTTGCGGTGATGAAAATATAAGGCACTTCCGTGTGTAACGATCGTGCCTAAAAATAGGAACATAACCTGCCAAAACGAGCGACGTACGTTGGAATTCGAATTATTTTATCAACAGTAGAGGAATTAAGAAATCAATCAGATAATTCGTGGAATTCGCTAAACATCGGCTTCAAAACTAATATTATTACTTTTTAAGCTCTTAAATTTACTTTTCTTTGAAAAATTCAAATTTATTTTCTAACGCTATTTGACTATACCAACAGTATTCAACTTTATCATTAAAATCTCTCCCTCTGTCGTGAATAGTATTTATCATCAAAAAAAGAAACAAAACTATATGTATAAATGTAAAAATATGTTCTAAAAGTAGTTTTAGTTTTTATAATGTATAAATTAAATTAGCACTCTGTCTATGCTCCATACAGTTTCTTATTGTATAGAGCCAGTTTTCGTCCCATCTTCTTTTCAAAAAAATAATTGTTATTGAAACTTAAATTCACAAGACTGAAAATTGTCAAATTTCAAAGTCAGGCGATTTTATAATCGATAAAATAAAGTAACGATACCTACAGGTTAGTTAGCAAAAGTAATAAAATTAAGTAAATTAATAGAAAGTGATTAAAATTGTTCAAGTATCCAATTAAATTTAACGCAATTCAATTTTTATAACAAACAATGTTTATATTTGTAAATACATATTTTACTGCAATACTGCCCATTCGACAATTTTAAGCGAGGGAAATTTGAATTATTGATTGGGCATCCCCTTACAGCAAACAAACTATTGCGTCGTACATAATTTATTTATTAATTCATTTATTTGTTATTTTATAGACTACTACATTAAATTGTAGTAAAAGAAGGTTTTCAATATTCAATCTGAAAGAAAAAAGCATCGCATTAAAATGTAAGTTGTAGTATTTTCAGACTCTAAGTGGAAAATGTACAACCGAATTACTACTTTACTACTACGCTTTCTGAACTTAATTACTGCTTTAAAAGCAGCATTTTTACGATTGCTAAAACGACTTGTAATTTTCTCCCTCAAAATGGAAAAATGGAAAGGTAGAAAAAAAAAATTAATTTCTCCACGGTAATAAATAATTTTTTATTCTATAATAAATGTTAAATTAAATAATCGTTAAGATAAAAAAGGGTGATTCCGAGTCTATCATCTGTTTCTAGCGAATACTTACAACAATTTATCACTACTTAAGGCATCGTTTTGTATCGCGCATAATTAATAAAAGATTGAATTTCGTATAACACTTGTATTCAAATATTCTATTAAAAGTATACCTATATTAAAATACAAAAAAAAAACGGTAAATAAACGAAAACACGATTTGCGCATACTAGGCTATCTTGTACAAACGCGCGTGTACTCTCATACGTGTAAGTAAAAAAAATCAAGAAGGGTATTATATTATATAGTATAGGAGGTTAAACTACGCGTATCCGGATGAGAGAAAATTCCACAAGCGTCCGGCGTTAAAATTATCGCGTCGCGCGAAAAGTAGGAACAATGTCTATATTAAGTACGTTCACCTCTCACGCGTCAAAGCATATGCAAATATACAAGACGTCGCAAACGGACCGCTCAACTTTGCATCTGGGAGATGATTTAATGAGTCTTCGTCTTTCTTCCTCTATGTTGCGGAAGCTGGCTAGGACGTATAAACTGAAATTAAGTGAGATTAACGTTGTGGTTATATACTACATATAAGTTTGACTGGCTATAAAATAAAAGCAACGATTAGTTTTATTTAATTTTTTTAAGTTACATTACTCTTGGGATACATACAATGATTTTTAGAAATTTTTTTTTGATACTATGTATTAAGAAATTTTTTTTAACTGTGTACAATTATTAGGAAGGAATTTATACAATTATATATATATGTATACTTTTCTTAATTATTTTTCATCCAATGAATCGTATAAATTTATAGAAATTTGTTTATAGAGGTGTATATTGTTATCTATTTAAGAATAGGGTTGCTCCAATTTATTAGCGAATTGAGACGATTATTTGAAATTTTTTTTATTAATTATTTGATTAATAAGTTTTAAATATCAGGTGTCAACAAGAAATATAACAAAATCAAAGATCGGAAAAGAGAAACATTAAAGTGGACAAACGAAGTAAAAGAGAAAGACAGAAATGCAATAGGTTAAAGACGACAAGAGAATGTAGAATGTGGCAGTCACGACAAAACGTGCCACCGTTAAACGATGTAGACTACGTTGGTGGGCACATTCGAGCTTAAACGGAAATTGAGTGGATCGGTTATCGTTTTAAAGAACGACAGTGTACTCTCTTATTTGTTAAAGTATTTGATTAAATTGTATTAAAAATTATTTTAAATATTTGTGAAGTATATAATAATATCCAATGAAAATGTCAAATCTATTGCTGTAAAAATGTTTGTCCTGCTTTAACGCAAGATACAACAAAATTAAATTATTTAATCGCGTAAAATACGTTTAATTTTAAAAAGTGTTTCAACGACGCGTAACAATACATTTAGTACATAAAAACACTGAATAAAAAATTTAGTGAATTCAATAAAATTTTTGTTTGTCGTGACCAAATATTTATTGAGGAATAAAAAATATTTTGTACTTTCAAACGGGATCCCTATATCTTTTAATTAAAATTAGTTCGATCTTGATAAATATTTCTCAGTTTCAAAAAAATATTTGTTTACGACTATTGAAACAAACAGTTTATTATTAAATTCACTAAATTTTCAGGGTAGAAAATAGTATTTACCATCCGCGTCTATATGATGATTGGGTGTATATATAATACAAAAACAACCAACGTGATTTATTTGAAATGTATGCCGGTTTATTGTTTATCCTTATATCCGTGGTATATACGAAGGAACAGAGCATAAATGAGCTTTTGAACCCCGAGATAACGAAAAGCTTAATTATTACGCTAAATCTGGGATATACACGTGAAACAGATATATAGTGAAACCGTACTCAGTGGTATTAGCAAGTATTAAATTAAGCTTCTTTATCCGTAACATGAATATCTGTAATGTACCAATAGAAATGAATACACGTTGATTTGAGGTATATGCAATTATATATCTTGTACTAAACTATTATATTATCCAATATTATTAATCCTGTATAACGCCATTTAATTTCATTTGTGTGTCAAGCGTTTGGTGTTTTTAATAGTATAATTCGGTAAAAGTAAATCTATCAATTACTGTTCGCGTATACCGTAAAAATGATAATTTTAAAAGAAGTATCCAAAAAATAAATAAATAAATAAATTCTCGAAGTTGAAAAGCAACAAGTAGCGAGTGTCACGTAAGAGGAAATTGAAAAGCCCCCCCAAACGAAGTCGCATCCCCGTAAAGACCTTCACCTCCCATAAGAACCTGTGAAAGCTCTGTGATATAAAGAAGCCGAAAGATCGCGCGCGCGCTCAGAAGCCCAACAGCAGCAGTAACATCATCACACGGAAGATGGACGTTTAGTGGGGGACCTTTATATGTACACACACACGCAGATGTATATATGTATATGTACGTATGTGGGGACGTGTGTGTGTGTGTGAGAATTGTGTATGTATAGGAAGGTAGAAGGGACCTACATAACTGTACAGTCTCGCGTGTCTGGGTCAGGGGGCGGTCCGTGAGCTATATACAATCGCCCCGACAGGTGGAACCCATTCCAACTCGTCGCGTTGAGACTCCATTCAATCGTGAGGGGACCTCGACAACCCTTGTCGTGTTCATTCAATCGTAACACCGCGAGCTTGACACTTTCTCCGTTTGGAATCTCGGTGTGTTTTGTTTCTCTCAATCTCTTTCTTCTTTCTTTTTTTGCTTCTTCTTCTTAAATTGTTTCTTCTGATTGAAGGGATGAGCGCGAGTGGCAAGTATTTAAGCTAGAGAAGAAAGAGAAAGTGCTAAGTGCCTTGTGAACTGAGAGTGACCAATCGTCAGAGGATTAAACAACGTTCATTTGTTTCTATTCAACAACTGGATTATTTATTTGGCAAGTGGGTAGATGTATGTATATTATTTTCACTATTACCTACATTTATTTAATTACCTTGGGATTTTTTATTGCGGTGATGGTTTTTATGATTAGGGAGTATTGGTTGTCTTCGAAATAGAAATATAATCCTATTTATAGTAATTAATAAATTATTGTTACTTTGGAGAGAAACTACTATAGTAATGTTTACTTTCGTTAATCGGATAAGTTTACTTTTTTAAAACCTTTCAAAGAATCAATTTTTTTTAATAACTAATATTTATGGTAGCATTACTATAAACGATAATTAAGTATTTTAAATTTTAAATTTTCGAGGTATTTTCGTTTGAGTTACCTATATGTCTTTCATTATTCGATATATCACAAAAATAACCGTTTGAAAAATCAAGGATGTTAATCAATTTTACAATATACTACTGTATAATATTTTTAAAAAACTATATAATATTTATAATAAAAGAAGATCATTGATCACCATTATAGAGTACAAAAAATGTTTAATTTCGTCGATTCGCACAAAACACTTTTTGTTTAATTTAATAGTCGTATATAATGGAATTTTGATAAAAGAAAATTTAAAATTGGGTATTATGTGTTAAATGTATGCATTGCACATCAATGGCATGAACTGAGCTTTCTTAGACCGAGCGTGGAGTTTAAAAACAAATGCATTTGCGAGCCGAAAATGAGTAGTACAATAGCACGGAGTTGGAAGTCCACTAAATCTTGGTATACCCTATTTTTTTCACATACAAGTGATTTTATTTCTTCTCATTTCTATTAAAATTATAGTCACTTCTAGTCACAACAATTCGACGGTGATTAAGCGGCTACTTTTTGTCGGTAAATACTACAATCACGCACGTGTTACAAAAATTAATTTTATTGAAACAATTACGAATAGTGTCCAAATACTTAATAACAAGTAATTTAATATTAATAATATAATGCTCAAATTGACATTTATAATACATGACAAACTAAAGATTTAATAATCTAGAATGTTTATATAAAAGATAATTTGATGAAACTTTAAATTTAATGTTATTTAATGAAGTTAAATTATAAATGTATTTTAGTTATATTACAAATGCTTAAAGTACCATTATTTGACTTAAAAGAAAAAAGAAACTTTTTTAGTAGCGCATACTCTCATATAACATAATTACCACAAGTACTTAACACTCGCCATAACCGTAACAGGCTGATGCGTCTTTTTCACACTGGTAAAGAAACCATTACATAAAATTATCACATTTCTCTTGTTAATATATGCTTCCTTGTTAAAAGAGAATATTTCGTTTAAAGGATAAATTATTTAAAAACGATAAGAAACTTGTAATTAATTTATTATATAAATTAAAATACATTAATTACGTATAAATTTTCAGGACATAAAGTATATATAAGGAAAAAAACAACAACGTCGAATACCGGAATCCTCGCTTACGATATTTGATTTATTCTTTTAAGTGTGTCAAAGTCCCTGTACTTAAACGATTCCTAATCTCCGCCATTAATCAGAGCTCCGAAAAACCATTTGTATAGGTACCGTTAACAAATTTATAAGTTTTGGCAGGTTATACTCTTAATTTGGCACACTTTTACACGAGGATACATGTGATCTCCTTTATTTTTATTGCCACAGTGACTATATAATAGTCTACTTTTCATGGGATTTGGCCTAGTAATGCAGCTTACAATCCAATGATTCTTGTTCATTATTTGCAGAATGACATCATTATCATTAATATTTCACAACAATCTTTATGTTCTATTATAAGTTACACCATTTATGTTTCATAACAATCCTTTTGTTTTATTATAAATTACACTATACATCAACGATATTAATTAATATATTAACTAATAGTATTTTTAGTTACAAATTTTTTGTAGAATATTGTTTATTTTTCGTAATTTTGTCCGATTTATATTAGTAATTTTTTAGGTGTTGGGTGTTTTTATATATTTGGGAATAAGTGTTTAATTTTGACTGTAAGACCGAAATAACTGGATTTGCAACTGAAATTTATGGCGGACGACGTAAGAATTAATTATTAACTAATAGTTTTTATTTTATTAGCAACAATGCCTTTGTTAATTCTTCATACATATAGTTAAAATTCATCCACTTGCATAGATTTTTTTACGGTTAGTCTTTAAGGGATTCAAATTTCATCATTACCCTACTATATAAATTTCTCAAAATCGAATGTAATACACCAGCAGTAATATTAACATTTGCTTATATATATTAATACAATAATAATTAAAACAATTGATATAACTCTATGATCAATCGTAGTTTGTTATGAAAACAAAGTTAATAGATTGTACAACTATAGAACGAAAATTAATAAGAAGTAAAGGAAAAATGTGTGTGCCGACATAGAGAAAGAGAGGCAACAAATATAACCGGCTGGCAAAGTTCGCGGGTAAATGAAAACGGGTGCGCGACTTAACCGTATACAACATATCGTTTTTATCGTGTTCTTCCAGCGAAGGCATAAAACCTACGAGACGACAACTCGAAGAATCAATCGCCCTCGGGCACGCGCGCATCTTCTTGCTTCTTTATCTTTACGGTCCACGTGGCCGGTTGGTCCAGTCGCTGCCGCCTCGTAAATAGTCGCGTGAGCCGCCGGATGTCTTATATAGATGCACACATGTGTGTGTGCGCGCGCGCGTGGTGTGTGTGTGTGAGCGTGCAGTACTGGCGAATCACATGTTCACCATCATCGTGTAATGGTTATAAAACCAATTTCTTCATTGCTTGCGGATTGAAATATTCCGATACGATATATTATAGTTTTGAAGAATCAAAGTAGAGACAACGTATACAGCAAATTGTATTTTATTCTTATAGTTGTGGGTGTATATGTATTTTATATTTCATAATGTGAATTGCAAATTCGTAAAAACAGATAATTAAATTAATATTTTTACATTCTTAAATACATTCGCGCTATTTCATTTAGTTCATTGTGCGTTTGTAAGTTACTAATACAATACGTATTTTGTATACGACAGTAAATGAAATATGTTTCCTTCAAATTTGCCATCGAAATATGTTCTAAATATAATAATGATAAATATTTTACTATTTGTCGACATAACATAGATATTCAGAAGGAATATTAAGAGCTTTACTATGTAGGTACAGATCAAAGTGCATTATTGATGGAAACTATATGAATATAACTTGCGCGAAAGGTAAAATTCATTGACATACCTTTGTCACGTATTATCATTACATTTTCAAAAAAAGGCTGTTAAAAATACATAAAAGTTGATATACTGATACTGAGAAATATTTTATAGATAATACCATTTTTATAAAATTATCAAAACGATTGATATTTAATAATTAATATAAAAATAAATTACTTTTTTGAGAAATAACTTAGAATTTTGGTATTGGCGTCAATAATTTGTAAAAATGGAAAATATCGATACATCTGTTAAAAAGTAACATTTCATATTAGAGGTTAAAACTTCCATAAACTTTGAAGTACGAATGATAATTAATTCAAATAATTTAAATTTGTATGTATTGATAATAATATATTTAAAAATGACGTGTTCTTTTATTCTAATAATTTTAATAAAAATCTTTAAAATTGCAATTTCTCTTTTTGGAAATAAGTTCTTAAAATAGACTATAATAGTGTAAAAAAGAGTAAGTATCGGAAAGTAAGCATTAATATGCATAGTAACCGTGAAAAAGGAGTACACCGAGGAAAGATTAGATGAATCCACATTATTTGTAATCTATAGCTATCGAATGAGGCAATAAAAGGAAATGCGAGCGTACTCGCGCAACCGGTAAATGTTTAACCCTCCGTAGAACGCTCGCAAATAGATTTCTAAAGCTCTTCCACACCTTGCGCGGTGTGCATGTTTGTATTCACGTCGACAAAAATTCCGCTCACGTTGCAAGGATCGAAAGGCTTTTTTTTCCTTCTCTACCACCTTCTTCGTGTACACAGGAAGAAAATACGAGATCTACGGCGAGAAAGGGTAAACTTAAGGGAAAAAAAATAAAGTACGTTGCATAGGCGAAGTCGTGGTGAGAAGCGGGTTAAGTGAGTCGTATATATATAGGTATAAATAAAAATGAATGTGTGTACGTATATATATAAATCGATGTGGTATAAAATAAACGTGGTCCGTGAGCCTCATTCAAGACATCACCGCATCAATGTACCGTTATACGTTATTTGGCAGGTCGCCACGTGTATAGGTATATATATTATATATATATCGACGTTCTGGATTTTCGTCCCGATGAAGCCGAAGGATCCTGATACACACACCATACGCACACTTCTGACCGATAGTGCGTATTATTATATAGCTTTGTGTGTTCGAGCGCGGTTATAAACAATCGCCGAATATCGTTGATGTTATTGCCGATATTGCCGAGGAAGCTTCGTTTGAATTGTTTGTGAATTTACGGGGTTATATAGCTTCAGTTTTAATGGACATTGAGCGGATCGAGATTTTTTCGAAATACATTTCCGATAAGCCACTATACGCAAGCGTTTGTGTGCAAAATGTGCGTACAAACTCCACACGCTTTATTTTTTATTTTTTAAATTAATTCCAATATTTAAGAAGAATTTTTCGATAAATTTACGAAAATAAC
Source organism: Theocolax elegans (assembly GCA_026168455.1). Classification (NCBI taxonomy): domain Eukaryota; kingdom Metazoa; phylum Arthropoda; class Insecta; order Hymenoptera; family Cerocephalidae; genus Theocolax; species Theocolax elegans. Next base: position 59,105,731 of record CM047429.1, on the reverse strand, counting down.
ATTATTTTTTTATGCTACTTTTGTAGTATTTTGAAAATTTTAAAGGGTCGATAAACTAAAGCTGCGCATTTATTTTCCAACCACGATGTTTTGCAATTCGTATACGCGTAATTGATTATTTGTATTTTACAATGCTTTTTACGCTAGCCTATTCGTGTAAATTATTCATTATAATCAAAATGATAATTAAATTACACCGTAATAGAAAAAACGTAAATTTAATTTATTTTTAATTAATTATAATATATATATCTACAGTGTTGATTACAATAATGATGTCATATTAACCAATATACACGTAATCACGTATTTGCCTTGTTAAATTTTAATTAAACTGTTACATTTCGCCTTATATATATATATTTATAAGTTAGGTTTTATAATATATTTACAACCGTAACGGAAAATAAAAACATCGGAATAAATTGAATAAACGTATACAGTCTATTAAAATGAAAAATTCGAATTAAAAGTTAGAATTTATACATTTAAAAACTTTCAAATAACAGTAAAACTCAGGATGGTTAATTGCTTAATTATAATACTATTTACCTATAAGAAAATTAAAATAAATACATTTTTTAAAAAAAATTCATTGACCCGTAAGTGTGTCAACTTGAGATTTTGAGGTCACTCTCTGAATACCAATAATCACGTAAGAAAGGAAAGTAATTTAGAAATCGTGTAAACACTCATTTGAATAACTGTACAATAGAGTTATAACGTTTTAATTAAATGATATAACACTTTGTATAATAATGTTGGTGATCAGTCATTATTAACATTAATCAAGTACACTACAATTCATTAAATCGATCCTTAAAATATGATAGTTTCAATAGTCTACGACACTTAACGTTTTCAGCACATTTATCTTATCGTTATACTTATTAACAATGTGTTGGTTTACATTGCGATAGGTCTCTTAACCTTTATATACAATTAATTGCAAAAACATAATAAGCAGTGCGTAAAATTGCATTTCTTTCCGATTCATCGTCATTCACGTTAATGTATTTTATTTGACGAAAGAATGTAAAATAAGAAAAATGATAATACGATTAATCAGAAAATTATAATGTACGTGCTGTAAAATCTGAAATATTTGCGGTTACAATTTTCATCGATGACTCCTTACATACCTCTCGTGTACGTATACATGCACTCGTACACTTGGAAAAGTTAGCATGTGTGTATATAAACACGTATAGGTATAACTTTCCTCCTTTCCGAACCGACGAAACCAATCAAAATGATCCGTGCGATCGGTTAACAACCGGAACGGCATATCTTTGATCATTATCGCATATCCTCCGTATAAGCGCATATCCGTGCATTCTCATCAGGTGTGTCTGTATATGTATATATATATATACGACCAGGTAACAAAGTCCTCTTATGTATGTATATGGGTGTGTGTGTACATTGGAGGAAACCTTTCACCTGCATGCGCGATCTTCTCGCATTGTCGCGCGTAATAAAGATGTGTCGAAAAATGCGGACAACCCACAGGAATTTGGAACGACATATATGTATATATGTTTTGAAAATAAGATCGATGATCGGAGATTCGTGGAACCTAGGAAATTGCAATGTCGTGACGTTTTACTTACCCATTAATAAAATGTCTCTATGTGACTCTCTATGTTAATTTTATTTTTGGAAGGGCAACAAAGAGGTTAAAGATAAGGGATATATATATCATGATGAAATCAGTTAATCTATACGAGGAAGGTTGCAAATTATTGGTCGATACGTGTTAGATTCTCGCGAAAGTTTCCTAGAGGGAACGTGAGTTGACGATTCTGGTTAATTGGTCTTTGCCCGATTATCGGTTTGACGTATGGATTATACTATGAGAACACTGTAGCATTGTTACTCCGCGGGCTTTTTGTCCCCTGGCTCTTATATACATATACAGTTGATTGTTTACGAGCTTTTTGAAATGAGGTGACTAAGTTGATTGCAAGTGGAACAATGATGATGGGTAATTGTAATATATATATGCATTGTTTAAGAAGCTTCGTCAAGAGGTTGTAAGAAAGTAACCCCGATAATGATGGTGTACAGTATGTGTCACACTTAAAATCCTCGATTTTTTTTTTCAAGTTCATCATTAATTAATGTACTTTCTGGTTATGTATATTAATGTCGTCATCACGAGGTTTATTGTTATTTATTTTAAACTATCTATGGAATGTATTTTAAACTACTTTACGAGGACATAAAAATGCTAATTATTATTATTCGTTGACTTTAACATTTCATTAACTTTTATTTATATACAAGACTTATTCACCATATAGTTTATCCAATTACAGCTTTGTCTATTTAAAAATGTTTTTTAAGATTTTCTACTGTTATTGAACGTATTAGAATGTTTTGCAAATTTTTTTAAATGCGAAAATTACCGTGCCTCGGAGATACATCGACTAAAATTCTTATTTAAAAAAATATTGTCATTATACATCTAATACTATACGAGAAATTTCATTTTATTATTTATTACGATTATTTTACTTAGTTACAGTCGTGCCTTAGTTATATTAAAAAATATATTTAATATTAAATGTCTAAATTGAATCAAATAGTTAAAATTTGGTAGGAATGAGCGGTTAACCGTTTGAGCTTAGCTTTTAATGCATAATACGCGCTTGTAACGAAAGCCAATAGAATTTCATGGTTACTTCGTTGCGTTAACTATATACATAGACAATATATTAAAAAAAAATGTTAATTGTAATTTATCGGTTTCAGATATTGGGTCTTTGAATCGATCCACCGTGGACGACAACGCGGAATGCGGTTAGGTGTCCTTGTATTAACGTGTCTCCTCTTTCAGGGGGTGAGTATATAACTAACTTATCCTACACGTATATATACGCATATAAATATATATATATATACGAAAGCGTTATTATTACTAAATTATGACAGCGGCGCCATAACATTTGTTTTGAGTGCAGTGCAACGATTGAGATATATAATTTGTTCAATTATTTGGTTGGTTTAAAATAATGAATAAATAATACTACATATGGAATATAAAGTAATGGAGAATAATATGCAAATAGAGAATGTATTATAAAACAGTTATTATATATCAGTTTATTAATATTTAAAATGCTTTCTATAATTATAAACTTGTAATAAATTTATTATTAAACCTATTTGAGCTAACGTAATAATGTTTCGATTTACATCGACAAATGGAGGTAATTAATTATTTTTAATTAATGTTTTAAGCGACATCGTCCATTATCTTAACATTAAAAATAGTAAACGGAAATATAAAACTTTTTGAAATTATTGAATCTTTACGTTCCAATGAATAAATGATAAATGCCCGTACATTTTTTAAATTATATAATTAACTCAGAAAAAAATGTGTTAAATGCTGTACAATTATGTACAAAATAGAACGCGAGTTCCATGTTAAAATGTAAAATCATATACTATTAATGTAATATATTGCTGAAACTAATTACAATATTTACAAACTTAAATTTATGCAATTTAAAGTTAAGTAAATCCGATGTGCAAGTTTTATATTTCTTGCAATTACCAGCGTGCTTATGATGCTTTCGCGTCTTTAAGTGCTATGAAAGTGCTTAAGAGTAATACTTACTGGTAGCTATAATACTTATTATAATTTAAATGTTTTAGTTACACCTTTATTGTATTAAATTTTTTTTTAATTTTCCTTAACATCAACTGTTATTACACGGGATAGGTATTTGTTGATCTTGGCGAATTAACCACAGTTTAAATGACAACGTTTTGATGACGTTTTCTTTCATTCTCTTGAGTCTACATTACTCGTCAATTTACAAAATGGATAATAATTTTTTTAGATTATATTCCCTAGTGAAAAGTTAGTATGGAATTAAAGCATTAATAAGTGAACCGTACATATAGAAGAGATACGATATGTCAACATTGACAGAGCTCTAATCAGTGATATACTTTCATATTAAAATCATCAATAAACGATTGAAAGTATAACTTTCTATTGCGTTCATCTCACTCTCTTTCTCTCGCTCTCTTTTTATATGAAGCGTCATATTTTTATTTATTTATTTACTTATTTATTTATTTATTTATACATATTTTATTTTATATTCTACGTTTTTTGCTATACTGCGATCCATTTTCTTCGGTTAAACACTCATTTTTAATTTGTACTGGCCACTAATAATCACATAGTCAGTATACACTCGAAAAAAAAGATTTTTGATCTAAGAGGAATTCTTCTTAATAATATATCTCAAGAAGAAAATCCAATTATTCCAATGCGATTTCGTCATAATCAAGTGGAAGTTCATTGATTTTAGAATAGTGATCTTTTTACGTTGTACTATCTAATTTTTTACAAAAAAAAATTCCGTTCAATTATAGAAAAATCAGATTGTAAAATTTCAGTTAGATCAAAAATCTAATTTTTTCAGTGTAGTCTTGAATAAATTTATCTCTCTTTCTTTTTCTTTCCCTCTGTATGCGTATATACACGTACCACCATGTATGCAACAAATTTGAAAGGAACGAACAAGTGGAATAATATCTTGCACATATATACAGCATACCCTAGAAACCGAAATTGTCCCCGAAAAGACCGGAAGCGAAAAAGCTCCCGACGACAAAGTAGCTTCGTCCATGTATGCGCGCACAACCTTACAGCACACGAGCACGTGTGCATGTACGTATGTATATAGATATATATGTATATGCGCCGGAAGGATCGAGTCTTTTTTAGTAGTATACCACGATTCCTTCGCGGAAAAGGCGCGGAACGCGGGACTCCCGGTTTTCGAGGAGTATAGCAAAAAGAGTCGTCTCGCGCGCGCACATTCGAATAGGAACGGACGTACATACGGCGAAACGTACGGTGACGACGACGGTCTCTTTCTCGCGTGGTGTCGCCGCGATTGCGTCACGCGGCTGACCCTATGGATAACGGGCCGGCGCGAGCGCTCACTCATATTATACACTGCACCGAGAAGAAACGCGGGGAGAGAGAGAGAGAGAGAGAGAGAGAGAGGAAACCTGGGGTCAATCGGTCAGGGATCTTTCAATGTCTTACGCTTTCTCTCGTTGTTTATTTTATTTTATTCATTCTTTTCATTTTTTATGTTTTGTTTTCCAGGTACACATTCATAAGTGCATAGTGAAATTACCGATTTATCATATTTTGCAAGATGGTATGCACAGGTGTACCATTTAACCATTATTTACCGTTGATTAAGACTACTTGATTATAAATTAACATATTCATTTCATGTAGAGTATAATTTGTCATATATCTATTTTAAAATTACTGTTTATTCATCTTTAATTTTTTTAATTCTTGAATTTTCTAAAAATCTCATTGTACACATTTTTATAAATGTATATTTCAGTAGAGTGTAGTCAATCATTGCAAAAAATAATACAATCCAGTAGACTTTATACATACCATCTTCTTGCATACACTTGTTGAATTCATATTTTTTATATTCTTCATATATACTTCGCATCAATTAAAATATTTATCATTGTACGCGTATTTAACTCTGGCGTGAAAGAAATATACACTGTATAAAAATAAGTTCACTGCAAACACTTTATGACTTGTAACTGGTAAAATTTGCTCCATAGAAACAAATAAAAGTAAAAATGTATGCGATGAGTTTTAAAAGTAGGAAAATGTAAAAGTAAAAATCTTATACTTGATCACATCGTAAAAAAAACATTTTCAACCCTACCGTAACAATACTTCCATCTATATACCTATATAATTTTTGCATATACATTGAAGCAATTGTATAAATATAACATTTAAATTATTTTAAAGAATAAAACGGTTTCTTGGGAAAAACGATAGGAGAATGTATGAAACACTGGTACAACAAAATATAATCCTTTATTAACGTATTGTACACTATCCGATTGGTTAAAATTGTTAAAAGTGACAAGTAGAATCAAACTTTTTTTTTTAAACATTAAAACTTAAAGACACAAAAGTGAATTATCCGTGTACCAACGCAAATAAATTATAATAAAATGCTATGATTTTATCTACACATACCCACATAACAGAGTGAAATTGTCAAACGGAACCATTAATTGAAATGAAGAGTACTTATACAGATAGAGGTATAGACGGGGTAGAAAATAATTGATTAAATCTACATATACAATTCACTCTGATACATGGAAGTTAAAAGTTAAAGATCAAATAAGGTATAGAGCACCTCGAAAAATTCTTCAGCAGTATCCTCTGACGTTCGCCTCCTTTTTCTCTTCACACGCAGCCACACACACATGCACGTACGCACACAAAAGTACAAACACGCAGATTACCTTTCTCTGTGTCCCGATCGCAGACCGGCGTTCATCGTCCGACGTCGTTTGGCCCGCTTCCCCTCCCACATTTTTTTCACTCGTTCATCGGCATTTCGTCGGCAAAGAGACGCGGAGCAACTCGTCGTCGCCCTTAGCTCTGGGTCAGAGCGGCGGTAACGGCATTACGGCGCGATATATCTGGGTTAAAATGCGTACACGGGCACACTTATACGCGTCTCCAGCTCGTGTACACATACACACACACACACTGGATAATTATCCAAGGCACGCGTGCGACGTTTCGTACCTATATATCTCACGATGGACACGAGGAGAGAAAACGAGCAAGGGCGCCGAAGTCGTTCGTGCTCTCCTTTCCCTTACTCTACAGCCCTATCTCGTATTATACATTTCACGTCTATATATATATAATATACTTCTCTTTATACTCGGTATCAAATTTTGTTCCGTGTGAAATCGTTAAAGAATAAGAGATTTAATATTTTTTAAGTATAGGCATCGATTAACGAGATTTAATCGTCATGAAATAATTTAATGGTACGCGTGCGTCCGTGTAATAGGGTTACATAAATTAGATAAATTTCGATTGAAATCGTGAACTGAAAGGTGTACGTTTATCACCTGTCTACAGGTGGCACGTGGAGACGAGGTTGAGGTGGTAGAGACGATAGCGAACGACGATGGACGCAATGAAAACGGGCATCATCAGGATGTGGAGCAGCAACAACAGCAACAACAAGCTACAGCTGATCAGATGGCAGCAGCACTCGACGTTCTGACAGCCGAGAACGAAGCAGTAAGCTCAGCCAATCTCCGGGGTCATCCTCATTCGCCAGGACGGGCAGCTCCTCGACCTCACCATAATGTCGCTTATCCTGGACCACCGCCACCTCCACCTCCTTCATCCGCTTCAGTAAGGTTCCGAATACATTACGATTCCTCGCCATCATGAGGGATGATTCACTAAAATCTTCTTTTAAACTCGTGCATCTATATTAACAATGCTTTTTTTTATTTTTATGCTTCTGCTTTCATTTATGGACGTAAACATTTTCATTTCGATAGAAAATAAGGATAAATTCATTATTATCTACTTCTCCACACGAAAATATGATGAAATATTTCATAAAATTATTAAAACTATAGCGCGTCGCATTAAAATTTTGCATCCCCATCGAATGGTCGCAAGTAATTAATATCTCAATCTCACTCCTCAGTCTTCTGGGTCACAAAAGCAACAGCAGCAGCAGCAACAACAACAACAGCGACCACCCGAAAGTATCGACAAAGTGTTCGACACAGCGATCGCTGCAACCGCAGGTCTTGGCGGAGGTGAAAATTGGCCGGCACCGAGTAGTGACATGCCTAAGATTGTATCTCTCGATGTAAAGTGTGAAAAAAATTCAATGAAGGTTTACCTTGGTTTTGATCAACCCTTTTATGGGATTGTATTTAGTAAGGGTCATTATAGTAACGTCAATTGCGTCCATTTGCCTGCGGGTCTTGGACGTACTTCGGTTAACTTTGAAATAGGCATACACGCCTGCGGCACTGCTGGTAACACTGAGAATGGCCTCTACGGATACGGCGCAGAATCCGGTTCTGGCACTTATTTTGAAAATATTGTTGTTATACAGTACGATCCTCAGGTAAGATTTATTTACATTATATTATTTATCATACATTTACTTCACTTGCCTTTCATTTTATTTTGGAAATAAAATTACGTCAAAATTTGAAATTTAATTAACGATTGCGTAACAATTTAAATTGATAATTTTATGTTATTTAGTAAAATACAGTGATTTCTAAATATATTGTTACTTTATACGTATTACAATTGAGTAGAGATACATTCATTTATTTAGGTCAATTAAACGTGCTTTGTTGATTTTCTTTTATGTATATATATATTTCTATCAAAGTTTAACTCGGAATTGCTGTAAAATTTATTTCTTTACTCAAACTAAAAGTGATAACCCGATTTCATTCAGTCGAAGATAGAAAATAAGCCCGACTTGAGAGTACTAAGTTATATCAAAAGTTTAATAATACAACACACTTACAATTAGTTTAAAGTAAATATTAAAACTAGTATTGATTAAAATAAAATCGTAAATTTATACTATTTACCATATTTCTATTTCCACATGAAAGTATAAACTATTCAAAAGTAATTCAGTTAAAACCATGTTAGTGAATTGACAATGTTACAATTTTTCCTTGTGCATAAAATTATATGAATAAATAATATAGCATATTAATTATTGCGATGTGCTTCGTTATTCAATAACGATTCGTATAAATATGGTAATACGAGTAAAAATGTAATAAATTTAGTTTAACAATACGGTTGAAGTGTCCATTAACAGCGCATAGTTAAAGCCTATTAATTCGAGTTTAATTAAGTTTTCGCGAATCGTAATTGTGATGCAAGTTGCGGATGAACATAACACAGCAATAACTCGGCGACTAAATCCAGGATCCCTTGGTCGTTTGCCTCGTTTACAGGTGCAAGAGGTATGGGATCAAGCTCGCAAGTTGCGTTGCACATGGCACGACCTTTACGAGAAGTCGGTGACGTTTCGACCCTTCCCCGTGGATATGCTAGACGTCGTCAGAGCTGACTTTGCTGGTGACAATGTTGGTTGTTGGATGCAAATTCAGGTTGGCAAGGGACCTTGGGCTTCGGAGGTTTCCGGCCTCGTCAAAATTGGTCAAACGATGACAATGGTTCTTGCTATTAAAGACGACGATTCCAAATTCGATATGCTTGTGCGGAATTGTATGGCGCACGATGGCAAGAGAGCGCCAATACAATTAGGTAAGATAACCAATAATTAATGTATATCTATATCTTATTTTCGATAAATATATATTTTCGTAACATTTTTATTTGGCTCATATCTTGTTCACTTCATGTATTACTAACTAAAGAAAACTAAAACTATGTTTATTTATTTATTATATGTGATAAATTTATAATTATAACACAGATTATAAATAATAAGCTGATATATTTATAATTGTGAATTTGGTGTATAAAAGAAATTTTTCAACATTTAATTGGTATATTATAGTATGTGAAAATATTTGACAAGTAAAATGTTATTTTATAATACGGAATTTCTTAATTGACATACCCGAGTAAAGTAGAAATACAGTTACACGAAAGTTTAATTCGAAGCGCGAAACATTATCACGTTTTTGAAGTTTAAGAAGCTCTATTTCACGGAGCACAGTTTACGTAAATTTAGTATCAGTATTATTATAGGAAAAGTTGCATATATATGTATATACCTATATTACTACAAATAGCTTAAGAACAATATTTACTGTTACTTATAGCATTATTGTCAAGCGTGATATTAACGTGGATATTTAATTTTCTTTTATTGTATTTATTAGATTGTTTACCATTCATGAGAACTATAAAAAAACTAATTTTTGTTACGCTCAGTGGATCAACGAGGTTGTATCACGAGGCCAAAACTAATGTCCCGATTTACGAAAATCAAGAATTTCGGCGCCAGTGCTTCTGTTCTCTCGTATGCTCACTTCCAAGCCTTTAAATTCCCCGATTCCATGGAAGTACATTTCCAATGTACTATTCAAATTTGTCGGTATCAGTGTCCTGATCAATGCTCGGACTCGGCACCCTCATTGTTACACCAAGATGGTTTGCTATTAGAAAATCATAGAGCTTCGATTGGTCACGCTGACGTAGCAGCTTATGGAATACCACCGCCACCGGTTCCATTACCACTCGAGGCTTACCTTCAGGTACGTTATTTTCCTTTCCTTTTAAACCAAACAAATTATCGATACTTTACAGTTCGTATTGAATAGCTATATATATATACTATTACACTTTTTTTTCGTTGAATTATGCATTGAAAAAAGTTTTGCTTAACGTTACGTATATCGTGACAGACATCTTACCTGGCACTTATTATGCAACCATTTGATATGTATATTACGTGTGTGTGAAATTCAACGACTCATGCTTAGTAATTGAATTTTTTTTTTCTTAAGGGTTCTTTTAATTATTGATTATTTCTTTTTGTGACGTGACAAGTATGATATGTAACCTTTCATACTTTTAATAATCACGTAAAAATACTAGTAACATATAATTAAGAAATCAATCAGTATAACATAATGTATCGTGTATATGTTGCAGTCGGTAGGTAGACCACGAGACGAACGTCGACGTAAAACTCGTGAATTACCGTCGACGTCGTCACCAAGCAATCCGGCAAAAACAGTTGGAGTTAACCGAGTGATTCGCGTTGTATCGAGCGGTGATCTGACCTTTTCGATCGACGAATCCAATTCGACGGACACTTCGTCGACGATGATCTTCCCGATACGCGAAGCTCAATCTAGTTCACCAGCTGGTAACCTGATTTGCATGACAACATCTGGATTCACTTTGACGCTTTTATTGCTACTCGGTGTTCTTCTAGTATCTTGTGGCATATCCGCGTATCTTTGCCTTCGACTCAGGCCCTTCAGGAAGCGCATTGATGGTGAACAGGTTACCGTTCGTGGATTTACCGTGACTGGTACCACGTCGAGCAAGTCGCCCTGTTTCTACTCGTAAAACTATATATGTATATGAGTAATGCAGGAGCGAGTGCATCTGGATTATGTGTCGTGTGCAATTGTGGGTATACGCCGCCATGGGACAACCCCTTCCTTTACGAAAAGTATCTTTTTCTTTTTTATATTTAATGCTATTGGTATGTGTGTACGTGTGTGTGCATGCGTGTATGCGTGGATGTATTTATGCGTATAAACTTTAATGTAGGACAAAACGATATATTTTTAAAGATTAGGAGGGAAAATCCGAAAGTTTATGGGATGATAAAATATTCAGGAATGCATTAAGAAATTTGGGTCGTTTTAGATTAAGGAACAACATTAATTATTATTATTAGTTTTGGAACATATCGTTGTTACTTAATTACGATGGATAATTGCAATGTTTAAAATTTTATAAAATAATTGTTTAATTAAACATTTTACTATGCTTACAAAAAAGAAAGATACTTTTTGTACTTATCTTGAGTATATATTTTCTTAGATGTTACTCTCTATTCCATGACAGCGTATACGCGTATATGGATATTTGTTTACCGGTGTAATCATATTTGTGTGTGTATTATCATTGCGCGAGGTAAATGTTTTATAATAATTTTTAAGGTAGTCCTAAAGGCATACTAGTCAAAAAAAATTAACACGTAATCTTTTTCTGTACGATGCGAAGGGATCACATGTATTTTTAAATTAATAATTAATAATTTATGAGAACAGGAATCTGTAAATCTTATTTATTTTTTTTTTTTTTCGTAAACTTACTAATATTTGATAACGATTATTTTTAATCGTTTTGTTTAGACCATTTATAATGTATCTCACTGACTGAACAGTATATATTTGGAAATTAAGTAAATTTTGTGAATTATATAATATATATAATATATGGTGCATTTGTTTTTTTTAAAGTATTACAAGTGTAAAAAGCAGATAAAACAAAAATTATTTTTTTTAGATATTTTTGTGTTAGGACTACCTTAATTCGTCTTTACAATAATTACTTTTACGAGCATTAATTAGATTCATCTGATTAACCCGAAAATTCACTCAAAGATATTATGTATATTTCTCAGACGAAATTACATATTGTCATACAATGACTCTGTTTGATAATAATAGTCGTTTTACACGAAATCTTAGAATAAACATTTTGTTTTTATATTATTAGAAAACACTAATTAACAATGAGTTGTTGGTTTATGACGATGCATGCCATTACATAAATATATTGTAATCTATATGAAAAGTTAACTTTTATATATAAAAATTTTCAAGAAAATATAGGGCATAAGTGTTTTTTTTTATTGGTTATAATATATATATATATACGCAAACGAAACAGACTGATAATTTTGAGTGTAATAATGTACAACCCATTAATTAATAATGTTATTATTTATAATATTTATTTAGTATGGTAATAAATTATTCTGTAATATTAAATCTGTTTTTATACATATATTTAAGGAATAAAATATTTCTTACTCTGTATACAATGTATGTATATAAGTTTTAAACTGAAATATAATATATACTATGCCATTAATTATAATAAATTAATATGAATCTTTTGTGTTTGTTACTTAAAATTTATAACATTTCACCTTGCATCTGTAGTGTTTATTTAAAATGAAAAATTGCGAAATTATATTTATTTGCGATATTATTCAACACAGCATGTATGCAAAATATGTGTATAACAATTATTTACTTATATTAATATAAAATTGCTGCTCTATCGATTGTCTATAATTATTATATACACAGAAAATATATACGTATATACAAATATTCAGTTATAACAACGTATGTATTATGTTAACATATATATGAGGAAGCATGTTACGCGTGTTGATTTGGTTCGCAACGAAAAATATCAGTGAAAGATATTATAATTAAACATTTTCCTCTGTTATGTTATATTTAATTATATACCATGGTTAATATATACTATTTTTTTTTTAATTTATTGATATTACCACGCTAATTAATACGTAAAACCCAGTATTTTCGGTGAATAAATAACTAAATTGTGAAATAATTATATTACATATATAATCACGTTAATAGATATTTGTACAATAACCACGTAAATTACTTCTCTAGGTAACGTGTTCGTTTAAATGTAATTTGACGTTTCACTAAGTGCATCGCTCGCTGCGCATACATAATCTTATTGATCTACACTAAAATAGAATTCCTTGGAACGTTTGAATTTTGCCATTATTTCTTGTTTTTACAAATGATAACGTACAGTCGCAGTAGTGTTATTGTCAAATTAATATGTAAAATAACAATATGTTTCACATGCTTAATACCGATCGATCGATAGATAAGTGATCGTAATATAATAAAAATTTCTTAAGACCGTAACTATATGTTAATTACCAGCGCAGTTGCAATTGCATAATTCAATATGAATACGTGGTGATGTTAAAATTAATCCGTTTGATAGACATATAAGTGCACACGCGTTTTCCTGCACGAGCGTTCGAAATTGAACGATAGTTCAAAGTTATTACCCCGTACGCTAAATCCGTCAAAAGGAAACATCTAATTAATGAGAGAAGAACACGGAAAGGTCTTTACGCACAATCGTAAACCGGAGTATAAGACTCGCGTTGCACACACATATATAGAGGCACGCATACCCTTACAACGAAAGACGCTCGTGCAGTCGCAACGTTTTTTACCATTCCAACGGTGAACAACATCCCTCTGTACTTTTTGTCGTAAACCGCGTGAGTGAGGCCACCAAGCGCATCTATTATAAATCACTCTTTGAACACACGCACACACGCAAGTGCGTGCGACTTGGTTGGAAAAAGATTCGCGCAAGATATCCTTAGGCGGAACTCGCGCCGACTTTTTTTTCTATATGACGTGTGTTTAAACGTCTGTATATGTACCTTCTTTTCCTTGAGGTTTGTATATATATATATATACGTGTAAGAAAATGCATATATGAGTATCTGTGTGAGATGATTTGGCCATGAGAGAAGTTCAACCGATTCTTACGTATGTTTCCTTTTTCTTGGCATTTCCTAATTAACATTACTTTATCCCGTGGTAAAGGCGTCAACGTTTGATTTGTGGGGCTATCTTTCAGTTTTATGCGTATATATATATAGCACCCCTCGATTTGTACGCAGATACGGAATACGTTTGTTTAACGAAGCGATTACGTTGAAAAATCATTTATTTTACAGGAAATTACGATTAAATGAATTGTTATGTCTTAAACACCATTCGAACCTCCCGGCGCAAAAGAAGTAAGTAGCGGTTTTTTTTTTAATTTTAATTGCGTTTCTTACAATGCTTGGAAATATAATAAGACAATTATTTAATTAGTATAGTAGAATTTCATTTTTTTTTCTTCGCTAATTGGCTTTGGATAGATAACTATAACCATTATCGAGCTTTAATTTATTTCTTTAATCATATCGGGTTGAAAAGTATAAAAAGAAGGAAAAGCGTCTGGTTATCTACAGCGATCCTGTAAATGGAGCTTTGTAAGAAACTTTCCAGATGCGACAACTGAAAGCTAACAATTCATTTTTTAAACGTATATACATATATTGTATTGGTGAAGACCGTACTTGAATCATTTAGTAGATCTTCAATAAAAACAGTACCACTTATATAAAAAAATATTTTACTTAATGGGACACAATAATTTTTTGCTGCATATATGTCTTCTTACACATTTAACGTTATTTCAACGTGAATATTTTTTACTACTGAAAATCAGTTCAACCCATCGTATAGGTATGCATGTGTATAGTCCAATTTTAGAATTTCCTGAATAACTTGTAGGTAGACTGCAACAACTCTTGAGTAATTACCATTGCATGTTTTTGTACCTCTTGTGCGGCAATCTCATTTGTTAAACAAATATATTTTATGGTCAGTTTTGAGCATACTCGGAAGAAACTTGAAAAAAACTTGAGATATATCTTTTTTTTTGCAGTTCGAAATGCATTATATTTAATTGATATATATGCATTCTAAAAGACGATAATATAAGAAAACATACATAACGTGTATATAGATATGTATAATATGGAACTTTTAATACGTGTCATTAAATTTTAATGCAACTTTACCTAACTGCCTGGACATTATTCAACTACAATTTTAGGAAAACTTGATGCCGCACTGGCGAAAATTGCAGCTTTGATAGAGGAAGTAGCATGCATTTAATACAGAATTTCAAATTAGTTACGGCGCAACAGATTTAATGGATGGTTTGCTCGCCCATGCGACACTTAATATTTTAAACTGCCCGTACATTCAGTGTGAAATTTTACATCAAAAAGACTTTGGCTTTAATCATTATATATTACAAACACACCATTGATTTATAATTTTCTAACTGGTGACAATTTTGGGTACAGTCTTATCATTATAAGTCTCTCATTTTTCGGTTAATTTATACAATCACAGTATATTGTGATAATTTATTAAGTCATGATGCATTAGATATCGTTATTCGTTAATAGGATTATCTAGTTTCTAAAAATACAGCTGGTGTAGTATGATTATGATTATTGTGTCAACTTTATGAATGTTTTTCATTTTCCTTTTATAAATTGCGTTAACTGAAAGTAACAATATGAACTCGATGTAATGTATCTATACGAACTTTTATTACACCTAAAATAAAAAAGTGTTTCTTAAATTATTTGTATTCTTATATTTATAAATTATTACTGTCTTTCGTTTAGCTTAAATTTAAAATGGTGTGCTAGGACGTATATATATAGGGTTGAAATTACAATGTAAATACTTATTTTTTTTTAATACAACGCATTTTATTAAATACAATAGAAAAACTTTTTTCAACATTTTCCTTACATCATCCTCTTACCTCATAATCATGTTTTATATTTTTGCATCGTTAATTGCGAGTAATAGTCTTTAATTATTATTATCTTCGTGTCCAAAAGTTTGTAATAAGAATTATTAATTAAAGTATTACTTCGTATATATAATTAACAATTCAAAAATACATGATTAATCTTAATCTCACAAGTTAAAATACCCAGAGTTAGATTGTTATAGATAGAAAATTGGACAGAGTGTACATTTCGCCATAAAACAACAAGGAACGCCGAAATGAACAATCTGAATTAGGTATACAATTAATACTAGTACATTGGCGATGACGCAAAGTACAGAATAGATATATGCATGTATATGTACACATATATATATACGTATAAATACATATATCATTTATCATATTTAAATAAATATGGGCAAATATTAATAATATGGATTAAAAAATATTATTAATAACTTAATTAAATTAAAACAAAACTCGCCACTGTAACATGTGTAAATAAACAGACATGTGTTAAAATAAAAAATAAATATACTAATATGAAATTTGTAATTATTATATATATATAGTTACATACCGTGAAGTATAGTTACATTTTGTTCCTTACGGAAAATAAAATACTTAAAATAAACAGCTTATACAACATATTTCATCATAAATTAAGTAAAATGCCAAATGAATATAATTCTAAATTCGAATACTATATATTTACGACACATTTTACTTAATTTTATTAACAACTTAAATTATTCGCATTCCTTTATAAATGCTTAGTGATTAACTTAGATAGTAATAATACTAGATGCAATTGTAATGGGGTATACAGAGAAAACATAAATATTTAGTCCATTGTAGAATAATAAAGGATGAATAGAAAGACAGTCATACTTCGTTTTTTTTTTTAATTAGTACAGCAGAAGCACAATGTAAAGGAGTAGTGTATTTTCGAATTCAATCGAGTTTTATTCTAATTAATTTATATTTGAATACCTCCTTTTCCATAATAATGTATATAATTAATTTATAACTAAAATAAAGAGAAAAAAATGGATGCTCGTGCTTCGGCTATACAAATATTAATTTGACCAATTTTTCAGAAGTAAGCAATTAATTCATATATCTCTTGCATACTTAAATAAAAAAGAAGAGATAACGCACTTACGGTACTTTGTACACTTTATTGCACATGGTCTCAAAGGACTTTTTAGCCCATTACTGTCAATCTACAATAGACGTTATATAGTTTTTCAAGGACACATTTATATAATGATCAAGAATTATCATTTATTAAAATAATTATAATTGTAAAAATTTGCTAAAAAACCTTTTTTCTTATAAAGTATGATTTTTGTTGGTGAAAAAATGTAAACGTTTCTCAAAAACCTTCGACTTTCATTTCTACATTACAAATAACGTCAATGATTCTGAAAGAAAAAAAAAACACTTGATTTTAAAAGACAATCAACCGGAGAAGTCATATATTTCAATCAAGTGATTGTCTCAAGTATTATTATTATGAGGATAGAAAGATATATATGTAACAAAAAATTAAAGAATCTAGGATCATTGAAAACGTAATTGCAAAAAAGAAAGAAAATTCTTATCTATACATAACTGTAATAGATACTTTATACTAAAAATTATCTTCGATAGAGTTTCAAAATTATACACAAAACTTATATTATCTTGTGATTGTGCGCGAAATTATATATTAAATTATTGTCTAAGGAAAGATATATAAGTTAACCATTATATATAAAAAAAACAATAGAATATACTGCTTCAACATGAAGTATATTAAAATAAATAAGTTTAAATAAATGCGTCGCATAGACTGCTTCATTTAAAAATAATCAGTACATTATTAACTAAATAGTTTCTTTCTCTTTACGTAACAAATAACAAATAATGTTTCGGAAATTGTTTGTATAGAAAGTAAGTTTTAATACATGTCTTTACATATAATAAACTAGTTATCGATTTTTCAAATTATTGTATATATACTTTTCTATTTAAAAAATGTGCAGTTTAATTATATCCACTAAAATTATTTTAAATGTCAGAAAACTGATTGTAATGATTTATTAAAATTCACATTCAAATACACAAATTTTGAAGTGAATAGTACTATAGACAGAATAAATAGATAGGTATTATTGTATAAATCTTTTCAATTATTTTTTAGATAGTAATAAAATATTGAATACATTCAAACATATTACTGACATGTAGTCACAATCATTATAACTAGTTAATTTTTAAGACTGCATATAATATTTTTAGATATATAATATTATATTTTTAAATTATTGCGTTTCATTTAAATTAATTTTTTATAAAAATATAAAACTTAATTATTTATATTTATGTAAATAAATAATAGATTACTTTATTAATAACATTATTGAATGTTATATTGTATAGTAAATATAAAATTGTATTCATTACTCTTATATGTACAATGTAAAATTGTCTTTTATTTACGATATGTAGAATATATTTCCCGGCTGATAAGTTAAATTAATCTTTTTTTTCAGTATTATCATATATAAATCAAAGTTACAAGTACAACGGACAATTTGCGCAAAGACAATATTTTCTCAATAATTAATTTTAATAAAACGAAGGTTTTTGGACGGAATAGGTTACTTCGATAATTGAAATTCAAAATAATACATGTTGTGACGAAAAAATATAAAAGTAGAATTATACAAAGTTTTGACTCAACGTACGATTACTCAAATAGCCGCTTATCTTATACAATCAGCAAATTCCATTTACCAATAGAAAATTACAACTATACGAAAACTAGAACGATAATTTTCTTAAAATGTATATCTATAATGTACCGCGAAAAAAGTTAAACATCAACATCTATTTTTTCACCTTAAACATCACACTTTGTAAAATAAGAAAGTCGATGTTATGAAAAAAAGTAGTTGTGTATAAATACATAAAAAAAAGTTGCGAAGCACAAATTTTGATTTTTGCTCCTGTAGGTGACGTTTAATTATTAGCTTCGACGGTCGCTCGGTCATCGACTGACCGATGTCTTTCGAGTGCACATCGCGTTCGGAAAAGTCCATAAGCTTGAAGCCAACTTCCCGGCCGTGCATCACTTGGAATTCGATGTCCTGCAGTGAGAGCCGCAAGACCTGCGGCCGGTAAATTTTTACGGGCATTGCGCGCGAGCTCGCGTTGCGCTTGTAATCGGTGAACCATGGCACCAGCGACCAGTGCTGATACTACTGCTGATAAAGCTACAATGACGAAAAGCGCACTGAAACCACTTATTGGCAAGCATACACCGTAGACTACTTCCTCACGTATTCGACCCTGCAATTAATTAGTCATTCGGTTAGTTAGTCACATGTATATACCGCATTCGTATTGTATGTATATATGTATATATAGTGCTTGTTTTTAATGCAAGTTATTATTATATTTTTCTTGCTGTCGTACTAACGTGAAATGTTAATTCTTGTAATGTACGTACGAACATAATTATTAAAAAGTACCTAATGGTCATGGCGGAAGGATTTAATATGAAAAAAGAAATAAATGTCCAGCGGGCAGAAATCTTAGCTATTTATGACTGAAGAATTTTTTTTAAGAGAAAATTTTCTAATTACACGATGGCCAATTTAAAATAATTAAAACATTAATACTATAAATGACAATTGAAATACCTAGACGCAATAAAAGGATAATTAATAAATTATTGAATATCGATAAATTCTTCATTAATTACTACATTTAATGAATGACAAAGTTAAGTTTATTAAATATGAAAAGTATGTAAAAATTAAATGTTCTTTCAATTCCAATTCATTTTATATGAGGATAAAATGTATAACAGAGCTATAAAGATATTGAAATTTCTGAATAAAAATAAAACGAAAAAAATTTTCTTGTATTTGTTAATCTCTTCAAAAATATATCCACACGCGTTACGTATTAGTTATCATTGTAAAATTAACATAAACATTTGTGTATTAAATACACTAGATTTTTCGATGTCGCGTGATTAATACAAATACAAATTAACCATAATTAAAGTATAATAGCTGTCAAACTATTTAATTTAAAAAATTGAGATTAAAATTAAGTTTAAGCTAGCGTAACATTTAGATCTATGCGTTTTGCTTATAAGGAAATGATTATAAGAGTGATGGCCATCGATCTAGTATTAAGCAAAATTTCACTTAATAAAAAAACGTATTTTCGCTCCAGTAATAAAGTAAATCAGGCTGATTCTTTTATTGCGTGCACCGACGCTATTAATACGCATTCCGATTTCAAAATTAACTTATATACGCACGAGCTGATACACGTGAAATCGGAAATTATTGTTAATTACAACATTGAATGAGATATATAAATTCCGTACGAGTACAAAATTTATGGCTTTATGTGCATGTGTATACAAAAATGCATTACAGTCCATTGTGAATTTAAATAAATGTAGTATATATTTTTAAATAATATACAGATAAAAATTAAAGTAAACTAGAAATGTATTTTTTTAAGAAATATATAGATAGACATTGGAGAGTATTGTAAAACGGAGATAGATAAACCCGTGTCGTATAATTTACGTAGGAGGGGAAAAAGATTGGAGTCTCACCTGAAAAACGGTGACAGCCTCGGCGTGGCTGTCAGGACTGAAGGCAAGGTCGGCTTCAGATATGACCTCGTAAATACCAGAGACGCCGACGTCGGCACTGCGCACCTTACGGTCCGACACGACGAGCGAACGCTTTCGTCGACTTGCCAACGTGCTCAAAGGCTCGAGTTGAGGTCGACTCTTATTACTTGGGGATGCAGAGTCGTCTGGCCTCGGGGCTTTACTTGCTTCTCTCGATTTTCCTTCTCGATGTCGGTCTGCAGCATCGTCCTGCTCGAGATTGCGAGGCCCATGTGGGAAATGTTCTTGAGGTTGGTAGCGCGTTACTCGGGCTGGCTGCACCGACTGTAGGCAAAATACGGGATTTTTTCTTTACGTGCACACAACTTAAGGAAAACGGTGATTAAAATTCAAATTGAAAATTTTTATTATTACTCTCTAATGTAAGTAAGCGAGAGAAAAGATGCGCGTATACATAATTGTATAACGCATTGTGTAATGTTAAAAATTGATTTTTAAAATAATTTTCTATTCGTTCGAGAAAAGTTAAAGTATTAATTAGATATAACATAGAATCCACACTTTCTTCGCTTCTTTCGATCGTAATGTTGATTTTAATATTAACACGCCTTGAAACTTAGTTTAGACACAATTAAAACAAATCACCGTAACAACTGTAACTACTAACTACGTTAAAAATGAAACATTCCCGCGAGTCGGAACGGAAACAAATCTTCTTCTAAATACATTAAGATACATTGATGCCGCTCAAGATCAAAGAAGTAAACAGTATACGATATATGTAAACATTCCGATGAAAAAAGGACACATATTCTTCTAATGCATATTTAACTGTGTTCTCTAATAAACGAAAATCGTGATATGTAAATGTATTATAGTTACAGTGAAGATCGGTAAAGAGCAGGCCACCCAAGCGATGGAAAACCCGATTTTCAAATCTATAAAAATCTTACTAAGAAAGGTTGCGCGAGTATAGGGTCATCCGAAGCATCCGAACTGGAAGTTGTCGAAGTTGCATCGTGATTGCTCGTTTGAGCTTGAGCTTTTGGTGCTGTTGATTTTTCCACTCCTAAATAATGAACAGCCAAATCGTCGGTATTGTCTTCGTAAACTGGTGCACCATCCTCGTTGCTAGGTCTTGGGCCAGGAGTCGCACTACTCGCTGATTCTATGTACGGATGTTGTTGTTGTTGTTGCTGCTGTTGCTGTACGTTAACGTCGTTTCGTTCCTGGATATAATGACCGAGAGCATCACCGTCACCAGTCGATTGACAATGGTCCAAGCACCCGTGTCGACATATCTCAACCTTTAATTATTTCAAAACGTAAACACATACAATTTTTCGTTTATAAAAGCAAACACGTGTTTATAGTAATAATATTAACACAGTCACAATCACATTTAATCATTTTATTTATTGGTATTATATTTTATTGAATTTAAGGTCGTTTGCTTCTTCTATATATAAACGCGACGTGCCGAATGAATAAATGAATAAATTACCTTGCACTTAATGTGAACGCTCAGCGCATCGGGAAACTTAAAGGCATGGAAGAATGCATAAGTGATAACGGTGGCACGATCGTCGGAACCCCTTGCCTTAAGAAATCGACTGATCATTTTCGGCCTAAGGACACATCCGAATTCATCGCTGAGTTGTATGGTATGGCCACCACCATCCGAAGCTACGCACGACTTGACTCGCATGTCGAATTCCCCTGTTTACACAAAAAATAGGGATAGGTATAGCAAAATTTTGAAATTTGACTATTTGGCCGAAAGTGCCAAATACCTTGCACTTTGCTGTGGCGCTCGTTACCTCGGTAATCGTTAATGGCGACGACCAGGGTCAAAGTAGACCCAAGCGGCACGATCCCTGAAACTGGCGGCGCCCAAGGGCCTTTTCCGTGTTGGATCTCCATCCAGCAGTCTACGTTGTCTCCTTTGAAATGTAAACAATATGTTCTTTAACGTTTATTATATTACCTATTTCTGTTATTATTTTTTTATTTCAACTATAAGTACTGAGAATTACAGCGTATTATTTATATATAAATCTATAAGAAAGCTTTGTAATCATTTTGTAAGTACATTGTAGTAAAGTAAAACAAGTTTTCAACGATATTGAATGATTAAATTTAATGATCCGGAAAATAATGTAAAATTTTCATGCGGGCTCTATTGTACATGTACTGTGCATAATCCTCATTTTTTTGTATTTGTCCGTATGTACGTGCAATGCATTAAAAATTCATACCCCTGAAGTCAAGTTGTATTACGTCGAGGTCAGCAATCACCATAGGAGGTTTAGATGCGGTTTTCTCATAATCATTAAACCACTCGCAACGTAGTCTCTTAGCTTCGTCCCATACTTCCAGTAGATCTTTATCATACTGCACGACAACAGTGTTTTCATAAAACTGACCATGCATATCTGGCTTTGTACCGCACCTGTATTAAATATGTACCTCTAAGTATACGATGACGGAATATATTTTCGTGTAGATTTTTTTCGTTTTAATTGATTAGAATAATGCACCCTTATCCTATTTTACAATTAATACGACTTACGTGCGTGTATACGTATTCGAATCAATAATTTGATACATAAGAAATTTATTCACGCATTGTATACATATAGTATATGTCAGAAAGTCGCGTGTGCATTATTTCTAAAAATTAAATTTTCAAAAATATGGTATTATCCCGGTTTTATCCACTTGCGACATTTTTTATTTACCAAGCACCTGATTAACTGCAATAAATTTCGTAAATTGGTACGATATAGAAAATAACGATTTAATATTTTTTATTATTACTTTTGTAATATTTGAAATTTTTATTTGTACGTTGCATTTATTTATAATTCTGTAAATATGGTTTTTCTTTTTTCCAAGAATGTCTAGTATGAATTTTCATCTGGTATACAATTTTCTCTCAGTAACCTATATAAAGGAAGGACAATAGGTAATATTTAGGATACAATATTCAGCATTGTGTTTAAAATATTTATTTGCAAGCCAGCACAGGACGGTTATATATATATATAAAACAAAATTAAATATAAATTTAGTTTATATATATATATCGTTAATATTTTCTTTAGACGTTTTATTTATATTTTGTCAGACAATTTTATTGTCATTTCTTGTAAGATGCTTTAAAATTAAATTAAAATTTAGTTTAAATATAAATAAAAGTAAATTTGGAAGCAGCTAATGGAAACACTTTTTAAAAACTTGTAATAAACTACTTTATAAAATAGATATAAACTGGCTTATTTTATTCGCTAATTAACTAGAAACATCATCAATAAAAGAATTTAATTTATATAAGTATAAGTATGTTTGAAATATGATTAACAATCTTGTTATTTCGAAGAAAGTTAATATTAGACACATTCAATAAAAAAGTCTATTTGTGCGGAGATAAATGTTTCCGTTTCCACAACATTGTTCTAGTGGGAAATGATATTATTTTTCAAACACGTGGGTAGGTATAATAGAAAAGCATACCAGTTGAATCGCAGATGGGAGTAAAAAACCTTCTAAAGGAGTATAATTTAACAAATGTCACCGACAATCGACTAACCTGGCGTATGCTATTCTGAAAGAGAAGAAGGTCTGTCCAGTTGAAGGGGGTACGTAGACACATCGAGGGTCCGAGTGTTGGCCCTTGGAGGACACGATTCCTTCGAAGGGCTGTGAAAAGGACAAGTGAACATCCATGTGATCCTTGCCACACATCACCTCCAGCGACTGTATGGCCGGCATACCATCCGGCCTCTCCAGCGGCCAGATATCACTGCTACTCAGGACGCTATTCAACCCAACCATCTAAAATAATTTTTTTTCGTTACGATAACGTACGGGATTCTTATATATATTTCGCGTGTTTTATTCTAATCTATATACTTATTGATCGAAATATATGAAGTAAAATAAATAAATAATAATTTTTATTTCTATACACAAATTACAATTTACGTACACTGAGAAAAAAGTTGACAGACTGACGCAATACAAAAATGTACCATAGTGTATAATAAAATTTACTATGGTAAATTTTTGGATTGCGTCAGTCTATCCCTGTATTAATAGATAACATTGTAATTTTTACATCAACTTTTTTCTCAGTGTACATAAAGTTTATAAAACATATTGAAATGCTCAAATGGTTCATAATTTCACTGTTTTTAACGTATAATGTAATTTATGTAAGTACGTATAATGAAAAATAAAATTATAAAAATGATAAACAGTACAGGTATAGTAAACAAACATGTTTAGAATCTACATATATCAAGTTCATTAATCAATTAAATTTAAGTCTACGATCCTTAGACTTTACTTGGTTGATATCGCAAGATTTTTGCATTTCATTAAATCATTGAGAGCTTTGAGATATACAATCTGTAACGAAAACTTCCCGGCGTGTTCCCTCGGTATAATCTTCTCAGTGTCTACAATCACGTTCCGCTTGCGTGCTCTTGCGCTTGTCTCTGGAGAAATGGGGTTATACTGTGAAAAAGTATCACAAATCTCAAAAGCCGTTTACGTTTCTGTATTTGAGCTCTTTAAGATGAATTAATAGGCTATCATTTTTTTTATTTTACTAACTTGTGTATTTCACGAAGGATGATGGATTCGCGTTTATTTTCAACGCTATAAAGAAGTGCATAAATACAGATCATATTTATTATGTTTTCGTGAACAATTATTAAAATAATCATAACAGAAATAATATTAGTTCGTTTTGAATTTGTATGGTCGTTGAATTGAACGATACGTTTATTTTATAGCGTATCTAAAATTCGGAGGTATTCAATTTTTGTGTTTCTAAAAGATAAAGAATTCTTAATAGCCAGGAACTTAAAATAAATTTCAAAACTGTAGGTAAATAATGTAAATTTGTTACGAAAATATGTATAACTTACTTACTATTTTTTTTTTATCAAAAATTAAAGCTATTAATTTGAATGGCGCGTGTTCGTACTCTATGAATACACATAAACCAACTTTCCTGTAAAGTTTAGTCGACTATAGTTAAGTGGTTCCGGTAGCGTAATGAAATGCTCTCACACCTATCATGTACTTGATATCCATCTATGTATGTTTTAGCAAAGTTATTTTTGAATTTCTAAAATCCCACGTATAAATTTCAGTAATAAATTAAACCTATTTAACGTTAATTTCGTGAACAAGTTTTATCATGGAAATAACTTCTGCATGGTAAATGTGTGAAATATTTATGGCAAAATTTTTAAAAATTGGCATTATAATATTGTTTGAAAATGTCAGTAACCACACTTCAATTCCCTGGACGTAAACCTCTGCAATCTCTATGTGATATAGTCTCTTATAGGCGCGTATATCCCTCAATCGATCACGTAGTTATTTACTTTTTTATGGCGTTAAACAAAATGTTACTTTACGCAAAGAGCATCGGGAATAATTTTAATACATAAATATGCTACGAAGTATAAAAATATTTGAACGGTTGCGTCAAATTTATACTAAATGGAATTCACCCCAAATGTATACGATCGATCTGTTCATCCGAAGAGGCTCGCTACACCTGCGGTGCTATAAGGTGTATATATAAGGAAGTTGCCAGAGCGGAAAGACGAGAGACGAACCGAGGACGAGAGGGCAGCCATGTCCGCGCGTAAAATTCGCCGTAAGGTGATATAGGCACGCGTTCGGTCGAAACAACGTCGCGGGGACGGCCTTTCCGTCGGTCTCTATATTGCCCGGACCGGTAAGCAACACAGTAACGGGAGAGACGTCTTTACCGCTGCATTAACGGTTGGTGTTTTTCGCGCTGCGCCCCAGCTATGAAAACTAGTTTCCTCGATCTTCGGACTCCTCTATCTGTCCTCCCTACGGATATATAGGGGACTCGACGACAACACAATCGCTTGCTGTATTTCTTTATTTTATTTCTTTCTTCCTTTCTTTCTTTCTTTATCTCTCTCTCTCTCTCTCTCTCTTTCTTCCTCGCCTTAATGGCGACCTCGCGTTTCGTTGGAAATAATTACGGGCTCGCAAGTCCGATTAGTCGTCGCGACTTGTTGCTTTATATAGACTCTCGTGATCGAGGGAGGAAGTTAACTTTCAAATTCTTTAAAACTTCTTAAGCGAGTTAACCACCAAGTTTATGCATGTACACGCTATTATAATCAATTTTACTTATACGTCTCTATTAAATTTCGTGTTATAAAAGTCATTTTCTTGCAAGATCGGTGCAATATTTCTTATATCAATCATCAATATTACTGAATCGTATATATTTTTCTTTATTTAAGGCGGGATAGTACAGACTCAAGTTATGAAAAAAATATCATTACTCCCAACTCCCATTGAAACGCAAATTCCATGGGAAATAATTGTGAGTTTACTGAAATTTTCTAAAGTTTCCCTCGTAAAAAGGTGCCTAAACGCCAGCTGTAAATCCACGTTTTCAACGCTACATTTGCATACTTCCTAAACTCGTGAAACAATCTTTAATATCACGCGCATATTCTAAATTAACTAAAATCTAATCTACCTAACTCCGTTTATCGGCGATAGAATAAAAAAGTAAATAAATAAACAAAAGAACTCCAATCCATTGAAAGTACGAGTAGCGAAAAAAAAGTGGAGAAAGAGAAAACTAAATGGGAAAAAAAAGAAAATATGCCTTTGTGTAATAGAAAGGAAGCGAGCGCGAGAGAACAAGAGGCGAAACAAGCGACGCCGCGCGTACAAGGCAAATCAGACGAAGAGAAAAGGGAAGAGATCAAGAGGATGGAGAGAGAGTCAAGAGGGTAAAGAGAAAAGATGTGGGGGGAGAGAGGGTGAGGGAGAGGGGAGGCAATTATCTCACCGACCGGGTGCGCTTAGTTAATTCTGGACTCGGGTATAGCCGAGTCAAATCAGTTTGACGCCGTGCGCCTCGTCGCTAATGGCAAGACGGAAGATCGTGAATAACATACATAATGAATCGACGGCAAAGAGCAACTGCGCACGCCGCACGTTCGCGGGCTGTCGCTTGCAAGTAACCACTCATGCGAGACGTATCTCTATATATCCTCAAGGGGAGGTCTGATTTTCATTGATAAACCGCTATAGATTTTTACCTTTTTCTTTCGGTACCTATCTATGTGTATAAGCTTTAATGGCGAATACGTGACGTGAATAATTAAATTTTAATATGCTTTCCATTGTTAATAGGAAAATGAAATTTTTAATATGTCTCGAGATATCGCTTAATTTACAAGCCGGAACCACCGATAGTTTAATTTTAATTTTAATAATGTCCTTTATATACTTGTAATTCGTACACTCTTTACAAATTGTTCCGAACAATGAAAACATAATATAAATAATGATCAAAATGAACGATATTAGTTTATAATAAAACATTATTTTTTTTGTATTATATAAGTATACCTACTACAGTAAATATCAACTTGTTGCATTTAAATAACAACTGCATAGTGCGAATGTAATAAAACTAATAAATGATACAATGTTTAAGCGAATAAAGATTCTTTTCCGTTTCATACTTTTTTTCCCCTACAATTGACTCAAATTTTAAAAATCAATTAATATTTTTGACTTATCATATAAAAAAAATTATTTTTTTCAAAAGTCAATACAAAATTATTTTCTTGTACACAACAGTTTATTTTCTGGTAGGTACGTTTTACTTGAAGCACATAAATTACACGAAGAAGAGCATTAAAATTATAAAATTATTTATTTAATTCTAGAAAGTTGTCGATAAGTCATAAGAGATAATTAACATTGGATATGCGCCAATGCACACGCATTTTAATCGGTTAATTAGACTGTGCAAAGAATATTAAATTTTCATATTAATTACCAATGTTAATTCGATATTTGTACAAGTTAATTAAAAACCCTTAAAGATAGTATCATTTATCGTAGTACGAAAAATGTATAAAATAATGCCGATACGTGCAATGATGTTGGAATCGATTACTTTTTAAGTTCCTAAATTGATTATTTTCTACAATATACATTGTTTTGATGAAAATAAAGCAGCGTAACAGTAAACATTAAGCAATTATATTAAAAAAACTGTTTTAATAATTTACATTCAATAGTTTAAATGATATAACACAGTGCAATGAAACATTAGTTTCATAATATTATATACATGTCGACCATACAGTTGCCGCATACGTAGATTATAAAAAAATAAAAATTTGATTGATAATAATTTGTAAGTGTGATTAAGCAAAGATCAAGTATGATCAAATAAAAAATGTATCTCAACGTTAACATGATTTTAATGTATAGTTCAGTTGCACAGCCAGTTTAAACGTGATAATTCTAAAATTATGTATATATCGATAAATCTCTCATCTCCCTAGTCATTAAATGGATATGCGCGCTATCTCCTCAAAATCATAGAGAATGTGACAGTCATTATACCTACGTGTTGACCGAAAACTACGTATATAAAAAGTACCTAAGGCATAGGTGCGGTTTTGTATATATATATACATATATACGTATACTGAAGCTCATTGGGATGCTCCTTCCGTACCTGTATATATATAGCAGATCCCGTGAAATCGGTATAATTGAAGATATCTGTATCTAATAGGGTTGAGATAGGATCGGTAGCTGCGATTGTTGATGGCGCGACGATAGTACGTTAAAGGCAATGAGCTGGCGAATAATCTGGGCGTAAAGGGGGATGTGCGCTTCTCATTACGGGACGCACGGCAAGTTAACGGGATCCAGGTATAGATACGAGACAAGTGACAGTTGCTATAGTGTGAGAGAGAGAGAAGCAGAGGGCCATTCGCTTGCAAGCTGTTTCTTCATTGACAGAGTATTTCCCAATGCTCTCCTTCCTACCAGGATATGTACCATACCGCTGGGCGTTTGGAAAATATTATACATACAAGATCTCGAAGCTTGTGTGATACTCGGAAATTTTCATTCTTATTAATAAAGATCTAAAAAAAAGTTATAATTGATAGAGGAAGCGTTTGGCGTTGAATATAATGAACTGATTTATCGAAAAGCACACTTTAGATTCATGGTTCACTTTTCACGGTTTTTTTTCTTGTATAATACAGTGTGACAATAAAATTTACTTTTGAAGCACATATATAATTTTGTTACTGTGTCTGTTCCCGAAATCGATATTATATAATTTTAGTAAACGTATATATAGTCAACTCCTCTCAATGAAATTTAATATTATACACGGCAGTTGTAATAAGGAAAAATAATAAAAACAACACTTTACTTCGACATAAATGATACATTTATCAATGTAATCCAAAGATTAATTAACTAAGAAATTTAATCAATATATTGTTGGAAATAATGTTAATTATTTCAAAACGTATATATGTGTTACATCTTTCCCATATATGAAATCGTCTTTTCACTTCTATGCTCTCGATTTACCGAAGAATGACTGTACACATCGTCATACATACAGAATCATTTTTGTTCTCGTTTGAGGTTTTGACACTCGCTTTACGATACGCGACGCATTATGGATTGTATAATAGACTGGCGCCATGTTCACGATTTAATGACCTTCGCGCGCGCAACATTATTCTTTGTGTGCGTACGGTTATACATATATATATTTTTGAATGATGCAAAATATCAGTTTGAATGAGCTAAGCAAAATTTGAACGATGGCACGTAATGCGAATGATTCCGATGAGGTTTTATGTTCGAGTACAAGTTTGCGTGCACGGAGATTTAATATTATGAGCTGTCGTCGTTTTAACACTAGCAGCACACCGATCTCCGAAGTGAATCATTCGCAGTTAGATATTTTTAAAAGTTGATCGTTATTAAATCATATTTCTGTAAAATACTTTTTTTAATTTTATTAAATTAACGAAGATTATTTCCTGTGTTCCCTCTCTATTTATCATTATATATTTGTCACACGTAAGTTTATATTTTATATCTACA
Source organism: Theocolax elegans (assembly GCA_026168455.1). Lineage (NCBI taxonomy): Eukaryota > Metazoa > Arthropoda > Insecta > Hymenoptera > Cerocephalidae > Theocolax > Theocolax elegans. Next base: position 59,075,330 of record CM047429.1, on the reverse strand, counting down.
GCAACGTCAAATGATATAAATATAGTAATTATATAAGATTTCTACTTTAATTAAAATGTAACGTTAATATAGAACGTAAAATGCATACACATATATATAATTAATAAATGTAGCTGTTAAATAAAAATTTAAAAAAAATCATGATTGCAATGATTTGCCTTTCATGCTCATTGCAATGATTTATTTGTCTATTTCAAAAATAATCTAATAAATCCATCGATCTGTCGTATATCGATAGCACGACTTACCATGTAGATCAGCGTGAGTAGCAGTCTACACACCCCTGGCATCCTGGATTTACCAGCCTCTCACGCTAATTCACGCTATTCTGAAATAAAAAAAGAATTTCTTATATTAATTACATTGATACATCAATTTTTATAATGTTTAAGTATTAACCGAGTCTTCTTTTTTCTTCGCAGACATTAACGTAATGTATACTGGATTTAATATGAAAGTAAACGCTCTGGTATATATTTTCGAGATTTATATTGTTTATATCATTGGTATACATACGTATGATTTATTTACAGAAATTTTATTTATCTTTTTTAGATTATAATATAATTAATATTAAATGTTACTTTCCCACCGTGGTATTATCACAATGATTTAATAATTAATTCGCTTAATGCACAGGCATGGCTTGAGCATTTAAAAACCGACATTATTTACGTAATTAGTCATTATAAAATTAAATAAATCGTGTATTTCTGATAACAGCCTATAGCGTAAGCTCGTAAATATCATTTTTCTTAAACGTCTGAGCAAATTATAGGTATTGACGATCAACCGCATAATTTTCACAATTACCATATACATCATTTACAATGACTTATTTATCAGAATCCATGATAATGTTGTCACTTTAGAGCAATTTTACTATGGTATATACATATATTATATAAACTGAAAAGCTCTCAAATTAAACGACTTGGTTTTTCATCTCGTTCCCTCCTAGTTTTCACTGGTATTTACTATTTGCTTATTTTATATTTAACTGGGCGGCTGTGAGCGCGCAGAGAAAACTATGTAATTACAGAGGAGTCGATGGAGCTGCAGCGATAACTTTTGATAAGTAGTTCCGCTGTCGCTTAAATATCGGTTTGTGCGATATGATGATACGGATCATTAATTAGATTCCCAACCTTATTTTGGTATCAACGTACTGTACCTATATACCTCTCGAAGTATGCATAAAAAAGGTAACTTTTTGTTGTAATTATTTGTGTATAGGTATATCATATATGTGTATATAAGTATTGATTAATTCCGACTATATACGTATATTTTTAGACAATACGTACGGGCAAAAGTTGAAAATACATAACGTTAATTGATATACATATATATAGGTATATATCACGATGTTAAATGCAGGGAATACTATGAAATTGATCACTTTGCTTTTTGTATTTTAACGGAGAGATGATTCTGATAATTACGTGATTGTAATTAATTGATAAATGCCATTTGATGGGTATAATTTAATTTCTTTTAATTCGCGACCATCAGGTTTTGAGTAACGATCTATAAATAATACAGTTTTTTTTGATAAAAAAGTGATTACTATACATTATGGTACATTCGATCACTCACAAATAAATGGTATAATAATTAACGTTTTTAATACATAAAAAGAGATTGAAATTCCACAATTTTCGTGCTATCACATAAATTAAGTAGCGTATGTAAAAAAAATGCATATTGCTCATCCTCCTTGATCGTTGCTTTAAATTGAACGAATTGAATACTACCTGATTAGATTTAGTATGTATAGAAACACAACTTTGTAGATTTAAATTATCATTACTTATATATACACGTTTTAATTTCCATTCGAAAAATAGATTCACATTGAGATACCTGTACTTAATTTTATTTTCATTAATTTTATTCGATTAACCGATTTAATTGAATATATATAGATACGAATACGTAGTCTATTTAATTATTAATAACGTATGACGCTGTTTTTAATAAACAGTCAGAAAATATAAACGAAGTACTTGCAAATCTTATACAAATTATTATAGATTTTGTTATATAGTAAATTGGAGTAATAAATTGTGCTAAAAATTACTATAAATATACGAATATTTGCCGCAAAATATAGTATATTTTATTGAGCCATTTTTCTCAGCGTATACGTATAAAATTTTGAAGGCGGTCCTCGTAAAGTAAACATTTAAATGTACATTGTACGAAAATAATAATATATAAATACGTATGCAGAATTGAATAAATCTAGTATAGATACACTTAAAGCATTAGAAATCAAACTTTTTACTTGTAATAAATCCAAGTCGATTTTAATGCCATAAAAGATACGAATATAAAATACATTACAATGTTAGATACACAAAGCAATTAAGTATAATTGATACGATTCGATTCCTCGTCCAAGAAAACCAGTTATCACATTGTTTATTACTAGTATTTGTCATCCATGCGATATCTTGATTACATCAGCGATATTTCGTGAAAGTTTAATCTGATACATCTCTTTTCTCTCTCTCGCTTTCATATGTATATACGCACACTCTTCTAGACGTACATGAACCTACATATACCTATAGATATGCGTGTGTAACTATAGAAAAAGCGCTCAACCTTTCTGCTAATGCAAATCTTATATTTGAAATTATCGCTGAGGCAACATATATACCGGCATTGTATTTCTCGAACATAATCCGGTAAAGATAAAGCGCGGTTAATGGAACGGGCTCGATAAGGAGTAAAAACGGGTCATAGAGTGTAAAAAAGAAGGAAGGAGGAAGAGGATTCGAACATCTGCTGACCGCAATCGATGAGTTGCGGTTGCGGGAGAAAAGGCGCATCTTTTGATAAGTCACGCGCGTGCCTCTGGATGAATTATAAAATCATATGGCAGTTTTCCATTATCTGGTAAAAAATGCAATAACCTTGCTATATATATAGATTCTCGGGTAAGAAAATGTAAGAAAGGTGTACGTGTTCGTATAAGACTCTTGTACGAAGATAAAGTATTGGTTAAAAACACTAGCGTTTTATCGCACATGATGCTTATAAAATATTCGAGATTGTTTCATACGTTATCACTAAATAAAAATACGTGCTTATTTTTTCGTTGGATAATTGAAAAGGTTGCGATGATTTTAATATACGATCTTCGAAGTATTGATTAAATTAACTAATTTCTAAATATCTAAATTAGTAAAGCAAATGCATTATTTATGGTGCACGCATTAATTTTATATAGGATTGTTTATACCGTTAATTATTAATATTACAAGTATAATCGTTACACAACGGATATTTATAAAAATTAACTAGGAAATCGGGAAAAAAGCTAGCTATTTTCAGAATATATATATTTACACGTATTTACAGTAATATAAATATAGGGTTATTACCATTTTTATTTTATTACGGGCATACTCTTACATATTGCATCTATACTAGATTTTCGCACCTATACAATGTACACTGATCCTTTAAAAGTAAGTGTTAAAAGGTTTGAAGAACGAATATTTCAGAGAATAAAGCGAAGTTGAACTATACAGCTTCAAATTGGACAATGCGAACGGATAATTTCTAACGGATTAAATCGATTTTAACAGAGAAAAATAAAATTACACTCTTTCGCGTTGGTTATACTAACTTACTTTTAATCTTTTTAAAAAAATTATAGATATAACTTTTAAGTACTAAAGCAATTATTTATACACTTCTAACGTTTACTTAGCAAATTTAATTTTGAATTGAATTGACTATAGTTTATAATCTCAAAGGTTCTATTCGATTAGCGATTTGATTAACTGTTTGATTTTTCCTTAAAATATATTTTATGCGCTAAATCGATTGACCTTTTCCATTGACTCGCATAAAAAAGATTTAAAAGCCTTTTTTTCAATGTACATGGATGCAAAATGTTGCAGCAGTGCATTGGTGTTGCGTTAAATTTTACTTTAAATCATTTGTTAAACATTTACGATATTAATAATTTTGATATTTCTCGAATTTTCGTAGCGTGTAATTTTTTTGATGTTAAGAATTTTTATTCCTCATATCTGAACACTACATGTGTTACGCGTATCAAACATTACTTATTTAATCGTCTGTATGATATATTTATAACGAAAATGTATTAGTACATTATAAATAATTTATTCGATTTCTAAACAACATCAAAATATCAAAACCAGATAAATATTTAAATGCCAGTGTAAATAAATTATTATATTAATACCTATCAGGGGAAAAAGGTAAAGTACATATATTAGTTAGTTATCGTGGTTAATATTAATTTGATATCAAGTGCATATTTATAGATACATTTTATTTTACTTTAATTTACTATTTAACTATACGTGGCAGGTGATGGATGCTATACGTTGTTTATTTTCTATTTTATTATGTTCTACATAGTTGGATGTGATTTCATTCGTAATAACATTAAAATACTAAATTTGTCTATATCGAATCTTGTCTGGTTTTAAATTTTGCATCAACTAATAAGAATATTAATTCGAATCTTCAACTGACTTGTGTATACAAATTGGTAGTTAGAAGAAAAAGTGAGTATGTTTTTAGTAAAACAACTTTATGCGCGTGAAATAAAATTTGAAAAAAAGGAGCTTTTAATCCTCTTTCTAGCAACTTTAAAAGAATCAACTCTCGAGCGAAGCACTTTTTTTTAAAAATCTCAGCAAAACTTCAGCTTGACTACCCTCATTGTCGGATCACAATTCCGTGAGCAGAGTGAGATAGACAGATAGATAGATAGATAGATAGATAGATAGTTAGATAAAGAGAAAAATAGAGAGATAGAGAAAGCTCCGCCGCGTCTACACGTTTTTTTTATATACAAGACTTATAAAAATAAAAAAAGAAGATAATAAGCTGCCACTGTTCGGTTAAATTATTCATAAAATTATTCACTCTTGATTGTGAGTCGGTACTTTGTTCTCAAGAAACATTTCCAAAAAAAAAAAGAAAAAGTAAACAGTCTGTTAACGCAGTATAATATATGTATGTATGTATTTCTATATTAATACGTAAGCGTATAGAGCAATATCGATAGTTATTGTCCATCTCTCGACGAGCGTATCCGGTTTTTCGCGGAATCCGGTTTGTACGTAGATCCATGGTCCGCCGAGCAAATTAACCGAGTCGCAGTCGCGCTCTAAGAGCCAAGAAGGTCTCCGGAGCGCACTCTGGGATATATACGCGTGTGCATGCATCTATGTATATATGTATAGGTATCGCGCACACCAACATAAGTGGTAGTCACTTAAGCGCGCGACAATTTCAAGCTACGACGCGCGTTGCCGGATCTAACCGGAAATGAGATTACAGCTTCCCTCTCATGCAGTTTGCCCCGGAAACTCGCACGTAGAAATGCTCGACCAATTGGATGCCTTACCTTTTATTCATTCAATGTGTTCGCAGTATATGTATGTATATATACATATATTTTATAATATACACGTGGCCTACAGGGAAACGTTAGGCAAATTTTGTATTTATATACGGGTTTAAAGGAGAAGTAGGTAAACCGATACCTATGTATACATATACCTATATATGCGTATGTGTGTATATACTAACGTTTTCTGACTTCTTTACTATTTTTACCGTTATTGTTTGCTTGTATACATACCCGAAAGAGCGGTTCGCCTTCGATTGCGTGTATATAGTTTTGCCTTTTTGTTCTTTTTATGATAGTAACCATCCACCCCACAACCACTGTTTTCTTTAGTGACACCTTTTTTGTTTAAGATATCAGAATCCTCGTTTAAAGTATTGTAGTGATGCTTCAAAATATTTTATGTAATATTGTACGTAATCATTACTCAAATATTTACGATCAATTTTAAAAATATATATATGTGTTCTCTAGATTATTAAACGTAGCGAGAAAAGAAGAAAAAATTCTGCCGCGTCTTTATGTTGCGTATTGAGTATAAGGAAGTAATAACAGATTTATAACTCAAAGACTATAGATAAACGGATCAAGTGTACGAGCATTAACCTATTTGCATGGTTGTTTTAAACTTTCAAAACTCTTTAATTAGTTTAATGCTATGGAACGCATATTCGTACGAACATTTATACACAGTGTGTAGCTGCATCATAAATGACGTACCCTTCATCTACACATATATTTACTGCCTTACGAGCGTGGTATATTTTAATTTACACTCCTCATAACTGCTATCGTAGATATTTCGTAGTAAAATTGATAATATTAATTTTTGTATAAAATTTTTAATTGTACGCAACTGGTATAAGTATATAGTTTACAACGTTATTGAAATTAAATTAGTGCACAGGCATATATATATATAGCATTACTTAAAAAGCGGAACAAGATCTTACGTTATTAGACATTTATCGTAATCGTTAACAAAGGTGGGTTTCGTGTAAACCTCACATAATCATTACTTTTCTCGACGTTAATCATTACCGTTCAGTCACGGCGACATTGACACTAATTTTCATGAAAATAAAAAGAAGAAAGATTTCCCGTGTATATATATATACTGTCACTCTCGAAACTTGATCTCCTCGCTCGAAGTTATATATAATCCGAAGAACAATGAAAAACCGCGCTCGCTTTTCAACCCTCCCGAATTTTTGTTCGTGTACCTATAACAACCAATTATCCGTGAGGGAAAACAGGAGCAACGACGCGGATGCTTATTAGAGCGTCATATCGCTGGCGTGACGCTTAATTATCGCATTAGAGGAGGAGAAGAAGAAGAGCAGAGTGAAAGAGAGGAAGAGAGAGAGAGAGAGGGACAGAAAGAAGAGCAAGAGACTAGACACGACTGCCGTCTGGCCACGGTCTAATCGACTCGTGACTGAGCGAACGGCCATCAAGCCCCATTCGCTGGCTCTTTGCACAAGGAGATCAGGAGACCGTGTCACATTCGTCCTCTTGGCTCTTATATATGTATATATATACACACACGTATGTAATCTTTCTCTTTTCACGTACAGTTCTTTACGTTTCTACTTGTCATTGACACTTTTTCCTTATATTATATCTACGTTTGATGTGCGTGTCCATTATTTATGTATCACCTATATCAAATCAATGATCCGTACAGTGATTATATAATTTCTTTGTCGGTATGTAACAATTAGATATTTCTTCTTATTATATTATTTATTCTAAATACATGAAAATTTTGATGATTGTGAAATGTAATAAACAGTGAATTATCCTCGCATTGACTTCGATACACGAGGAATGATATGTAGATATATATCAATATGGAATATAGCACAGTGGGAAGAATTCGCGTCGTCTCATCTTCGGGAGTCACTGTACAGTTGTATGACAAATTGATATTTATGGTATTGAGCATGACGAAGGATATATATACCACGACTACCACATTCACTGTTTTCGATGTCTTTCGCTCACCACCCGTAATCGTTACATCCAACTGTAATATTTTGAAAAATAGAAAAAGCTATATACTTTACGTTTTTAGCCATATGCAAAACTTAAGTTAATCCGTATTGTTACAGAAAAAATTTGTAAAAATTAATATTTTATTGAGCAATCGAGATATATTATTTTACAATTAAAAATTACTTTTATGTTGTAGGTAAAATTTACAATAGCTTTATTAATACTTACTATAAATCTGGTAAATTTTCTTATTGCTCAACAATATTGACATTTTTACTACAACCTCTGTATCCGGTAATGAAAACAGGTAAAGACTATAGATAATAGTTATACATTATAGATATATTTTGCAATGAAAATTTGATGTTATTGACTTGCTTATAAGTTTATAGAAGGAATGATAAGATCATATCGAAAAAATATTCGATAGAAGCATATTGACAGAAACAATATTCTAGTACTAACAAGTGGAATGTTTACACAAGAATGAAAAACTACTCGTGAATAGGCAAGCGGTTGTATAGTGTATAGTAATCGTTTCTATTCCTCTCAGGATCACGAGTGGATTATTTTATTTGCATTTACAAATGGCGCTATCTCAAGTGTAAAATTAATAATCGTCGTTATTATTCCATTAAAAGTTAACAAAATGGGATACTTGAATTATAAACACACGAGCTTCGACCAACAAAACAGGTGGATATACGTATATATATATGCGTTTGTCGTTCGGAGCATTTCGCACGTTCCACTCCAACTTTTCTCACGGATTTAATTAAAAAATGTTTAATTAAAGGCTTTTCTTTTTTTGGTAGAGTCAGATGATAATCAAATTTTATTATATTTTTATTGTTACTTTTATAGTAATTATAAAGTAGAATATCTTTGAAATTTGGAAGTGTTTATAGTATTTTAAGCGCGAATTAACGCAGTACTGTAGAAATAAATTCATGTGTATATATTATTTTATACTGCCAGAATAAAATAGACGGATTAAAGGTACTTAATATTTGCATTTTATAAGAATTTAATATTTCAATATTGGTTCAGCTACATATATTGGATATTTATATACAATTATAATATGTTAAGTATACAATTATTTTAAATGAATTTAATTGATTCACGTGTAGATATATAGGTATATAAATGCGCGATTTAATAATTCCACTTATAGATTATGCAATTGCACACTATTAAAGAATCGCGTAAATTAATTAAACAAATATTCATAATCCATAAATTATCGTGAAAGCTTTAAACCAAAACCGCATAATTCGTCGCGACGAAGCAAACAAATTTCGCAGTATACAACCTTATTGTCCGCGGTGACTAATTTGACGTTCATGCAAATTTTCGCGAAATTCCATAGCACGATCGGGACTCTTTGAATTCTTCGTGCCTCATACACCGAATTCTTTCACCCGATCCGGGCCGGTCTATATATACGTGCGGATAAGAGGGACGCGGAAGCGCTCGCACGCACGCGGGAACCGATGAAAGGAAGACGCGCGCACGCCTCGCTAATTAGATGTTAATTTATGCTTGAATTAGGCCCGAGAAAGAGAGAGAAAGAAAGAGAGAGACCCTTCTACACAGAATGTGGTTTTTTTTATCTTTTTCAATTTCCTGCACGTGGAACCACGGATTTACGATGGTACAGCCACGTTTATAAATGAAGCCGTATATACGAGACGCGCCGATATATATACAGTTAAACTTGAATCTTCGTCTTCCTCTCTTATTTTTTTTTTTTTTTTGCTTTTTTCGGACCCCTTTTCGTTACGATATTTATAAAGCACATATTTGCATTATACATACCCGCTTGTGTGTGTATACAGGCTGAGAAAAAGTCGGCAGATCTTTATCTAGGCTCTCTCTCTCTCTCTCTTTTTTTGGGATTTTTGGGACTCATTGCCTTCCTCTATTAGACTTAGTACTAGCGTTTATTTATTTAAGAATCGATTATATGAGTATCTGATGAATAGCGATGTCTTATAAATTTGTTTTAGTTTAGATTATTTATTGTTATTGGCTTTAAGTCATCAACTACTGCTATCTAATGGTCGCTTTGTAATGTAATACTAACTAATTTGTTATATTTCGTTTATCTATGTTTTTATATTCTTTTTACAATTTTATATTATGCGTTTATATTTTTTTACAATTTTATATTATGCGTTTATATTTTTTTTTTACAATTTTATATAATGCGTTTATTATGTTATAAACATTTATTTATTTATAATGTAACTTTCTGTTGCCTTAAGGTTACTTGTAACTTAGGCATATTAAAACTTTTCAATCAATCTCTTTTCGTCTGGTGTATATCAAATATCGAACGGTCGCGCGCGCTTGCATAATTTACGATACCGTTACGTAATTTTTGGGACGTTGGTTCAGGATGAACCTCTAAAACCAATCGATGCAACCAAGAGTATATGGGTGGTCTCTGGACACTTTCGAATGATAAAACGTCGACGATCGTTCCAGATTTCTTTTTTATTTCGTACATTTTATTTTATAATATTATGCGTAAATTTCATCGTGTTATATGAGCTTTTCTTAGTTGTATACTCGCGCAAATTATTGGATGATTTAAATTAGAATTACATGCAGGTTGTATATGGAAATTATTTAATAATATTTAATTACCTTATATACTCCAAAATTAATGTGCCCGCACACACCCTTTTTATGAATTACTTCACGATATAAATGTATACAAGATCGAGATAATCTTGATTTGCGTCACAGATAATATACGGAACAATGAGTTAATTAATTGTTCGAAAAATCAGGGTAATGAGGAATTCAACCCAAAATTTTTGTTTATGCAGGAAGTGAGTTCTTTGAACTAATCTTTGGTCATTGTTTAAGTAGCGATAATTAACTAATATATAAAAATACGTAATACCTTATATTACATTATTATTAATAAAACGTAATAAAAACAATGTTTCATAAAAATAATAAAGTACAATATGAAATGTATTGTAAAATTACTATCGTTAAACATATCAATATTTATACGAGATATTCCATTTCCAATTAGTTAGTAAAATAAAGCAGATTATTGCTAGTATATTATCCCACATTGTACATTACACAATTCATAATGATACATTGTAGTATAATTGATAAATATTGAGTGTGTCGGAATACATTATTTTAAAGAATTATAACCGTACATATTAATAAAAATGTATCGTGTAAATTGAATAATTTTTTATATTCGTTTGCATAATGATCATAATTAATCTGTTACTAATTTGCTTTCTTGGCTAAAGTTAGATTTTCTAAAAAAATCGACCAATTCCATTTAATCCTCTCTCAATTTTGGTTAATCGACGATCCTTACGAGCGATCACGCGCGAAGCTCTATATAACACTCCGGAGAGTGATTGCGCACTCGGACGAACACACCAGTTTAAATAAATTGCTAATTTAATTGCATATATATATGAACCATTCGTGATTAACTGGTGAAACAAAGAAGTAAATATTCTAACATCTTAATTGTTATTCAGACGTGCCAACGCGTTTTAATTTATTTAACGGGATGTCGGACCCAAATTCTATAAGGGATCTACGCCTTTCAACCCAAAAATTGAATATAAAATATTGAAATAGAAATCTGAAAAAATTCATATGGATAGTTTAAAACATAAGGAGGAGGCGTAACAATTGACTTTATTCAAAAAAATATTTTTGTAATAATGGTTAAATAATCAAATTTTTGGCTGATATTTTTGAGTAAAAAAGGTATAAATACACAGACATTACACAGTAATTAGCGATTTAAAAATCTGAAAATATTTGGGTATATGTTTAAAGCATCATGCATGCATATAGGTCTGACGTAAACGATCCAAAAATTAATTTTTTTTAAATAAAAAAACATATTCCCTTAACGAAGCATATCAATACATAACAAATGAACGAAGATAATTTGTAGAAATAATATAATTTATTTTTTAACTTATTTAATATGTTAAATACAATGGCTTAAAAATTATCAAAGACGTATTGATTCGTTATTCAAATTACACATTTAAAAAAGATTTTTTATACATTATACTTTTATGCTAATTGTGTTAAAAGCTTATTGGCCTAAGTGTGTTAAATATATCTTCATTCAGATAAATACAATGGGTTGTCAATATACAAGCGCGCTCGCGTACACACACACACACACACACTTATAGTTGAATAAATTTGTGATTCAAGAAGTACTCAAAATGTATATAAGATTATCACTATGTGCAAGCTGAAACTTCAAGTTTCTTTCCATAAGAGGTACCAAATTTAAATAATCATTATAATTACGCATAATCGAGTAATAACTATATAAATTATATAATTTAAAAAGATTTATGCAGGAATTTGATTACCAATGTAATTGTAATTTTAAACATTTCGTACTAAAATAGCGATTCTATCCAATTATTTATTTATTATGTATACAATTATTTTCTTGTTTAACAGTATTGATATATCAACGACATTACATCCACACTGAATTAACAATCGAATTCAGAATTCACGTATCTGCGATCAATGACACAAAATATGTATATATCGATATAAATTAATTAAAGTAATTAAACATTCCTGAGTACGAAATGTCTTGGAGCGCGCTCGCAGCAATTCGTAAATCCTTTTCGAGGAGAAACGAATGGAAAGAAGATAAGAATGACAAAGCTATTCTCGGTTTCAATTAGTCGTCGGTAAACAAATAGAGACGTTACATCAGGTGCATTCGAACGGTTTATAAAAGTCGAGGTATATATATAGGTATATATACGCGTATATAGATAGGGAGACACCGACAGACAAACATGAGAAAGCGAGAATAGAAGGGAGTGAAACAAGGGGTTACATTGGGTTGCGCGCGAGGTCTAAGTACGAGAAGGCAAGAGGTAACCGTTTGTGTATATATACACTAAACACGCTCCCGCGCGCAAGGGAATTATAGGAGTGTGCAGTTGGCGTCGTCACTCAAGGAGGAAACCGAGATACGAAGGAAGAGGGTGGTGGATAAGTAACACGGAACCGCGATTACGCGATTGTCGGTATACATCGAAGATTAACTGCATCGCGTACCCTCCAGGATTACACGTCCTATATATATATATATGCACTACCTATATACCGTAAACTTTAAATGAGAAATTCATTTGGATTAAACTTTTTATAAATCTATTTGTATACCATTTTATTTTTTAACAACGCGCTAATCGTTATTAATTAGTTGATATATATATTAATTTAAAGGTGTATAAGATATATCGATTGGAAAACGTTTCCTGAAACATTTATACCATCCCGCGGGGAATATTATTTTTTAGAAACGTTTTTCAAAAATTATTTTTATTCGTTGTACATGTTGTATATGCATATTCGTTGCTTGAGTATATGTTATTTTTTACTTTTATATATACTGATTAGCGTTAAAGTTAATATTTTAGTTTTATTTGATTTCTATTTCCATCCAGGTACGATCTACATTACTCAATTAATTTGACTAATAGACGCGTGTTAACATTTTCTTGTTTACCGTACATGACTGAGATATCGATTAACAGCGATTAATTACGCTCACTTACATTAGCTGTGTAACACGAGCGAATTCGACTATTCCAATACACTACGAACATTTCTTTTTAAATACCACTTAATATCGCATTTGCTAAATATTATTTAATTTCAATCTAATCAATATTTTTGACACAGCATTATATATCTATATAAACAATTGTAAAAATAATGATTCCGTGACAAAGAAGATTGTATATATGTATTATCTATATTGAAAGTAATTTATCCATACATATATGTATATTCCGTTATTACGAATTGTTATAGTTATATATACGCGAAAAGCGAAGGCTTAGTTTAGCGACGCGTAATTTTGAACTGTAACTTTTAAGTAAGTATCGGGTACACATTTATATGTACGTTATCTTGATACAAAATCATAATTGTAAGGAACGAGTAAGTTAACATGCGCGCCTTTGAATCATAAACAGGATTATACGATTTAAATAACAAGTTGCGGATATCAAACTATAGGGTAATAACACATTTATTGATGTTTGCGCTTAAACACAGTGTTGAATTGTATTTCGTATCTCTAAATTATGTATTTAATGGACATTTTTTTTTCTTCTACTTTACTTCAACACACAGATATGTCATGTCCAACGCTATCGTAGCAGTATTACAGATTTTTGAATCGGTGTTAAGATGAATTAAAATTTTGAGGTCAGTTACGTGTACACGTGTATGTATGAACATGGGGATTCTGGATTGTACATATAGATTGTGGAAATTGTTTCAAATTTGCTTACATGCATGTCTGGATTATATTTAAGGGATTTAAACCCGTTGAAAATAGTATTAGTATTTAATTAGGAAAATGTTGAAATATACTTTATAATCGCATCAGAAATTTTTATTAGCAAATTCGCGAAAAATTATGAGGGTGTTTAAAAATAAGAGGTTTTCTTCTTTAGTATATATTTACTATTTTATAAAGGGGGTGTTTTAACGTTATGTGTTTTAAGAAAATAGTATTTTTTATTAATAATTGAATAAACAATTACTGACCAGTAATCATTAATAAAAAAAGACATAAACTTTGAACCCACAAAAAATGACCGATTACTGAGTCTGACATGACCTTGACAATGTCGTTCAGTAATATTCAAAGAAATGTATTAAAATCTACAATTGCTTGCACAATTGCAATAAAATAACAACTGTCACCCAATAAAATAAATTCCACCTCACTCTACAAATAATAACCCTTAAGGGTTAAAAATCGTGTCATTCATTCTTAAATATTATATACCACAAAATGTTGAAAACTTGGTTCTCGAGATATTAAGCAAATTGATAGGAAATGCAACGAGGTACTGTCTCTCTCTCTCCATGCCTCTCGCCACCGAAATTGCAGTCTCAGCACGAAAGAGTGTCCTATACTATACTCCTTGCTGACGAATTTCGCGCGGCTCGAGCGGACAGGCAGACACAGAGTGACAGACAGACAAATGCGGCATCGAGTATATATATATATATATGTATGTATACACACACATGCACATATATATACGCGCAAGCAAAGGCCGACTCCGCGGTTCCCAGGACACAATACATTCCTGGAATGTTTCAAGCGCGCCGGTTATAGGCTTCCACACACACACACACACATACACATACACACACTCGTACGGAGCATACACGAATATATATATATATATATATATATATATATATATGCACGCTACTCCCTGCGCGCGCGGTGGTAACGGTGTTTTCCACTCGCTCACTCGCTCACTCGCTTGCGCGCAGATCCCACGCTAATAATTCCCCTCTCGCGCGAGCGCACGCGTGTGCATTTTCGACGAGAGAAGAAAGTAAACGAGACAGTCGCGATGGGCATTTTTAAGTGAAAATACGTAGCAGGATACTGGACTACTTGTGCGCCCAGTCGTTTTTTGATTAAACCATTCGTATATATAAGAAAGGAAAGAAAGAAGGGGTAAAAATATATCCTACGTATGTGCGTTCGTCTTTTACGTTACGGATGTAACCTCTTATTCTTATTTTCTTTTTTATCTTCGATTATTCCGAAACTTTGCTGTATATCGTGTTGCAACTCATTTAATGTTCGGGAAAAAGAGTTTTAGTAATAATTACAATGTTTGTGAGTAACCGGAAGAAATATTAGACAAATTATTAAAATTGCTATTTTTTGTAGGTAAAATTTTCTACAGATTTATTAATATTTACTGCACATCCTGTCAATTTTCCTACTAAACTATAGTAACGGTTTTAAGATTTTCTCTGTTATTGTTGAACGTACTAGAAAGTTGCCAAAATTACTGTACTTTGGAAATATCAACTAAAATTCTTATTTGAAAAATGTAATTTTTAGTAATAGTTAGCTACCATTCTTTATCTAAATAAATCTTTTTTATATATCTAATGGACTACAAATAAATATTTATTTTTTTCCAGGAGCTTTCTATTTTTTAATAATTTCAGTAATTAGGTCAATATTTATGTATTTTATCAAACTATAAAACTATTTAATTGAAAAAAATATTTTTTATGTTGTAATGATATTTTTTACAGATTTAACAGGTTAATTTCGATACAAATGAATATTTGTTGGATCAAATAAAATATTATTTAATTTAAATTATTAAAATATCGTATCAACAAAGTGGTTGAATTATTTAATTACCAATGTAAATATTTTGTTTATATTGCATATTTTTTATCTAATTTAACGGGATGTCGGACTCAAATTGAAGGATTCTGGACCTTTCAACTAAAAAATTATATCTAAAATTTTGAATTAAATAACTAAAAAATTCATACGGATAGCCTAAAATATGGAAGGGCTCGATGTTTTGATTTTTTAAAGAAAAAATCATTTTTCTCATAATAATTGAATAAACAATTTTTGGTCGGTAATTATTAGTGAAAAAAGATGTATATATTTTCAACCCAAACATCGTAATCAAATTATGGATTTAAAAATCTAGAAAAATTTGGGTATGTTGTTTAAAATATGTCTAAGGTCTTGACGTTCAGGGTCTAAAAAAAAAATTATTCATTTGTTTATAAGAAAAAGTAAAAAAATGACCATTTTCTGCCTAGATATTTATTTATACAAACTTTGCGTATTGTTCTAGTAATACTCATGCTCTTCTTCTTTAACCCAAAAATTAGTATTATTTTGGGTTAGAGAAAATTTATATGAATCTATTGAATTTCACATAAATAAATAAATTTGGTAGTCACAAGTAAATATTTATTTGTAATTATTATATATTTGGATGAATCAAGTAGTTATTTGATTTACATAAATAAATTTCTGTAAAAAAATTTTGTTTTGTTCTATATAAATTTTTTTGTCAGTAGATGTGTATAATTACGTTTTGATTAAGTTAATTAGCGGTAGGAATTAAAACTAATTTTATAATATCTTGTTATGATTACGTATATGTAGTAAAAAGATTATTTTTATATCGTAATACCTAGTTTGTTCGTATATACATAAACGACTTTTGCCGAATGTTTAAATACACTGCGAAATTGTCATAATATACTCAGTTACCGGACGTATTATTTTAAAGACGTATATAAGTGCATATGTAGCACCCAAATATTTAGATATAATTGCATACAACAAAGGAAGGTACATATAAAACCAAAGAAAGGAGAAGGGGAAGAAAATAGTGAAAAAGATAAAGATGCAGATGAGGATACTTGAAATATAATATGACTGTCAAAGCTTTTTGCTAAATTTTTTGCGACACTTACGAACTCGCTTCATTTGGTTCTAGTGGTTGTATTCATATGTAAAGCCTTTAATAACAGACTAAACTTATGGAACACAAAGTATTATTATTGTGCGGTCTGCTTGCGAAGAAACGTGAACTTAATAATACACACATTATATATAAATGTGTATTTACATGTGTTAGTTTCTACCTTTTTTTGTTTACTAAATATATAAAAAAATGTATATTGATTATAGAATCACCTGAATTCCTGTAAAATTTCCAAGAATTTGATAAAGTATTTCCTATATCTATGAAGGAAAGTCATTTTAGTGTAATGGGAATACGGGATTCAAATCATCCAGGAAAGAAATTTTCTCATACTAATTTGTACCATTCGGGATCTTAAGAGAATTATGGAAATTTTTATTATTTTCCCATGTATTTTGTTTAAAGTTTCCGTGAAAGATATACCTATATATAAAAAACTTGACTTATATTGCTTATAAGACATACTGTCAATCTTTTATTCATAATGTTACTGCATTGTAAATAATTGAATTTTATTTAAGCCTATATATATATATATATATGTCTTATAATTTAAACAAGGAATACGCAATGAAATATATATTTATATTACAGTTGTCATTTAAACAAATATGCCTGCAAGTTAATTAAAGATAACCAAATGCATTTAATAAATTTAAATTATAATAATTTCCACGGTTCTTAAGTCATCCTGGGAAACTTAATAAAATTTCAAACTCATCAAATTAAACAATAAACTCTTAAGTGTATATATGTTCGTGGTATACGTATATACATATATATAGTTAGAACACGGACAATTAAGCCGATAACATCTTTGTCAAATGTTGACACGGTGACAAAGGGTATAAGAGATAAAGAAGTTAAAAGAAGGAGAGCACACATATTTATATATCTACCTTCTTGGATCGCACAAGTGTCTATTCATTTTCGTGAGCGGTGGAGGCACATTGACATCGAAACGAAAAGGTATAGGTACGACATACAAAACAAAGAGATACCCATGACTCTGCACCGTTTAATATAATAACGTGACAGGCTTGTCTCGAGGCTCTCGCATACAAGTGCGCTTACACAGGAAGTCGAGAAAACAATCGCCTGCAGCTCTCCCTCTCTCTCTGTGTTTACGTAGTCATGCACCGGCGGGAGGGGGAGGCTAGGGCGGCTCGACCTTGCACTTGATCGTTCGAGAGCGCATACGTTATGAAAGTCAAGCTTGATGTTGTATATATATACGCATGCACATTTATGTATACGTGCGCAGTAACTGTTTTCTTGCGTCATACAATTTTCCTGCACGAGGTTCCTACTCCCCCGCATTTCATACACGTGTGTCTGTGCGTGTGTGTATTGTAAATATACATATCTAGGTCGTGTGTACACAGCGAAGAGCTCGAGAAAAATGCGGCTAATATATATCTTGGGCAGCAAACGCGTTTTCTTCAATCCCGTAATACTTGTATATATACCTATACTACTGCGGCATGGTTTGGATTCGAGTTTTATCGTTCAAATAGGAAAGTGATTGCCAGATGGTTGGACATCCCATCCCGCGGATAGGAAAAATTTTTGTTTGATCGTTTCCTAGTGGATGGGTTTTTCTTTATATATATATAAGAATTCTAACTTTGCGACATTTTCGAGTTGAAAAATATGACTTTTCCCCAATTTTTCGGCAGTTAAGTGGATTTCGGACCTTTGATTAAACTGGAGATTTATGTGTCTTTAATACATTTTTTTAGTGGTCACTATTTACTGTTTTACGTTGAAATTTATAATGCACAAGTAAGAGTTATTTTGTCGAGTTATACAAACTCGAGTATACAACTAATCAGTTACACAAACTCGATCGTGCATCATCAGTAGAAAAAAATGTAAACATAATCTCTATATCTAACCATATATAGCAGAAAATTTCGTCGCGTATACATCTGTTTTGACGTTTCCTTACTTACAATGAGGAAAAAGAAGCGAAAATTTAAATCGACTTACGACGAAAATATTACTGTGTACGGAGTATTTTTTAAATATTAGAAGGTATATATTTTCTCACTGTTTTTATATTATACTCATTTTAATTATATACTGAGATGTACATGTAAACAATTGTCAATAAAAATTTTATAGTCTGAAGAAGGTAGCATTGACCACCGAAACGGCACAAAGAAAAAATGTATTAAATTTTTCTTTTCTTATCTACACCTTTGACTCGGGAAGATCGATAAAATCAACATTAACAGTTATTTTGCTTGTAGAAAAAAATCCTAGGTTTCCATACGTACATAAACTTTCGATTCGGTTAACATTTTATATGAGGTGGTTCTGTAAAGTAATTCATAGAAAATAAAGGAGTATATATTTAAAGAGTCACTGTAACGCTTTTGTCAGATGGAGTCAAAATATTTTCATATTTATTTAGTAATAAAAATATGGTCAATGCTGTGAAACTAGGATATTTTTTAACGAAATAATTATTTGAAATATGTACAGAAATTCTAATCAGATCGAACATTTAGAATAAAAGTAAAAAAATGTATTGCATTATAATACATTTTCTTCCATAATTCGTTATTCAATACATGGTAATAAACCTGTAAAAACACTTTAATTAAATTCGTTGGCCCGTTTATGAAGAATGTTTACTTTTTACCTATACCGATATATCAATATAAGCTAGTTTAGTTTAATTTGAGGTTTAGTGTGAAAATAATTCAATCCTCAAAAATACCTATTGATTTAATAGTTTATTTTTTGCAAGCTAAAGTATAATAATTAAAAAATTAGAAAACTGTAAAAAGATTATATTTAATAAAATTACAAGTCATTAGGGTTACATAATAATACAATCAATTAAAATCTGAAGATGAAATCATAGTGAATGTGCTAAAATAAATTAGGTCAAAGATATGCAGTTTAAATATATGGTAAACCAAGAAAAATGAAATATAGCCGAGTTAAACCTATAAGAATCCTAAGCGCCTTTATGTAGGCTAAGAATAGTTTGCTCATGCATGTGAGTAATGGGAGCGATAGAATCTAATATAATTGGTTCATTAGCTTTTAATTAATGCCTTGCGGAAATTACGTATAGGGAAGTTGTATTTTATTGTACGGCGCTTCTATATATGCGTCGTCGACCGATGGGAGAATAACGAAATCACCATCATTTTCTAAGTGCATTGTACTCCTATATTGTTTTAAATTCAAACTTACTTGTTACGTGTATAAATTTGTTTATATCATATTTCTTTTGTATCTGTTACGCGCGACGAGCTTTCCATTTCCACTTTAAGGCACACCATATATGGAATTAAATAATGACCTACTTGTTGATCAGTGGTTTATTTAATTTTTAGCGCTATTGCATAAAAAGTATATATATTTAAATATTTGTAAAATAATTTTATAGCGATGTAAACTATCCATTATATTATACATAAAGGAAAATAATCCTACGCGTTAAAATTTTGCCTTAAGGCTCCATCTGACAAGGTATCAAGCGACTAAATCTATCAAACAATCAATCAATCTCGTGCTTCATTGAAGCCCAATGAAACTGAGCTAAGATTTCTATGATATTTAATAACGCTTGCTTCGGCTGTATTATACAATGAAAAATATTATATCGAGAATCAGTCTTGAGAAAATTCATAGGTCATTGAGTAAATCATATTGTAAAATTTATTTTTTTTAAAGTACTTTAAGAATTTTTTAATTTTATTAATCGTTGTTAAATCGGAAGAAATTTATTACTATATAAATATAATCGATTACTATTACGACAATTTATTACATACATACAATTTTCTAACTATATTTTATACGAAATATATTTGATCTTTCTATATATATAAGAATTGTTTTAATTATTCGTTTTAAGAAAAGAACGAATAAAATATAAAGAAACAATTTGAAAAAAAATCCATTACACTTCAACACGTACAAAATGTAAATATCAGCGAGTTGTCTAATTAACACTTTATTATACTTTTAATAAACGCGTAGATATTTGCTTGTTTACATGCGCGAGAGCCTCCGAGGGATATAGCCGCAAGTATCACTGAGCGCAATTCTGGCCTGGATCCAGCACTTGGAGTCGGCTTTCGGTGTGCAGGTACACCTCGACTTCTTTCGCCAACCTCGGGCGTAATAATGCCTCGAATAACGGGGAGGGGAAGAGGGATTAGTGCTTCTAAAATCATAGCAGACCACATTTACACTTTTACGTAAGTTACACACGTCCCTCCAACTCTCGGAATGAATTACGAAATTATATCTGCGTTTAAGTGGTATTTAATCCTAAGACTTTAGCGTATCTTTTGTTCTTGAATGACCTGTAACGGTATTATCTTAATCTATTCAACAATAGTCGTGCCATTTATTTGTATTCCTTTTATTTACATATTAACCTCACGTGACTGTACGAGGTTTTGTTTAGCTATATGCGAATGTTGTGCGTTATTAAATTCTGGTTTATATATATGTATATAGTGTGCGTGTGTGTGTGTGTGAGAGAGAGAGAGAGAGAGAGAGAGAAGGCGAAAGGGAAAGAGGGAGATAAACACACACGCATGCATACACATATACATGATTGAAATTTTCTTGCAAGATTAGTTCATACGGAAGTTAGCTATATATGTAACGAAATTGAAAAACATGTAAAATGGATTCAAATTAATTTCATTGCCATAAATTAACATTAATTACATTCATTACATATGTAACAGTAATTAATTACTGTAATGTTTTAACTCATTATACATTACTTGTAAACCACGTTATCTAAAATATATCATTAACATTATTTTTTAATTGTCTTTCATGAAATTGTTCGATTTTTTATTATTCTATTATTTTCGTAGAAACAAACTGTTAATGTACAATTTTTAATGTAAATCCAAAACCTGTTCAACCGCAATTAATCAACTGAAATATTATTCAAATATCGCAAATGCACGATTAAGGAATCGTTTTTTATTTACGTGGTTTTATATACAATTTGTTATTTTAGAACTGAACAATAAATTAATCGTATACGGAAGATTAAAGTTTCAGTGCAATGGTTTCGAAGAAACTTTTTTTAATTGAAACCTGCACATTTTTTTTTGTAATGATACGAAAGACTTTTCAGATCAAGTTTGACATCAGTCAATTTTATGCCCGATCCGGAAGACTTTTTTAATCCAAGTTGAAGAAGCTTTGAAGAAACTTTTAATCGATAAGCTATTAAATCACTTTTTCACAAGCTTTAAAGTTCTGAATAAATCTCGTATTGGGTAGATGCGCATTGCAAATAGCGAAAAAAAGTATAGTAAACTTGATGTTTATTGACGATTAAAAAATAATTTAGAATTATTTAGGTTAACGTAAGTTTATACGACGTTAAGGATTTTCTTCGCGAAGTAAAATTAAACGTGATATCTCGAACTGATTATAATTCTTATTAAATAGATAAAAAAAATGTTTATACGTAATAAAAATTACATTTACCTTATGGAAAATGGTATGCGGTGCGGAAAATGCTAGTAAATTTAATTTAATAATCAATAATGATTAATATATTTCGTATCTTATGTACATAAAAAAATATTTGTATACAAAAAAATAAAAACAAATGAAAAATATTTGCAAATAGACGAAACATTATTTTACCGAGCAATTTTTGTATATTCACCTGTATACTTAAGTTTGATATCTTAACATCACTATAAAAGTGTAATTATTTCGAAATAAACGGTTAAACCATGGATTCAGAGATTTAACGCGAGTAATATAAAACCTCGAGGAAAATGTCAGAAATGCAGAAATATTTCCTCGTAGCGTGTGTACCAAGAAGAAAAAAGTAATTACACCGGAACCGAATTTCGCAACGTTATACTGGCTTATAGTATATATACATATATATACACAGAGGGTCAAGTGCCTCTCTTGAGAATTGGCGCCGCGCAGCTTCATTCGCGTACAGAACGCGCGTGCGCGCTAAATATTTCATGAAGTTCGAGAAGACGAGGTAGTGTACGCGACACCTGCTAGAGAAACCGAGGTAGGAACACACAGAGCAGTAAGAAGAAGAAAAAAAACCACCGTTAAACGATCAGACCTCGAGGAGTTTCTGTTTGGCGAGCAGTTTGTCGCGACGTTGCGGAGGCGCGCCTCACACATATATAGCTATATATATTATACGTATACCTGGGTATTTCGATGCAAATTCAAGTGTCGAGAAAAAAAAAACGACGAATTCTGAAGAACAAAAGAAGATTGTTGAGAAGGGTTGTATACGATGTGTGTTTTATATATATATATATAAGCGTTTCTGCGACGGGTAATGAAACGATGTTCATATATATATTTCCTGCAATTAAATTGTAAAATTTGTAGATTTGTTTGCACTTTCTGAAGTTTCTTTCATTCGTACATATACATTGTACATACACGTGTACGAATATACCGATCCCGGTTGTATTATTGTTTAGTATACACGTAAACTTGTTAACTGGTTAATATTTACTCGTCGGTGTTCGCGACGGAGTAACTAATAATGAAGAATCTAGTAGGAGGGTGGAAAAAAGGGATTTATTTAAAAGTTTATTTAAAGTTACCTATTAAAATATCGCAAGCCATTTTACGAAAATTCGATTTACTTTAAAGTCGCCGGTTTAACTTTGAAAATCATGAGCTTAATTTAGCCGTAATCACTAAACTTTCTCTGAAGGGTACCGTGTATTTCACTTAACGGTAAAACATTAGAAGGTTCCTGCCTGCTTCCCTCGTCTTAAATAACGAAAATTCGAGTAAAAACATCACGAACGCTCAAATGAAAAAAATAATTAAAAAAAAATATAGGTAACGTCTAAGGAATTCTTTACGAAAGCACTTAACTACGGGTATCTCAACTTATTATCACACTGCTCTTATACAATATAGAATTCACCGCACCGTAAAAAATTAATCGTAATACTTTTCAGTATCACTCTTTTTGGGGTATTAATATTTTTTATTAACGTTTTATTATAATGCATCGGTACATGTTTTATAATGACATCGAGTTAAAATCTTTTCATGCAAAATCACGGAATATTATATATTTTGATTTATAAAACGTTGGTAAATATACAATCTTATCGTCGTGTTTATTATATTTTTATTTTTCAATTAAACTTTTATACGTTGTAATCGTTTTATTTATTTTTTATTTATTTATTTTTTCAATCGTTTATACGCCAAAGCTATAAAATTATAATACGAGTATACGCAAATTCGTTTGCCTTTTCTGGATTTTTATGCTGATTACATTTAATCGAAATTAATGAAATTAAACGCGAAGATAATCATATCTTTAAAATACAATAAATATTATAAACATTTATCAACGTATTATTGAATTATACATTGCATTGTTAAGCTGCACAATCGAGGAGAGGTAATTGTTTATTATGCACGTGTAATGTATACAACATTTCTTTTAATCTTTAATAGTGTTATGTAGCGTATACATTTTCTTATTCCCAGGAAAAATAATAAGGTAATACCTGATATAAAATGTCAATCACTATAAATCATACAATGTATGTGATTTATTTTTACAGATATATATAAGGAAGGTTCCTCATAAAATCTTCAAGTATCGAAGTATTATATCTTCGTCTGTAACGAAGCACTTCAAGTAAGTGCCATTTCAATTTTAACAGTCAATAATAGTAATCTGACGGAAACATAATGAATTTTTTAAATTCCTTCGAATTTTATAGTTTCATTTGTAAAGATATTTTCAATGCATTATTTTTTGTTTTTTACTATACATAATGGAAGAGAATAAGGGTAAAATTTAATTAATTTTAATTTTTAACTATCATTCGTTCGTTCTTAATACGTTGAAAATTTTTATATTCTAAGGAATATTGTACATGATAAATGATAAATGAGCTTTGAAATTTATATGGATTTTTCCAACAGTAGAATATATTTTTACAGCACGTGTAATAAATAGAAATTTTAATATAATTATACATAAATGTTCGAACGTACTTACAATTAATCCATTGAATTGATATATGTGCCCATCGCATTATAAACGACATATCAATCATAAGGTAAAAATCCAATCTCCCATATAATAGATCGAAAATAACTTTTCATTTCCGTATCCCATTATGACAAAGATAAAGTTTGTCCTTTATACTATATATATATAAACCCGAGCTGAATTCCCCAAGACACGAGACCCATGTGACCAATTAAAATAAAAAAATCACGGCTTATTGTTATTAACCATCGTATATATGCTTCTTATTTATATATATATACCTACCATATATAAACAGTTACGAGGATCGTATACGTACGAGTATTTTCCTCTCGTCAAAGTTATTAATGAACTTGTGTCTAGTACACAAAGCTTATATATAAACTATAAATGCATATATGCGTGCAGTACGTATCCTACAAAAGTATTGCATGACAAAGGGAGGAGAGAGAGAGAGAAAGAGAGAAAGAGTCATTGGTGGGTCATATAATCTTAGCCTCTCGAATGTGTTTTTCTTCGATGCAGTTGCCGCGTTTTATCTTGGAGAGCCGCGTATAGAAAACACCGCTAACCGGAATGCGACGAGGAGAAGAAGAAAAATGGCGGCGAACCCATATATATATACATATATATATATACGATACCGTGAGCGATGTTAGGGCATTGCGAAACCCAATTCGATACGATTTATATAGATACGAATTGGATGGACGTAAGGCTTGCGAAGGTGGTATTGTTGCGAATTCTTTTTCTCTTTTCCTTTCCTCATACGATTGATGTCATTAAATTTTCGATAGTGGGTTATTCCGAGGATTCGAAATATATTTTTTCGCATTGATTTGATATTCCCCATTATTTGCACGGTTGGCTCTACGTATAGTAAGGAAGTTTAGATTATAATTACGTGTGTTTGGTAATTATTCGTTTCAACCCTTTCGTAAAAACAGTCCTTCTAGAGTGTCATAAAGATTTTTAAAAAGGAAATTTCCTGCTCTGAGTAGATCACGTGTAAATATGCAAGGTTGTATCTTGTCGTGTACGTCGCATTAAACCATAATATCCAACGGCATTACATACAATGAGTGCATACCTATTTAAGAATTCAGCGCATTTAAGACACGGATGGTAAATAATAGATTTGTTTTAACATCTTAACGTGAACCATCTCATTATTATGTATAAAGAACAAATTGCTTCAGTCTACCAAGAGGGCACATTTTAAAATATTAATTAGTGTATATACTTAAACGTTAATTGAATTAAATACCGTATAAATATATATTGTACAAGTGCAAAAATCCAAGACTAAATAAATGTTCATTAACGTGCAGAAAGGAGGTAATTTGGTCGGTATATATAATGCATATACGTGTATATACTAGGTGCATATATAGATCCTTCTACATAAATTCCATTGTATATATATTTATAAAACATTAAGATCTAACAGATACTTTGTTTAAACGTAGAGAAATGTGTACTTAGACGATATAACAATTATCGTATCGACCAGTAGTTACAAATCGGTCTTACCGCAATTACCAGTATTACGATGTCAGTATTACAGTTCTGATCGTATAATAACCACACTAGAATAGCAAATGTCAATTTGCAATCTTATGGGTTCCCGGAGCTATACAGCATTATTTCCCGTGAATAATCCTCGTATATAAATTACACCTCGAGGCAAAGTGGAAACAAAAAAAGAAGAGGAAAGAGAGGGGGGGAAAAAAAACGTAAACAAAAAAAAAAGGTTGGTACACGCCGTCGTGAAATCGAACCGGAATCACAAATAAATGCACCTTATTTATTTCTCCTAGAGATTATCTCGTCAGTATCTACACGGTCATTTCTCTTAAACTCAGCCTCCGAATGGCATCTCTCGAATGATTGTTCCCAACCGAGGGAATTTCTTAACCAGGGAAGAATACTCGGTGTAGCTATGTGGAAAATGAATAGAATTGTATACGCACACACACACGCGTGCGTGTAGACGCATATATAAACACATATATGCACAGACAACTCATTGTCTTGGACAACGTAACTTTGTACGTACAAACACATGCACGTATACACATATATACATAAGAACGAGACGGTATTTACGAATGCAATGAGGAAATGGATTTCACCTATGTCGACGACAAATCGACGGAGAATTTCGCGCGGACAATTGGTTATATACACATACGTATAGACACATACACACACACACACACGCATACATATCCATGGCGGTTTTTACCATTAGATCTTTTTGCAGGGTAGATGATTGCGGGCGCGAGGTCCGTGACTTTCGTCCGCTCAAGAGACTCGTGATGAATTGCGCGCGGGCTACTTTTCTTTGGCTTGGTCGGCACACTGGGTTTGATGAAAAGGGAGTTATTGTTTGAGAAAGGGCTCGATTGTTCACTTGTTATATATATATATACCTAATTACGACGATGCTTTGCAATATTATTTTCGGTTCTAACGTATATAGCATTTATTTTATAACTCTCGTTTTTATACGTGATGTTAGAGACTATTTGGGAATTAATTCAAGGTTTTAATGATAAATGTACGCTGCGAGATTGCCGAATTAATGAAATCTATACACATTTTTGGAATTACAAATTACAAAATATTTGGTAAAAATTACAAGTTTCTAGTGCACAGAAATCACAGACTGCATTACTATAGTTTATATTGCAAATTTACAATAGTAAACATTACAAGAATTATAGTAAATTTTATTATAAACTATATAATCATTTTTACTGAAGATGCAGTAATTTTCCTCAGATTATAAGTCTGCATATATTCACTAGACACTATTGCAATTTTTAATCTAACATTTGTCTTTGGGTGTTTATTATGCAGATGGAATAACTATGTATCACAATAAAGTTTATTTTTATTTTTAAAATATTGTGAATTTTTAGAGAAATATTTAAGATTTTTAGATTTGTGCATTTGTTTGTTATCTGTTACATTTTGATATTATGTATATGCATTCATTATTAATTAGTAAAAAGTTAAAAAGGTTCATTACCTCAAATATAAGATAATTCTCAATAAAATCGTTAATAATTTACGCAGTTGTTAAATCCCATACATTCTTCAAATGAATGTCATACCAGTTTCGAATAGATTTCGAAACACTTCAATGAAATAAAAAAAAATGAACAAAGTATAAGCGGATAAAGTTTTGTATTCAATTTTCATTTTATTTGAAAATCTATAGAAAATCTCGTAATATACATGTAAATTTTTATTGAATTCAGTATGTATAAAAATATATAAAATATACACAATAGTCTACGTACGTAGAACCAAACGTGAAGATTTTTTTGTTCCGAAACATTCAAATACCAGATTTTTATAAAGAATGAAGAAAAATTTGCAGTAAAGAAAAAAATAATAGTGCTCGAGCATTAATAGCTCTCTTTTTAAAGGGCTGTAATGGTTCAACATATTAAAGTAAGTTTTTTATGCACAACTAATTTAACGTTGGTAATGATATGCTAGTTGAAGCAAAACACGCAAGTACGTTGCATGGCACGCTCATAAAAAAAATTAAAAACTGGAAATGAGCGTTATTAAAAAGAAATGGTAAAAAAAGGTGAATAAAATTTAAATTCAACAGAATTTGCGAACTTAGAAGGTCACTTTTTTTGTATCGATATGGAGTTTAAGATGTACTCTTTAATTAGAACATTTGAACAATTACAATAGTTATTTAATTGTTTTATTAAGTATATGTTTTTTTTCTAATTTAAAAAGTTATTTGTATGTCGTATATTAAGAATTAACAGTAAATTAATACTATAAAGAGCAGTGTGTATTCGCAAATATAAGAATTAAAAGTATAAGTGGTTATCAGATTAAAGTCCATTTATCCTGTTGCGGTAACATTTGATCCGTACATTAAAACTGATTTCTTTCCACGTAACTATAGTTACATACCTTTAATTTGAAAAATTTAATTACACCTCAGTAATTAAAATCGCATAAATAAAACTGAAGTAACTGTTATATTTGCCTTACGAAAATTATCGTCGTATGAGAGATTTAGTTAATACACATATAAAATTTTTATTGTTAA
The DNA here is from genome assembly GCA_026168455.1 of Theocolax elegans. Lineage (NCBI taxonomy): Eukaryota > Metazoa > Arthropoda > Insecta > Hymenoptera > Cerocephalidae > Theocolax > Theocolax elegans. The sequence goes on along the minus strand of CM047429.1, from coordinate 59,046,459 downwards.
TCAATCGTTAATCAAAATAGGCATATGTACTACTTAAAAATCATGACTACGAAAAAATGTATAAGATACATGTGTATATCGTAAAAAGCTGTTGCCCATTGATTGTTTTATGGAAGGAATTTACATATCACATTTATAAGACTATGTATCTTATTAAGTGGTAAGTCGAACAAAACTCGTATTGCCTGTAAAGCAATTCCCATTCGATTTGTTCTGATCGAAACATAAATAAACATGTAGGTATATGTACCGATAGACTGATTTAAATATATTTTACTATACGTACATTAAGGGGACGAAATTATAAATCAAATTCAAATTGTGCATGGTAAATAGAATAAATAATAACGATATTCTAGAATTCTAGTGATTATTATGAAATTGTTGCACAATCAATAAAATTTGAATATTTACTAAAAACATCGTGTTCCTCGGACATATTTAATTTTCAACGTGCATCGTATTTGCAACTGATTTAGTATCTTGTCAATAAATTTTGGAAAGGAAATACTAATCCGAATTAATCGAATAAAAATATGATTAACGTCACGAAAACAAGTATATATATATGTATATATCGAAATAAAATAACAGGAACGTTATCTCGAATCAACTCATCGAAATCACCTGAAGGTACATAAGAGAGATTCGACGCGAATAACCGCGCGATGATTAAAAAAAAATGAAGCCAAGGAACCGAGGAGGCGTGTTACCGAAGCAATTAAAGAGTCGAATATATCGGTATGGCACAACACGTATAGTCTCTCGTATTGTGCGACTAATCGGCGAGTTACGTGTGAATGACGGTTTTGCGATTCGGTACGGTATATATACACATATATACACACATATACATATACATGTACACTACCGATATATAGGACTGTATACCAAGAACTTAGCAGGGCGTCTGTCTCTCTCTCTCTCTCTCTCTCTCTCTCTCTCTTTCCCTCTCTTTCCCTCTCTTTCCACGTCGTGTCGTATTTTTTGTTGCAAAGTGTACTTCCTTGAAATGAGTTACACTATTATTCGCTAGAAAATTACCGGCAATTACCGGACATACTCACGTACACATACACACAAACGTGTATGTACGTATATATATGTACAACTCGCGGTTTTTCTCACGCTTTAAGACCTAACTGTATTAATTATTAAATTGACTCGTGAGTATAATAAAAGTGTCAACTAGCCCACGTTTATTGCGCGAGTCATCCCTTATGAATATTTATATACATATATACACATACGTATACATCTGTATTTGAAAGTAGCCCGAGAATCCATTTATGAGCAAATATTTCAGAAACTTTGAGGTTCGACCCGCGATGTTCCCGAATCGTTCAACTATATACTCCAGAAATATAATGCATTTTTAGAATACGTCGAACGAGTTGTTATTTAATTCATATACCGTAAGGTACCCAATTGTTGATCGTGAACCAATTTCTGATCAGTATATTATTTCAATAAAATAATAAGATTTACGTAGATCAAAACGTTGTTACGCACAATTTGAAGGTTAAACAATCAATAAGTGGTTACTATTTTAAACCCGCTTTTTTTTCTTAGATTGTTGCTTACTTTAAAAATAGCTGTTATTTTATTTTTCTGAGATGGCTAAAAGGAAGTTTAATACTTGTACTTTCCGTATTCTTCAAAATATATACAACTATCAGCCTTTTTAACATAAAATTATTCTATAAACGTACGGATTTCCCTTATTTGATCAACAATTGGGTATGTAACCGTATATACGTCTCACTATAGTAGTTTGACGATACTAATACAATTCGTTAATAGGTTTAAATTTATAAGCGGTCTAATTGCGTATTATTATGTTAAGAATTATTTTTTGACGTAACATTTATTATACTGATATACAGGACGCGATGCGTATATGCTCTAAAAAAAAAGGAAATAAAAAGTTTAAATTATATACATTGACGAGGTCGACAGAACATTTGGTTAATTATTTCGTCAGTTTAGTGTATCCAGGTGCAAAAGAACTGTAACCGCTTTTTCTCAATTCTAACAACACGAGAACAAATTAATTCGCCGTAATTAATTTACTATAAAGTACACAATATCGAACGCAACGTTTTTGCTAAGAAAAAAAGCTGGAATAAATACTTGTACGCGACTATGGAGACGATTGCCAAGAATGTTAAAAAGGTATGTACGCGAGGCATTAATTAAATTTATAGAATAGCAATAAACCGCGGTCTCGTAATGCTTATGCCATTATAACCACAGAGTTAAAGAGCCGAAACGTATATATATATATAAATACTGAACGACGCGATGTCGAGCACTATACCCAGAATATTCATTCAAGAAGACTCGGAAGAACCAAGACGAGGATCGGCATTAAAATTCGCGTGTGTATATATGTGCGATGGAGAAGCCGTTCCCTCTCGAATGATTCTCAGCCCGAAGCTGTAAAAGAACCAACTCACGAAATAAAGAGAGAGGGAGAGAGAGAGAGGAGAAGAAAAGATTGGAAAGCACGTGGAGGTCCATCAGTTGCCGGTTAACTCTATCGTTGGTTTCTCAAGACGAAAATTTGGTGAGCCGTACAGCTTCCAACCTGACCACATTCCCTTCCTACCTGTTTTTTTTTGTTTCATCTTTCCATCTCCTTCTTCTCGACGTATTTCTTAGGGTGTCCACACCGTCGTCCTCGTCGTACTCGTCTCCCTTCTTCTTCCTTAACTTATACCCTTTTTCTTTCTGCATATTTCGCTCGTTTCTGGTGCGTTTCACTCTCGTTCTCGCGCACGAGAATTTCACGTGAACATTTTGCACCGCGACTCCGGTTTTTACGGTTAAATATTGCGCACGCACGCTCACTCACACTTATACGCGCACACACGCGCACTTGCCGCATACGTATATTTAACATTCGTCAATCGTAATATGGATATAATAATTGCCATACGAGAGTTTCTTTAACTCTTCTCACCGTGAGATCACCCTTATTTTTGTCTTTTATTTTTGATCGCTCGAAAATTATTGTCCCGGGGGTTTTTGGGCACCGTGCAGTGACGTCCGTTTAGTTCGTGTATAATCTTTCCTCGTTTGATTGCACTTGCCGCAATAACATGAATATTGAGAGGCTAATTAATCAACGATAACCGTAATTCAAGTACCAATTTCTAATAATGAAAAATAGCTATTCACTCGAATAAAAATCGTTATTATAAACGAGGATTCTTCTCGTATTATGCGTCGATCGCGGTATTACATCTTCATACCTATATATATATATATATATATATATATACATACACAAATACATATAATTACAACGATATAGACCTATTTCATAATCGTATTTTAGTTCGTTCGATTAAAGTTTATTGCCTTTCCCAAATCATATGTTTGTATTCTATCGATTTGATAATCGACGTTTCCCCAAAAATTGTAAATTTTTGTTTATTTAAAGCGATCGCGTAATTATATATGCATATTTTCTCAAAATTATTGGAGCAATTTTTAAATATTACTGGTGATTTTCATATATATTATATTTATACAGTCCAATTATATATTTCGACAGAAATGGCCGATAATTATTATTTAATATTTTTTATGTATGCAAAGTCGTAATTAATATTCAAGATAACTTTAAATTCTGCACATTAATTCCCATCGTACCGGATAATCGCTGCATGGAAAAAAAAATTCATTGTCTTTTTTAAAAATATTAAAGGAAATAAGCTATACATTACTAAAATAACTGTAATAAAGCTAAAATTTATAACAGGTGTAATAACTACACATATGTATCTTTACTGCTCGAAAATCCCTTATACTTTTTTCTTATACGCACGTCTTCGTGTAAATGCGCATGCACACACATACTTTTATATATATATATATATAGTATATATAAAACAAAAAATTTTTCCCTCGACAAATGTTTCACCGTACCTTATATCCCTCTTCCTTTCTCACACAATCACCGCCAAGATGGAATTATATATATATACGTAATATACGTGTATATGTATATATGTATATATGTATATATAAAGACACGTGGGGTATAATACGCAGCCGGTGTATAATCCTATATAACCGCGTAATATCGCCACTTCTCTCTTCCTCCTTGGAAGAGGCGAAACGTGTCAACTTGCGCACAAATTTTTTTTCCTCGTTCCTTCCTTTCTCACTCGCGCGCACGTGTACCGTTCTCGTTGATGAGAAAAAGATGAACCCTTACCTATACACCAACAAGTGTATAAAGCTAATCTGGTCAATGATGGTCAAGCTCTCTTTCTCTTTACTTTTTTCCTTTGCGATATCATTTTTTCTCACTTCAAATGTGTTTATTACGTGATTAAATTAATTGCAACGGTTAGCCTTTTCGCTGGAACGTTCGATGGTTAAAAAAAAAATAATTGTTATATGGAGTTTATGAGGTCGATTTGAGTGGGGAGGCAGAGTGTGATATATAGGTATTTACAGAATGGGATATCGTATTTGATCAACGACGTAATTTTCAAGGGGTTTATCTGCCGTTTCGTTATTGCGAACGATTTTTTAATTCTCACGAGATCTCGTAATTGTCAAAAACTTTGTCAAAATAATTCTAATACCGTTCGTTCTTTGTAGTCCATAACCAGGGTTTGTTATAGTTTTTATTGTGAATATTTGCATGCGATAATAATTATGAGTACATTCGCTTCGCTCATAAATATAATTGCTGAAAAAAAAGAGGAAATTACATTATAAAAAAAAAATTTGTTCACACGGCTTTGAAAGGTATTATATTTATAGATCCACATACATAATAAGAATGGAACATTGCCACGGTCATCGATGAATTCTATGAAAGCGGAACTTGTGTATACGAAACTAGTACAGACACTTAATAGCGAAAAGAAGAAAAATTAACCCTCGTTAGAAAAGTTGAACAAATGGTTAAATGATTGGGTGTAATAAAGCGGTATAACGATGATGCCTAATAATCATAAATGTAATAAGCGTGAAAAATACAGGTATAATTTTATAGAGCAAAAGACGGTTTTATACGCCTATACTTTTTTTATGATTTTCTGTAATTTTAGAATCTCGCGTAGTTATTTATATTATATATAAGATTTGTACCATACGTGATTACACAGTTTGCAGAAAATATTTTCTAACTAGCAACTATTGTACAATATAATTTATACCACACGCACTTTTTGATATGATTAAAAAAATTAATAAATTATTGGGATTCTTGTGTTAACAAGCTTCTTATTGGTTTTTAGTTAATTTGGGTTTTATAGTAACTAACGTATGCATATTTATAGTGTCTACTCGAACGTGTAGCAAATATTTATGTCATAAAATATATATGTATAATAATTTAACGACACGAATAAAATAACAAATTTACATTTTCAATATCTCCTTATAAACTTTCCTTTAGTGCCATCAATAAACCTATTTAGCAACGTACACCACACACACACACACACGCGCGCGCGCGCGCGCGTATTATAAACAACGAAAATAAACAAAACGCGGAGAATAATTGCAATAGCTACGTATATTATATACCTATACAAGTAGTTTACGATTTAATATTTTAATTAAGTAGTAAAACAATTTTACAGCTACAAGATTCACTATAAAACGTGAGAACTTTTTGTTCCGTACATATATATATTAGTGGGATACACTCTCGAACGCGCGTACAGAAAGCGGTGTCTTTATAATTTATAACGCATCATCTATGTGTAAAAGGCTTGTCACATTAAAAGCTCAATTTTTGTTCTACTCGAGGCTGACAATTATATATATATATATATATATATATATATAGTTAGTTAAATACCGCACGTATAACAGAGAGTAAAGCCAAACTCGCGAAAATTCCACCTGCTCTCTTAATGAGAAATTCCCACGTGTAGCTGACAGGAACGAGCGTGTTGCACATATACCGTAAACGCAAGAGAGAGAGAAGAAAATCATCAACACGCGCGCGCGCTGGTGCCGTATGCCGCACTGCCGAGATTCGGATCAGCTGATCGCGCTCAAGGAAGAAGACAGAACGAGAATGCGAAATGGGCTAACCTATATGTCTATTATAAATGCATGTATTAGAAGTACTATAATCATTCAAATAATTTATCGTAATTGAAATTTAAAATTATATACTTAAATTAATTATTACTTTCAATTTATTTTGTTATTATAATAATATTAGACAAACTTTACCTCGAAATTTACTTTGTTACTATTATACAGTATAAGTTATTATATAGGATTTATTTATTCAAAACAGTGCATGAAGTAACAGTGGGAAATATTTTTTTAATTAATATACCTATATTTATTAAAATAGAATAAATTTGACTCGTAATATAATTCATAGTTGAAATTAAAACATTTAAGATAAGGATGTTAGATAAATGGGGAAGTTAACACGGTAATTACAATACGCGCGCGCGTGAATTTAATTTTAAACATCTGCAGGCTTACAACGTTTAATAGTATATCATATAAAATTTTATCAATCCAGGTATTCATTAAATATTTAATTCATTATTTCATAAATTAAGAATATGCTTGTAACGTTGAATTTGTATATACATTGGTAAACTATATAGAGAAAACTAATTTTAAACGTTTTTTAAAGCTATGTCACATGTAAGAATTGAAGGTGTCAATATCACGACGTGTCTTAAAACATAACACAAACAGGGTATTGCGATTATTAACTATACAAGTGTCTATACTTTTACGAAGTTCTTGAAGTTTAATGTAACTATAAAAACAATCTTGTAATTTCTAAAGGAAAGAAATATATGGATATATGTATATATATCGACAACGTTAAAAATGTGCTTACCTCGCGATATTGCGCGCGCGCGCTTCTTGCGTTAGCTGGCGGGCTTCTCGTGCCTCATCCCGGCAGCCCCTCGTAAAATCTCACCCTCTCAACGTAAGCACGGGACACTTTTTTCCTTTCTCATATCACTATCCGCGAGAAAACGCACCGCACTCGACACCATATATTTAAATGCGTGTATCCAAAATGGTAAGTGAAAAAAAATTTTTTTTTTATCTAATTAAAATAATTTGTTGAATTTTAATTATTTTGAAATAATTATCGTTATTCTCTTCTCCTTACGTGTCCGCTCCTCGGTTGCTCCTGTCGCGAGCAAGATGTTGCGTCTACTGATAACCCGTCCACTTAGGCCGTGGCGAGCCCCCGAGTCGCGCGCGTCCTCTCTTTCTCTCTCCAGGAAGGAGTGGGAAAGAGAGAGGGAACGACAGGTGCTCTCTGTGCGCCGGGAACTAGGTGCCTTGCTTCCCTGGTATATATCCCCCCCTACCTTTAAGATTCCCCTCTTCTTCTCTTTCTTATATATCCGAGTGCCAGGCAGTCTATCCTCCTTTTCTACAATTGAAATTTCGTAGGGTGTAAGCGTGAACCGCGCTTTTCTCAATGGGGGAGATGCATATATACCTACATATAAGCCGCTACGTATATACCTATCCATACCTGTGTGATTCACAAAATCGTTGCATATACGGCTAATTTAAAATAGTGTTTCAGAGTTACGTTTTCATTGGATTAATTATATAGGCATTAATTAATACAGATTTTATCAATTACATTTGACGAAATGTATAACTTTTAGAGAAAATAGTATAACTAAAGTTACCAAATGAAAAACTTTTTTCATACGCACAATTTATATTTTATAACAATAATTTCTTTAAGCTTAAAAACATTAATTTCTATTGAAAACAGTTATTTGGGATTTTAAAACTTTTTATTGTTTTATTGAGACAATCAGCCATAAATTAACTGTAAGGAAAGAAAAGTATGACGATTGAAGACGTGATGATCGTTCAGATTATATTTCGGTTATTCTTGCCTTATAGTTATACACTTACCTCGAAGGCATCACGCAAGCCATCAAGCGCTAATGACTATCGGGAAACAATAAATGGATCTCAAAATCATTGTGAAATAAATATATTAGACAATTTATAACAATTTGTTACCATCGATCCCAGTTAAGTATCAATTTTGTACTCAAGTCAATCACGTGATAAAGTACTATATATTAAACTAAATACTTCTAGTTGTCTACGCGATTTGTTGTTACAAATATATATGGAAATAATTAATATCTTAAAATATTTTTCAAAATGTTATTTATTATTTTTTTTTCTCAAGAATGAAAGTGATATGTGATCTGATATATATATGGGTATCGATATCGAATATTTATCACATATTTTTCAACAAGTTTTTCATTTTCAATTTTTTAATCTTTTTTTCTGTTATATAGAAAGTTGAAATTCTTGTTAAAGGCGTAGAAACTTTAATGAAGATAAACATTGATCTATATTATAAATAGATTAAGATTTGTAACACCTATATTTCAATGTAAGCGAGATTTTAATTTATGTGAGAAAGTACTGAAATTAATAACTATAATTATGTAACCTATGTACATATACTATACACCGTATATTTTATATTCATTCATCCTTACGATACTTTTCACATCAAGCAATCAAATTTTATTTTAAATTCAACTTTTGTGAAAAAATATATATGATATGTATATTATGATGACTAATAATCTTTACATTTATTAGTTGCTTATACAAGAGTAGTTAATGAAACTTATTGTTAGAGAAGACTTAAATCTCTTATATTTAAATTTAAAATTTAAACGGTTTATATGATAATGAAAATTTGAATTACCAAATAATTCAAATTAAATAAAAATATCTTTATAGTATATTGATTATACTAAAAATTTATTATAAATATTTTGTTAATTTATTTCTTAATCTTGTAATATGATAATGTAATAACTAAGCGATGGGTAAAATTTATAACAATCTTGGTCAAATTCTTTCTGAAAATCGTTGAGTGTAATGTTTATACCGAATGAGAAGATCAAAAACTTTATAAAACTTTCGAATATTGGAAAAAGTTGAGCTAAAAGTTTCTACCGATAAATTGCGCACAAATTTGGGTAAATGTTCGTTTTAATTTTTAAATGAAATCCACGAGATGAAATTGCATGCAATTACAAATATTCTCTATTCGCTGTAATATACAATTTATTATCACAATAATATTTACTAATAATTTAAAAAAAATATATTTTAAATAAAGTACATGACAATATTACAAGTAAAACGCGTGCAAGTGCAAATTAATAGGATTTTATTTAGAAATGACTTTCAATTGAGTATAGGTAGTGAATGGTGAATAGTTTGGAGCTGCATTTGATATGAGGAGACACCCGAACATCTGGGAACTACGCAAACTAGGCTGCACACATGTGTGGTATTATACTTGAATTTTGTTACGGCATATTACTACACTTTTCCGTTAGTTTAGTAATGTTCATTCTATTTAAATTAATTTCAAAATCGATCGACATATTATAGTTAAGGAAATTAAATTATTACAATACACATATTATTGATAGAAATGTTATTGTCACTTTTAATTATTGAATTTGATATATTTTTGCGTGATGTAATCAATTGATTTTACAATGCGTTGAATTTAAAAAGTAATATATGAGTAGTTTACAAGAATATCAAATACTAAAGATTATATTCGCTATACGTGGCAGGGAAAATATGATTCGAAAGGATAATTTCAAATTTTCATAAAAAAGACTAAAAAAGCTCATTCTCGCAAAAAAAATGTTTTTTTGCTTCGTTTGAAAGCTTGATACTTTAATACTATATTATTTGGACTAATCCCTTCAAAGTGACATTTCCTAACTCCAATTTACGCGTATAAAACAGTGAAAAACGTGCAGTAAAGCTCTGTTCATTTTTTACATATGATATACATTTGTGAAATCACAAAATAATCTTAAAAAAAAAAGAAATAATGCGCTTAGTGTGCAAAGTAATACCAAATTGATAGTTAATATAGTAATGAATTTGCGTTAATATTGAATATATCAATCGTTCACCAATGAATCATCTTTTAATTTATACAGTTTCAATGACTATACTATTTCTGAAATCAGTCTACTCTATATAAATAATACTTTATTTCCAATAATGATATGCGAATTAGGACCTTTAAAGCTATATAAATCCTTTTCTTATACTTTGCGTATTCCCTTTGTGGAGCGTATAGTTCACATAAATTTGCGGGAACATACTCGTTCGGTAGTGAAATAATCCACGACATCGAGTTATCATATCAGGTAAGTCTGACCTTCTCTTTCAGGATCAGACACTCTTGCACAGAAAATTCGTATCGGATATCAAAGACATTTCCGATAGCGCCTCTATATACGCAAAGTCCACGCGCGCTTGTCGAACGGGCGGAGCGTCCTATGAGAGAAAGAGAGAAAGAGACTAAGAAGGATATAACCAACGACAAGAGGCGAGCGATGCTCTCTACACAGTCCGAGGTAGAGGGCAACGACACCGTGCCGATCCTTCGTCGTCGCCTCGAGAAACGGAGTGAAAGAGAGAGAGAGAGGGAGAGAGTTCGGGCGCCTCTCGGTGTGTGCCTTCAACGCATTTACCGAAATCGTTCCGTTCCAATGTGCGTCCTTCGATGCCAATTTTTTTTACTTTCCTATATACGAAACTCGCATTTTGTCTTTCTATTTCGTTTGCGCCTGCCTCTCTCCCCCCCTCTCCTCCCTTATGCTATACCAATGCGTTTTTTACATGTATACATATACATTTGCTTCTTTCCGTTTTTTATGACATTTTGATCCTTTTGTTGGGCCAATTTTACGAGATTCGTATAGAGCTTGTATGGATGAGTCGAGTATACTTGGATGATACCAAGCTAAAAATCGATTTTTTTATACGTATGTTATGGTTAGCAAGCATTACACGTCTATTCACTTGGATTTTACCTATGTGTTATGCAATTTTATGATGGTAAATTATATATGTTGCATTATGTTTCTATATTTTATCATTACCAGTATTAATATACTAATATTTATCTGAAAATGCTACGCCACTTTCTATTTATTATAAAAATTATTTCTTAATTAGGGCGATTATTATACATTATAAATTATACATTCACATCAATTCACCACTCTAAATTTCGTACTTTATTATGTTTTTTCAGGATCAATTAAATATTTTAGTACAATCAATAATGTATAAAATATAAAATTATTTATTTGATTTACTTGATATTTTGTGATATTTCGTTCATACATTTGCTAGGATATCAAATTGCAGCGGTAACTAAAATCGATTGTTCCTTTTTACACCAGAAAGAATAAGATAAATGGTGAGATTTAGTATTTTTTTTTTTTTTTAAATAGTATAGATAATGTAAAAAATGCCTAATTAATATTATTTCGTTACACGTAGCGACACACAAATTGTTATTAAAATACGTTATTAATTAAAATATATAATTATATATAAATTATAAATGTGCAACTATTTTTTATCGTATTGCGTGATGGACATTAATAGTCAATTCAATAAATGATTAATTAAAACAGTTATCTTGTCGATATACTGAATTACTTTTCTCGAGAAGTAAAAAAGATATAATTTACTTAATAATAAATATTTAAAGGGCTGCATACATCCATCCGCGTAGTGTGTATTGTATAGATTTCTTCATAATATATATGTCACAAAACGTATAGGCAACGATAAATAGACAGTTAACATTAGCAAACGACCAATTTCAAATTTAAAATTACGTTGGTTAAAGCAACGCAATAGTATAATAAATGCATCATATACGTATCTGGTAAAGTGAGCTTTAAAATTTATTGCCGTTTAACTTTCACTATTTCAATATTTACTGTATATATGTATATATACGCATTCAATTCTATTATATTCATTAACACGTTTATTGTTTCAAAGTAATAACTCAAAAATTTAACTCCGAACGTACAGCGTATTTAGAAGAACACTTCAATGTAATTAATAAAAAAAAAATCGCGCGAAAGTTTGTTCGCGAAATGTTAGTTGTAAATAAAAATAAAATGGGAAAAAATTAAATATAGAATATAAAAGTTCTACAACGATACATATACGTTTGTGTTCGCGTTAACTTCAAACTTCCAATTTTGAAACAACAGTCAAGATTTTTGTAACACCTATCATGTACATACACCTGTATAGAGTGAGAGAGGAGAAACTTGAAAAAAAAAAAAGAAAAAAAGAAATACCGTTGCACTTTATAAAGTAAAATGAAAAAGTTGAAGTTCACTTGCTATTTGTATGAAATATTAATACCTTTTATACGCGTCACGCATATATATCTCGCTACCATATTTCAGTTAAATTTACTGTGAAGGAAAGAGAGGTGAGATTATACGAGGGTTTCAATTTCTATTACTTCATGCACTTGACCGCGCGAGAATATTAGTTTCTTATATATATATACCTGCGGGTTATATGGTTGACTCGATGCAATTCCCGCAAATATTACCTCCTTTTGATTAAAATTTCTACCTGTACCCTCAAACTTCGTATATAAATGGTTAATCGCACGAAAATTCCAATAATTGGTGTGTTCGCGCGTAATTTAACTACCGTATGCTAATATCGGAGACGATTTTATAATAAAGTTGCAATGTATTCGCGGGACGAGATTTTTACTTGAGATCGGTAAATAACAAAATAAGGTTTGACAATAATAAGCGACGTGTATCCCAATCGCTGCGACAGAAGTCGACGAAGTTACGGTACTTATACTCTTCAAGTTTTACTCAACTTATGATCAAAATGGTCGTACACGTGAAGTTTCCCATGAACGGGTATACTTATCAGAAAAGATTTTATTCGAGTTGTCATTATTTTAAACATTTCGTGTTTTGACAGTTTAATATTTTTATTTCTACAAATTATTATACATCGAAAATTATTATAATATTACAATTTAATTTTGCAATTTTGTAATTACTGTTCAATACGAATTTATTAATTAAATTTATAATTCGTATCATTTCTATCTAAATTACAATACCTAATTTGATGTTTGAATTTCACTGTATAACTATAAACCCGCGTTATATATTAAAAAAATAATAAAAAAAGAAAAATATTTCCAATGAATTGATATAAACATATCCTATACAATGCAAAGAGAAGATAATTTTTAATAGTGTGAGCGAAGTAAGTAACAAACCCGGGATCACTATGATCATCTCGATAGCCTCGGTAAGCTGTAATTTTTCCATGAAAATTCTCGCGTACGAGGGAGAAACCGATAATCTGGCGACGATCTTCCTCTTTTTGTTAGTTAGAAAAATCGAGAGGCTGTAACAATGTATCGCGCGACTCGAGAATTGCGGTGAGCCTTTTAGGGTAGCCTGCTAGACCCGCTAGTATAAAGCGAGAAGGATGACCGAAAGAGAGAGAGAGAGGAGAGACTTGGCGAACTCGAGCGGATGGAACCTGGGCGTTAAATGGTATAGAGACGGGTGACGACTGCTTCGTGAAGACAACGTAACTAAAGAGAATCGGTTTTTTTATCGGTATAAGCAGATTTCGCGTGGATTGCAAAATTCGAAGATTGACAGCACACGTGCGTAAATTGATATACATTGTAGTCTAGTAAATTGTCAAATTTAATAGTTTATTTTTTGTTGATTAAATATTTATAATTTTACATATAATTAAATTTATGTAATAGCAATAATAAAGAATTATCAAAATTATTTGAATCGACAAATAGATCAATTGCAACAACGGTTGAGAACGTCAGACTTTTGTATTTGCTTTAAACAATATGTGTGAATTTTTTAAATTTATATAATTATGTTAATGTCAATATAATTTTTGTCTTGGAATAGTTGTTTATTAAATTACCGATCAACTCTTTTTTTATTCAAAATTAATTAAAAAGTGACTTTTTTCAAAACAGTTGCAATGCCATGCTCTCCGTTATGTTTTTTTAGTACCTTTATGAATCTTTTCAGATTTTTAATTTAATATTTTAAACATGATTCTTGAGTGAGAAAAAGTAGGGTCCGATATATGTCTCTAAACAAAATCTGCTAAATATTAAACTACTCAAATGTAACTGTAATTTTAAGTAGCAAAATATTGAAAAAGTAAATTGTAAAAAGATATTAAATAATCTTAAGAAAAAAGTTGACTTTATTTTTGATTTTAAGATACTGAGTGTTAAATGTCGAAGCGTAGACCGGAAGATCAGATACGCATTGAACGTTTGGATCGGTATGGTTAAATGTATCGGAATAGCATTAGATCAAAAAGACTCACCTGAGGCGGAACGATCAGAAACGCAGATATTTCGCAGGTATATCGGGTGTGACTGCCTAATTTAACTTTTATTTCCATTCGATATTTTTACGTTCGTTTTACTTTTTAACGAAGCAAAATCTATAAATAGATTATAAGACATATACATATACCGTTAAGCAAATAAAATTTGCAATTTGTCGAAAAGAAAAAAAGCGATACAAGTATATTTGTTAGTTGTAATAAAATTATAATATATTGTTAATAAACGGTATAAACATTGACCGTCAATGTTGTAGTTATATAACTATATACCTCGTTGGATTTCAAGTGTTTAAGTTCATTGACCAGAAATTAAAAGGAAATAATCCAAGAGTCGCAACAACTTTGTATTGCCATGGCATTATACGCTCCTAAAAGTCACGATGAGAAGCTTAATCTTCCGCATGCATAATTTTCATTCCGCCTTGAAAAGTAAAACGACAAAAGATTATACGAACGAGTAAGGAGTATAAAAAAAAAAATAGGAAAAATAAAAATAAGAATAAAGGAGAATAAAAAGGAATACGGCGTATAGTTGAAATGAAATAGATCGCAGGGAAGTGTGATTAACAGAGTAGAAGAGTTACATTAAGCGAAAAAAAAATGTACCAGAACCAGGAGGGGAATGGAGGGGCAGCAACGTCGAACCAAGAAGGACAGAGCGATAATGGACGTAAAGGGATATGCCTAGGACAAAATCTTCAAGTAAGGAGATAAGAGAAGGGGAGAGAGGATAAACCAGAAAAAGAGAAGGAAACAAAGCTAAATCCAACTGCAGGAGAGAAAGAAGAGTAAAAGAGCGAAACTGGCGAGTCGCCCTTTCTTGGAATGAGCTTGTGCATCTTTTTCCCGCCTATATCTTGAAAATGGAAAATATCTTTTTCGATGAGTTGCGGGAGCAACACGAGACAGACGCAGAACCCGAGCGCTTCCGTTCTCTTGCGCGCGTATACACGCATCACCGGTATAGTTGCGTCATGTGTATACGCCTCTCCGTGCATGTGTACGCGTCTATGGGTGTGTGTGTGTGTGTGTGCGCGCCGCTATTCTTGCCGCTCGATGTTGCGGAGTGGTCATGGGAGAGGCTGACCGATGGGATTCGATTATTTCCGAAGCGCGCGGATTTACGAGCTGGAAATTTATGGCTCGTCGTGATTTTCATTCGGATGATCTCGGACGTGATTTTGGACCTTTTTTTTTTATTATTCCTTCTATATCCCTACCCTTTTGCGGTTCTCGATGTATCATTGATATGGCTTGTGTGGTCTACCTTGATAATGGAACAGTCGTTCGTCTCCAAAGTGAACAGCCCTATTGTACATCATTCGATTTAGATTTAATGTTTGCTTTCCTAATTTATCTAGTATGTGTGTGAATGTGTGTACTACCTCGTGAAATTGCGTTAATATTAGTGATGGATATTTTGAACAACCGTTAATAGTACGATGGAAAATGTTTAAATGTCTCTTTGTGAACATAATTTGATAAAATATACATTTATGTAATGCTTCGAACGACAAGGAAAATATAATTGTCAATAATTTTAGATTTTGAAAATTTAATTTAGAAAAAATGTAAACATACTTTTAAAGAAAAAATATTATGAGTGACGCAATAGCGTTATTTATTAAATTTTAATAACATTGTAATGTAATCACTAATAATATAGTATTATATGATATATTAAATTTTATATTTATATATTCATGAATTTAATAAATAATTAAACTATAGGTTTTTTTTGTAAATAAAAATTAAATAAAAAGATAAGCAAACATGTTTTTGTATAAAATATAATTCTCTAATGATGATGTTTAGTTGTCTCGGTTATTAAATCTATCAATTCTATGAAAATAACTACATATATATATATACACGTATTTGAAATAGCCGCCCTTAGGTACCAAATCCAGCCGCCGAGAGTGGGGACGGGGACGCGCATGAGCGTCCCGGGCCGCCCGATGTGTTCGTGGCGCGACCGCAAGGTGGCTACCCAAAACCCGCAAGTAAAGATACGTTCTGTAGTGCATATAAGGAACGAAAAATCCGTCAACGGTATCGCTTCTCGGCCTTTTGGCTAAGATCAAAGTGTAGTATCTGTTCTTATTAGCTTGATATCTAATACGCTCCCCATCGGGGGGCTAGAATATCGAACTGATTTTTGCACTTAGGTGGAGTGTCTGGGGCTTGCTCCGACTCCGCCACGGGTCGACCATGCATTGCAGTGCCGCAAGGAATGGCCCAATTATCTAATTCAAACATAAAATTTACAAGTTCAACTCAGTAAAACTTTGTTCAAATGTCTTGATATTTTGAAAAAGTTTCAAACTCTGGTGTGGTGGAGTGTCTGGGGCCTTGCTCTCCGACTCCTCCGCGGTTTGCAGTGTCGCAAGGATGGCCTAAGATCTATCAAAAAGATACATTCAAATTTCTTTTGGAGGTTATATTAATATTAAATACTGTTAATTGGTTAGGGCATAAAAATAATTGAATATAAGTTCGCAGTCAATGCAGTTGCGAGTTGAGCAACATTATGTAAATAATTCATTTATATGTATGAAAAGCAGGTTTATTTAAAACTTTCGAACCCTTGTTCCTACTGAGAAATATAACTTTTTTAAGAACCTCAAAAATATCTACAATTATCTAACGATAGATTTATTTCATAGTTTTTTTTGTAAAACCCAAAAGAACTCATATTTAGCAGTTTTTAAGTTTTATATAATTTACATAGAGGATAATATGGTTTTGGTAGGCTTCTCAAATGTTCTCAACTATTCAGAATTGTATGTAATCCATTTTATGTTTAAGGCGTCTTAAGAAAATTTCTAATTTCTACGTACAGACATGGTGCATATTTTCTTTTGGACTTTTTACTCTGAAATTGTTGTAATATAACCTACTATAAACACAGGTGGGTATTATTTTGTCAATTGTTTATTGTGTCTTTACTCACCGATTTGATAGACAGAATATAGATTGGAAAAATGATTACTTCGAAATTAATTTTATAGATATATTTATTATATATTGTGAAAGTAAAGACAAACGAAATATCGAATAAATAGTTACAGATATATCAATACTATACAAGATATATAATTGTCGATGGATAATAAAATAGAAAATTCACGTTTTTTACAAATGAAGGAAAGAAATATTTGTAAATTACAGACTTATATTTATGTTATAAATAGAAGAATTATTTTTTAAATAACCATTACATTTTTTGTAATTCCAGTTTATTTGAAGTTATTCATTACTGTTAAAATTTCAGTCAATTTAATGACGTAAATAAATCAACCAACATATTGGATTTAATTTAACAGTATGGTAGAGGGAGGACAGTAGACACAATTATTAGATTTTGTATTATATTTCATACTGTAATTATTTTTTAGTAAATCTAAAACGTACGTTAAAAAGATCTTACCTTGAGAAAGATAGAATAACGCGTAGTTTAATTGTTATAAAAATTTTATTTGCGGCGTCACATTATGTCAATTAGCCCCGATTGCTGGTTAGGTGAACACAATGTATTTTTTAGTATCAAAGGAAACAAAGTAACTGTAAATTATGTTAGAATACTTTATAAATGTAATTTATATTGTATATTATTTACGTAAGCGCACAAATACGCAACGAAGTTATACAATTGAACATTAACTAACACAAATAAATAATAATTCTCAGGAAAGTTTACATAATAACGTATGTTTCCGGGCTCAAACCATAATATTCAGCATCATGACAATTGCAAATCAAGAGTTTTTTACTAGTACAATTCTCATTTTTTATACTGTACACATTAAATCCATGTTTCATTGAACGATTTATTGTAAACTTCATTATTAAGGAGGCAAGCCATTATGAATTTTTAACGCGGTCTTTTAAATGGTCTATTTTTCGTACTCTTGTTTCATGGATCTCTTCTCATTATTGTCTGATTATTCAGTAATTTTACTTGTTGCAAAATAAAATTTTTTTTGTGTGAAATTGCACCGACAAAATTGTATCATCGTAACCCCATCACAGTCAAATAAGCAGCTCTTTTTTCAAATATTGAAAAATGTGAAAAAATTGATATTTTATAATATTACGACATTCATTATTTATAAATAACTTATTCAATAAATAAACATTCAATCAAATTGAGAGATTCTATTTTTCACATATAAAAATTAACAAACTTACTTAAATTTTGACAACTAAAACCTTAATTTTTCAAACTCTCTAAAAGATGCGATTGCCTGATAAGAATAAGTTATTAAAGGTATGCTAACATACCCACCCATGTAAGTAACCCCGCTCGTAATCACGTAACAATGTATGTACATGTTATTGTAAATTCTTTATAAGAAACAAGCGGGAAACTTGAAATATTGACAAAAATTATTTCTTCTATTAAAGTTGGGAGGTTGAGCATATAATCGTTGGATTGTTGAGATTACTTTAAGTGGTTGTTGTAGATTAGGGAACTTTTGATTATCGACTATTGAGGAAAAACTAAATACCTGAATTGTACGTGATATACGGAGATTGCATTTTTGTGAAAACAAAAAATAATTCCTTTTCATAAAATTAATAATGTATAGCTCTGTATTCTTTACGCATTATTTACGTACTATATTTCTGTATTCTTTGTGTATTTATTTATATTACATTTGCGTAGTAAAAATAATTTTATATAATGTTAGGTTAATGCACAAGAGAAAAACGAATGAGGACAATAAAAGGACTTCATTATACATAAGTATATGGTGAATGAAGTAAGCTGGAAGCGAAGGAGAAAAGCTATAAACTTTATTTTGGGTAGAAGTAGACTCGTTACATAAACATGATTGACGATAAGCATAAATATAGGAGAGTCGCAAAACACCGAGCAAATTGAAATCAATTAAATCTATGCATCACGAGCAACATTTAGAAGCGTTAGGTCGAAGCTGCAGATATTCACTTCCAAGTGAATTTTCAAAATTTTGCCGATTATTAATGAAATTATGTTACTTTATCACTTATCATTTTAATTTGTAGGAACGAATAAAATGTAACGACTTCCACTTACATCGATAGTTTTATTCTACACATAGACTTACGAATGAGTTTGGGAAAAATCAATCTTTAATTTTTATAATTATAAAGCGGAAGCAACGGAAGAAAGATATACACAGTTCGAGGAAAACAAAACACCGATATAACTTGCTCTATTTGATAGATAATAAATCTTTAGATTTTCCGTCGTCGTTCGCTATTTTCTATTTGTACCTAATATTCTGTTCTATATCGTGTATTATATTAAATTAATAAAGAACCTTATTGAATGAACATAATGCACAGGACTATTTACGAGGCTGAGATACTCGTATACGATCTCATCTTATCCAAAACGCGGAGATGCTCGTATATACATATATCGTATATACTTCTCATCTTAGATGCTCGTGTAAACATTAGCATCCATAAATATAATTATGAAAAAAAAATTTCAAGCTTAAAACAAAACGCACAAACTGGGACTTACTTACTAAAACTTTAATTGATTCTTACAACAACACTTTGAAAGAAACAAATAAATTGAAAGCCGAAATAAACCTTAAATATTTAAAGGCAATTCCATCTTAGCCATAAAGCCGAGATACTCGTATACTGTCCCACCTTAGCCAAGAGACTCGTATATAAATGTGATGATTGGATACTTTGTTATCGTAGTCAAGGCTCTATTTAAATTATTTAATTAATAGTTATTAGTAAAGAAACGTTCAGAACTACTTTAATTTTCTGCACTGAGAAAAACGATTCTTTCATTCAAAGAAATCATGAATTTCGTAGCGTAAAATTTTATTTCATTTTTAGCAAATGTCGATTTCTTACGGGGACAAGCTTGGGTTAAAATTGAAAAAAAGATATTCAAGTTTAACAATTAATAATTTTTTTTATAACAACTCAAAACGTTTCTTAATTTTTTAAACAAATTATATTATTATTAACTTTTATTTAAAATTTTTTGACCAATTTATATGTAACAAAACTATATTAATTAATTGAGACTCCGTACTCTGATTTTTTTTCCATAATAGACTTACAGGATATCTCAGAAACCACTTCATCGAATAGGCTGAAATTTTAATAGTAACTTTTGAATATGATTTTAATCCACTTGAGCGGAACAGAATTTCAATGAAGTCAATGTTTATATAAAAAATTATTTAGCTGTATTTTACGCAATTTTTTAATTACAATGTCAACACAGTCTGTTCCACTCAAGTGGATTAAAATCATATTTAAAAGTTACTATTAAAATTTCAGCCTATTCGATGAAGTGGTTCCTGAGATATCCTGCGGTAAATCTATTATGAAAAAAAATTAGAGTAATAATAATATAATTTTTTGAAAAAATTAAGAAATAATTTCAGTTGTTATAAAAAAATTATTAATTGTTAAAATTGAATATCTTTTTTTCAATTTTAACCCAGACTTGTCCCCTTAATAGTTAAGAAATATTCCTTTACTATTATTACCTTTTTTCGTGAAAGAAAAATATCCATTATCTTATATTAAGTACATAATTCTTATAATAGTTAGAGAATCTGACTTCAAGAAAATAATTATTTTTAGAAAATTTATAATTGAAAATTTAATCTTAATTTATTTATTCTTATTAATTTTCTTTAATATAATCATATTTAATTTAAATTTAATACGTGTCAATTGCAAAAACTGATTAATTCATTAAACTCGAATCAAAATCGCAATTCGTACTTGTAAATGATTAACTATAAAGAATTTATAGAAATCTTTATTATTAAGTCATGTGCCTTTCGCCGTATTTCAATCCACATTTCTTAACAATTAAGAAAGATTCTGTCTCCCAACGAATTACTTTTCTCAGTGTGAGCGAAACTCGTATATATTGCATGTACATGGAAATTATTTAATAAAGCCTGAAAATTAAAATGTTCACTTTCAAGATTTATAAGTAAGTACCAAATAATGCTACTTTGTAAATATATATGTAATGTAAACTATGAAGTTGCGAAACATTTATCTCTAATGCATCCACGTATCCGTCTTTATTCTTATTGAGTTATATAGGTATATAACGCACCGTGGGAGGCACGTGAGGTGAAATAAAAACGCGAGTATTGTTATAGAATTATGAGTATACAAACCACTTTTAACGCTATTCGATACAAATTCTCATATTCGTTGATAACTACACATATTCTCCCAGTTTATTATTTTTTGTTTCTTTTAAACTAGACCTATATCTTCCAATACGCGTCAAAGTATCGCGTGAAGGTGCGATGCGAGGCACGTAATCTATACGTACAAGCTGTATACGAGTATGCGCGGTTGCATTGATATCGCCCCTGGGAGAGCTAAATCTGCGGGAGCTCTCGCGAGGGGGGCCTCGTTGTGTGACGCGCATTTTCAATTATACCGACGTCGAAACAGGGTCAGGTACCATTGTCTTTTGCGGATCCCTAACGGATTCACTGGCTATAGCCGTGCAGTACAGTCTCTCATCTCTCTCTCTCACTCACGCGAGATATCTGAGCGATCGTCGTGGAGCGTTAAGCGCACCCGTCAATGTCAACTACCCATTTTGCCATGCAACTTGCGTGTATCGCTGTGTTCGAGAGACTATTTGGTCCTTTTTCTTTCTTATATCCGCCGTGCCAGCGTTTTCTCTTTCTTCCTTCTCTTCGTACGTCCGTACGTATATATATACAAAAAGTATACTACGTGTAGAAGGTTGCGGTCGTCCGGTACATACGGAAAAGTGCAGTCAGCGTTTGTCATTTCGAAATGACGTACTCGGATACAAATGACTTAAAGTTTAGGATCCGCGTGTTCAACATAATTTTCCTAGGATTTCGTTTCCCGAGAGTTTATGTAAATCTTTACCTGCCTTAAGCGCATTGCGATATAATTATGCTGTTTTTAATATATAATACAATAGCCGTAAAGTGAGCTATTACAAACACGTACTGGGTCTGTATAACGTTAAACTCTGCAGAATCGCTGTGTTCGTGTTGTCATTGGAACGAAATTTAAAATTAATATTTATACCTTTTGAAAAATTAAAATTCTTAATTATTTAGTAGAAATTGATATATTCTACAAAAGATTTATTGTCGTTAGTAATTTACGAGTAGCACTTGTGCGTTTTGTATATTTGTACTATTATTTATTTTCAAACTGTAGGCAGTATATAGAAACTTCTTTGTGTGTTGAATAACTTAGTTAAGAAATGTATAGATAAATAGTTTACGTTTAACTGACGCGAGAAACGAAGTACATCCGTATGATCGGGTTAAAGAATAAACCATATAACTTTGAAAGTACATTGTGTGCGCTTTTAGTTTAATACTAAATATAACTTACTAGATTCTTGTTTAGTTATAAATATAGTTTATGCGTCTGTTTACACGTTACTGTAAAACTCGATGTACTTAAAGATAATGTTGTATCGTATTCTCGCTATTATACATAAATAATAAAATGAAATGTATATACGAACGTTGCACCTACACTTACGTAGAGTAAAATATCGAGCATTCGTTATTTCACGAAAAGAATAAAAGAATACTAAGGGTGTGTGCAGTCTGCTTCGATACAGCGGCACATGCGAATCCGTAATATTTGTGATCACCGAATGCATGTCGACGTGAGTTATTCGAGATTCGCGTGTCACAGCGGAATAAATTATGAATCCATTTTTTTCTTTAACGAATCGCTGACCGTTCACCCTTACTCAAACTGCAGTATCGATCTGTTAAAATTATATTCTAACATTTATTCAAGTATTTTATATGCCATTGTTTTTAAAAATTTATATGCCGAAGACAAATTCGAAGGTTCGAATTTTCACGTACACAAGTAAAATATATTAGAGAAATATTGTGTAAATTTAACACAATAAATGTAGTCCAAACGAGTTGATGTACATTTACGGAAATAATCATTTGCATTAATATTTTGCGATTTTACTATAAATACACAATGTTATTGATTCATTTAAAGCGACGATTTAACGTGTACATAATGTAAGTACTCCTTCTTCCATATATCATTAAACGTAAGAAAAAATTAATACTTGTAAACGAGAGCTAATTGTTGTTTTTCGGTCAAGTGTCAAAAGCTCCGTAAAGACGATGTAATAAGTTCTTGATTATCTAAGATTTACCGATAAGTAAATCGAGCTTCAGTTTTTTGTCGAGAGAAAAAAATCTACAGTGAAGCGAGAGAAGACAAATGCTTGCGAAAATATAAAGAGCCGTGTGGCCAGTGAAAGAGCTTCTTGCTCAGGGGCATAACGAGCGAAGGAGAAAAGAAAAAAGGAAGTATTATTTTGGATTCCATGGTGCGAGGTCGCACCGCCTGGGAACGAAATGCATATAACGACGGTTTTAGCGAAAATCCCTTGATGCCTACGGTTCCTTCTTTATTTTTTTTTTCTTTTCTTAAGTTCATTCTCTTTATATTTTCTTATTCCTTTTATTTTACTTTATTTTTTTCCTTACACGATGGACCAAAGAAATTACAAAATATTCTATACTCAGTAGGTTCAGAATGTTTTAGCAATTTATTTCTATAATGGAATTTTTTTTGTAGTTTATTGAAAAATACCTTCATAACAACGAATGAATTTTTCGATAGAGAGTAAAAAAAAATGCTCTACAATTTGGGTTATGTATTCAATAACACTATAGAACAAATCCAAAGTTTGCAATTAATAAGTATATACTTCCTATATATTTTTAACATTTTAATTAAAAATGATAAAATATACGTTGTATTTAACATACTTATACAAAATTCGTCGACAATAATTAGTTAAATGCAGTTCGGTAGATCATTTTTTGACATTTGGCAATATTCGTTGGCGAACTTTCAAATACTTATGTTATGATTTATCCGATATATATGCCATTGCGAGATAAATTTATGATCATTAAAATATTAAATATTACAGATAAATATATAAATTACAACTTACAAATACACATATATGAATACTACATATTTGTAAATACGTGATAATTATTGATTCAATGAATTAGTAGTATATTTGTCAACGCTTAATTTGTAATTTATAGGTGATCTATTCATATTGATCTATTCTACCCAATGTTTCCCTGTTGGTCTCTGTAGGATAATCCCTTTATGTCCTGTTGTGGCTGGTTGGTAAGTAATTGATAAGCTAGCCTCTGGTCAATATATAGGTATACATATACACATACACGTGGTAGTTCTATTATACTCTCAGAAATATGCAAAACGTTTTGTGAACACATACTTGTTTGTGATATCCTATACGTATTATCATCACGTGTACTGTCATATATAGCTTTTTAAATAAATACAACGATTTTTAGTTTATTTACGCGTATACACACACACATATATATATATATATATATATATACATGTGTAATTTGTTTAGTCATCGAACACATGTACAGAATTTAGTTAAACGGAAGAGATTTAAAATTATTAATATGTATTGTACAGACATGACATAGTGATTCTTAAAAATAACTTTCTAGAGAAATATAAATCATACTGACTTGACTCTATGCGCATTTAAAAAAATGTGTGTACTAAAATTAAAATGACACTGTATTTTTATACGTATTTTATAATTAACGAAACTTTTTAGGTACAGCGAATGTAAGTATGCTGAAAATACTTATGGCGCACAGTTCGTTGAAGCGGAAATAGTATGTTAATCACCACGTTTAATTAAAAATCTACTATTATATTTGGATACATTTTCCAGCGATTTGTATCGATTATTTAATACGTAGCATCAATACGTAGGTTAGCGTGTTTTTTTTATATATATTTAATCTATTTGAAAGAAAATGTGTATAAACGTTGTAGATAGTTAGCGATTATAAGGGCAATCAAAACATAAAACATACCAAGCGACGTTAATCCAGCGGTGACGTGAGGTTCGTGTGCGTGTATATATATATATATGTATGTACATGTATATATTGAGCCGGCCGGCGTCTTAATTAATTAAACTTCATCGCGCCTCTCGTCCATCGACGCGAAACGACGAGGTGCAAGTTTGTTGCATCGTCATCGTATAATAACGTTGTAGATTAATTCCGAAGCAATTACTCAATCAGCCTTCGACTTGATTACTCCTCTATATATTTTAAGCTCGCATTGCTTGTATATCCATTCGAGTGAGTATATGTGTAAGCTTGTATAAAATGTTTAACCAGGTACACCTTCGGATATTCAGGGATTAAGAACTGATATGATCTTATTTCAGTTTTGCAGATGGGTCACCGTACGTTACGTAAACTTCCTGGCCTTTAGTGGTATATTTTTGTTCGTTTCAAATTCGATTTGCGTATAAATAATTTCCAAGTAATGTGTAATTTTATATAATTTTACCAACGTACAAAATTTACTATACTGTACGTAAAATTGAACGAAATAAAAATTTCTTAATTATTTAATTGCGACATGGACAATCTTTAGATCTCAGATTTGATCTAAAATATGCATTTGATTAAATATTAATGTATTACTCGCTTCTGCAAGTTTATACTAAAAATTAAGCAAAACGTCTCCATTAATACTGATATTTATAAAAAAGGATCAACACAATAGACGCGTATAAAATTTATTTTATGTTTACATACTCTCTATTTTGAAAACTACGTTCTATTTATCGTACCGGATATGTACACACATACACGTATATAACATTTTATGTGTCTTGCAATTCCTAAAAAAATATATGATATATATATACGTTTTGTTTCATTTATCGATATCAAATATCAAATATCAGGATATTTAGTTAGGAAAGTATAACTATTTACATTCGATAGGATCGGAAAAAAACGAAAATTTATTGTTAATAAAGGAAAAAGTTTACAATAACTGTCGAACGGAGTGTAATAAATCCATCATACTCATTTTTGGCCGAGTTACTTTCAAGAAAACTTAGTTCTATTCTTTTTTCATTAAAAAAAAATCAACATTCAAGAAACGTGCCATAAATCAAGGAGCTCAAGATGCGTTGCTCTCCATCGAAAAGCTCAAGCTCTCGAAAAGTCCCTTAGCATCATTCACTATAGGTATATAGCTTATACCTCTTAACGTATACATATATATACTAAGCAGTAGGTTACTCACATTTCCATCCATCTCGCGTCATCCTCAAAAATAAATTTAAATCCCTAGGCTAGAAAGGTTATACACACACACACACACACACACACACACACATACACACACACATATATATATACATCGCTACACTTTCATTATGCGGAGGTTAATCACTAGAAAGACGACGTAATTAAGCATTTAATTAAGCTGCTACACGGGCAGGTGCGTCTATATATATACTACAAACACATACAGCGGTAAGAGGGAGAGGGAGAGAGAGCGGACGATGAGTCTCAAAGGTCTCGTGTATACATGTATACGTGTACAGTGTATATAGTATGAGAAAAGCGAATCTCCCGGCGGCACGTGTGCACCACGGATTCTCCTCCTTCGGAATCCTCGCATCAAAGACTCGATAGGCTTCTTATCGCTGGTCGCGAGCTACACCTACATAATTAAGAGCCGACTTATCTCCTTGCGTTCATCGCGACTTCGCGCGGGTACCCTTTTTTTTAAGTTTAGAGTTGCGATATGCATCTTCACGTGTGCGAATGCGGTGTTGAATGAACCGCGACAATCGGTTGTATATAAAGTATTGCGTCAATGAGACACTATACTTGAAATGTGTTATCGCGACTGTTAAAAATGCATGTACGCGAAGATTGATCATTGATTGAAGTTCTGTTAGCAAATGTGCGTATTTTTTACCGATTCATAGTTAATCATTATTGATTCTTTGTGATTGATGTTGGACAACAATTTATTCGATAACGCATCAATACCTGTTTGATAATGAAAATTTACTTACGATTGGTATAATAAAATTGTTTAAACTATTCGTGTACAATTTTTTTATTTAAAATTCTACGCTTATATATTAATTGAATTTGAAAGAATAATTTGATTCCAACTGCTATTTTTGCGATGCTGAATTTGAAAAGCTATACATTTTTCAGGATTCCAATTGGCAAAGTCTCACTTTATAACTATTATCTGTGACACGTTAAATTAATACATCACAAAATCGTATGATCTGTTGAAAAGTGACGTTAATTAAGATTAATTGGAATCCATGCTAGGATATAATTACATAATGATCGGAAACTACTAAAATTTGATACTTTCTTGTCTATAATATGCTTTCAAAAAATTTGATTAGTGCAGTGTCTTTAATCAAGTCAAATAAAACAATGTTACTGTTATCCTCTTAGGTACTCACGTATATATAAATATATGTAAGTACTCTTTCGCTACACTTATAATTCTTTCATTGATCAACAGATAAAGTCGAGTGAATTTTTATGCTATAATCAAATAGTATTTAAAAAAAATCATAACGTCGTATTTAAAATATATTTTAATTATTAATATCCTAAAGTAACACGTGTAAGCGGCACGTATTACATTAATTAAACTCTTGAACGGTTATTGAATACATAAAAATAAATTTGATCGTCTTCGTCTATCTTTAATCTAATATCGAGAATATATTTAAAGTCAAAAGCATATTTAGAAAATTACATTTCAAATGATGTGAAGTAAATGCGCGAGGCTAATCAGATACTGTCTGACTATACTTGACACATATCTACTTGTGCACACGTATTCGTATTCGGTGCCAGTGTTATTTTGCGAATTTTAAACAAAATTTTCTCTACTTTCTTCGATAAGTGGGTCGTATTCTTTTTTTGTTTCAACAAAATTCATTAAATTCTAGGTCTTTGCCGATAAACATGATTCCACTGATGGTTATCTTGTTTGGTGATACTTTCCTTATGTCATGAACATCCTTTTTAGTGTTAATGAAGTTGCAGCGTTTGTATATGTACGCTAAATTAATTGTAATTGGTAGTATGTGAGATTGAATTAAACGCAATTTTCCTGTAATATGCGCTCTTTTTATCTATAAGAAGTTGTTCAGGTAAACCAGTTTAATTAATGAACTTGTTGAAAATAGCTTGGGATATCACCGTGAAACGTTTAATCGCAATTAAAAAAATGTGTTAAATTCCAACGATTTCCTTATAATATTGTTTTGCGTTGTTATAGATAATACGTTTTTAATACACAGTGTATAAGAATAAGAAATTAATAAAAAAGAACATTTATTATTATGACTCTATTATATTTTACATACGAATTTATTAATTGATATTCGGGTGAAAATTACGTTCAATGTTCATTAGCAAAACGTTTAACTGACAAAATCAAATTAAAAATTAAATAAAAATACGTGTCAAATTATCATTTTTAATTAAGTTTAAGTGTTTATATATAATATACACACATATATATATACACACAATTATTACAAGTATACACCGTTACTTTTTCGCAATATCCTTACGCATCTTTGTTTTGCTCGATTCCCTTTTCTTGTTTTACAACACTTGTAAGTTTGATAATGGCGCAAGAACGGAACTTTTTTTTTATTTTACTTTCAGTCGATTTAATTAAGGTTTCAATTTTCTTGCACACTCAAGGTGAGAAGGTTGCGCTGGAAATATTACGTTCTGCGAAAACGGTATATTCGTTGTGTGTGAGGGAATCCGAGGGTCGTTATTCTTTATACGTTTAAGATCTTGTAAATAAAAGTAAACGCTCGCATACAAATTTCGTTAAACAGATGATACTTTTTAAATGAGATATCGATGATTTTATGTAATATTTTTTTATTTAAGTGATTATTTATTATTAATAATTATTTATATATGATATATGTTACAATTTACGTACATATTATACATGTTATTAAGTGAGATAGGAATTAAAATTTTAAGCAATCACTGACTGTATTTGCACGAATTCTAATATTATGTGTCGGTGTATGCACAAATGTTTGGATTTTAACTATATACGCTTAATATTTTGAATTGCATTGAAATGGTTTTTGAAATTCAACAAATTGTAATTAATTATAAAGTGTATTACGATAAAAAATGTGATTTCTGTCGGTTTTTAATTATTTTTATTATACTAAAATAACCAATATTTGAAGATTATTTGACACTAAAAACGGTTTAAATTTGAAAATCATTACAGTTAGATGCGCAATTTATTTTAACCGATTTAGTTTTAGTATATGTAGAAACCTTAACAGGTAGTACTTACCTCGAGTAAAAAGAGTAGCAGTACTACGTGTAATTTAGGAAGATTTAGCTTAACAATGTTAATAATTACATTCCGATCGGATTCCCTCGATTTTTATAGACAATAGGAAAATATTTACAAACGGTCCGTCGGAATTTTATTTATTACCACGTTAATTTTAGAGTTGTCAGCAACAACGTTTAATAGGTATTAAGCTACCAGTGACGCATTCCCGTAAGGAAACGCACAAGAGAGTATTTATTACTGGCTCGTAAGTGCACGCGTGTTCCGAAGCAAAAAGGCAAACCGCTTGTGTGTGTGTGTGCGCGAGCGCGTGCACGTGTACGTGTTAGAGAGAAAGAGGAGAAAAAGAAAACCGAAACGAAAGAAAGAAGAAAAAGAGGAATGAATGCATTTCGAGAAAAAGGCCGAGAAAGAGAGAGAGAGAGAGAGAGAGAGAGGCAATAGCTGGAGAAAAGAAATCGTTGCAGGCTTTCGTTATTCCGCGCGTCTCCCGAGCGCGCGCACGCGGCTTCAAAAGCGGGCCGATACGCTCGTGTGCCGTGCGTGTGTGTTTGCGCACGAATCACCCTAGACACACGTCGCGTCGGGCGCGGCGGCGGCGGCGGCAGCGAGTTGGGGTCAGCCATCGAAACGCGAATTCCGTTATATACCTCGCCTAGGAATTACCGAGCCTTTCTCTCTCTCTCTCTCTCTCTCTCTCTCTCTCTCTCTCTCTCTTTCTCTCTCTCGCACAAATCGAAAGAACGGCCGTGTATACGAGCGCGCGTGTTTGCCCACCGGACGAGCCGTTTTAACTGAAAACCTGTAAAACGTTGCGGCTTCTTTTTTTTTATTATTCGATGTGGTTACTCGGTAGATTTTTTTCGCACCTTCATTGGGTGTGACTTGGTTCTTTTTTTTTCAGTTCAACGTTCGGTGTGTCCGCTTATAATTCTTTTCTCTCTCTCTCTCTCTCTCTGTCTCTCTCGTCTAGAAGATATTGGACGACGCTCGGTAGTTTTTGATGTAATTTATGGAAAGGGAACAGAGTAAGCGGATTTCTTTTTGCGGTATTACACGTGCGTTGTTATTTCTTAATTTGGGAATTTACTCCACCTCCTCACCGTCGATTATGTCATCGAAAATGTATGTAAATATTGATAAGATGTAATAAATTAGATAACTTTATTTCGAAGTAATTTGTGTTCCAAACTGTACAGTTTCAATCTTCGATTGTCTTTTATTAGGAATTTTAGCATACGCTTAATGTAAAATTGTAAATTTAGAAAGATTCTATGTTTTTAAATAACGATTTACCTTATGATTATAAACAGGAAATATGTTTTAAAATGAAAATTATGATAATAATGAATGTACAATATTAATCAAGTGTATATACGCGTTATTATAACAATTCATCTACGTAATATTACATTTTATTAAAATATCATTATTCAATAAAAGTTTACGTGTACCTCTATATATAATGAACCGCAAAATTGCATATATCATTTAAAATATTGTAAAACTTTTCTCATTATCGTTTGTAATACAATGATGTCACATTTAAATGACAGAGTAATGTAATTCATTATACACACGATAACGCAGTTTATTTATTATACACTTTTAAAAAATGAATTTATTTTTTGCCTCCTAATTGACACGCGACACTGTCATATACGTTAGCGACACCGATGCAATGCGTTACGTTGAAAATTATGTATTAATGCGTTTCTAACGAGTCAACGCTTTCACGTATGCATATGTACAATACATTTAATTATTTATAATAAAAATAAAATTATACTTCAATCTGCAGAATAATCGCTGGCGTATTGAACAATAATAGGTGACACGCGTAAGATAGCGACGTAAGAAAGTTAAAATAATAATACGCGCGTATTATATATGCAATAACTCTCAATAGGAATCGTAATAGAAAGTATTTTTTTACAGTTAAGAAACAAATTAACCGGTGAACGCGTGTATAATTAAAAACACATTACGAGTATGATCAATAATCCGTGTAAGTCAGAAATCGAAAAAAAAAAAAAGAAATCCAATAGTTGTAAAACTTATGGTAGTAAAACTTATCGGTGTCATAAATGACAGAACTTATATGACGCAGCAGATATAAAAAAAATAACGTGAAAAGGATTTGTGTTAAAAAAAAAAATATCCACTAAAATGAAATATAACCGTGTTTACATAAAGCCCATGCAGAAATGACACGTAAAACAATGTCTCTTTCAGGAATGTTTCAACGTGAAAATAGCCCAGCTAAGAGCAACGCTGAAACAACGTTGAATTTATTGTACATTTAACTCGTGCAACGCAACAGTATATATCGAGTTATAAAATAAATTCTTACTGCGCGCTACTGCAAAAATGTGCCTACAAGGGTTTATATTTATATGTGTGTGTGTGTGTGAGTGTGTGTGACTAGTAAAGATACAAGTGTAGTATCCTGCATTTTCATTTCATAATAAACACGATTGTAGAGCACTTGTATAATTATTAATTACTTAAGTTAATGCGATGTTAATAGATTATAATACTATGTTGATATGGTAATCTGATATAAGTAAGTATAATGTAAAAAATACTAAAGATTTATGTATAGTATAACTTAAATAATAATAATACATTTTTTGAAATAAATAAAATTTATTGAAAAATATGAATATTGTTTTATTGCCATAAAATTGAACATCTTATCCATAAATACTCGCATATATGATCGATTTGCATTATAAAAAATCAAACTTGGATGCATGCATATAATGAATTGCAATATAGTAATTACTTCGTTTATTAAAATATAATGTTATTATTAAAATTGTATAAAAATTACCGTTTTTACATTTTATTAAAAAAAAAAGAATGAGAGACTAAAAGTTACAAACTCCACAATCGTCAATTAGAACGTTGGTATTAAAAAACATTCAAACTTTCCTTGTTTCTTCGATACTCTGGGAAAAATCAATGTTCGTTCATGCATGAGTGTATTATATAATCGAACTTTGACTATAGTAGGTGCGACGGCACTTGGTTTTATAAGACTCGTTTCAGTTACTTTTTTTTTCTTATTCTCTTTGTCTTTCCCATATATACGAGTCTACGTATTTGCAAAGGAATCGTCCAATTCTCTCTACACGCTTATGCAAATTGGGCTCTTTTTCACCTCAGTGGTACATGCGAGTTTTACGAATTTTTTAGTGGGATTTTTCCCCGTCGAATCGACGAGAGGTGCAAATGGAAAGAGTGGGAGAAAAAGAGGACGACGAAACGGCTCGGCACCGGTATTGATTAGGCTAATCTGCCACAGTGATCAGCAACTTTTTGCAATCTGGGTGAATCCTCTTCGCTTCGTCCTTCCTTCCACTTTTTTCTTTTACATTTTTTTTTTCAAACTTCTTCGACTTTTCCAAGTGTGGCTTTTTTCTAGTTCATATCTGTAATTGCAGTTATATCTTGATATCGTTACTACAAACTAAATTTAAATTTAAATTTTTATTTTTAATTCGGTTAATAAGGAAAAAATTAGCTAACCAGAGGTTTTTACTTTACATTTTTATCATACACAATTCAATGCACTTTTATTGTTGACTTACAAAATAAACAAGTGGGTTTATTTAAGTGATTTTATAGTTTACCATTAGAAATTTCGAATATTAGTTAATATGTTTCATATTTAAATTTTTATACATACACGTTTATACATTTTATATCTCGATATTTGTAACGCATTTTGTAATATATTTTAGGCAGAATGCAATTATTTGTTAATATAACGAGGTATCTACGGTTTGTAATGTCATACATTCAAATGAACGTAAAAATGTTTTATTTGGACGGTAACATAAGAATAAGTGTATCTAACGTAATACGTATAATTCCAAAAACTGAAAATAATACAATGCTGTTGTAACTCAAAACTATGTCTAATTAGGTGAAATTCAATTAAAATTTCAGTAAATTATTTTTCATAAAAAAGAAAGTAGTAAATAATGTAAATTTAATAAATTGAAAATACGAACAAAAAAATATAACGTAAACTTAGTTCACAGGAATTAAAATGAAACTACTTTACGTAATTCAGGTAGATATATAAATTCAAATTAATTACATTTTAATTCTCTGAGATAGCCGCAGGAATATAAACACATTCATCATTACGTCGTAAAGGATTTACATTGCAAAAAGTCAAGAGATTCCATTACGATTCATTGAGCTTCGAAAAAGGAAAATCTCAGCTCATCGAGGCACGTAAATCTCTTGCAGAGTCTTTAGCAAACAACCGGAAGCTTCTCGTGTCTCGACGATCTCTTCTCCTATAGCCAAATGTTTCAATCGAAGTTATCCTAGGTTCAACGACGCTCCTAAGCGGATTACGGGAATGAGTCCGGTCAGGCCTCTGATGATGTGGATTAGAAATTAGCCGCGTGGTCGGTCCTCGACTCACAAGTAAGTAGCTCTTAAAACACGATAAGTGTTTGCTCGTTCAGTCAATCCTGTTGATCGAATCCTTTTGCGGATATTTTTCGTTTGTTATTTTTATTTAGTTTATGTGATTAAATTGTAAATAATTATATATAATATTATAATATTTGGTAATGAAATTATAGGCTGACGAAATTGGAAATATTATCATAGTCTTTTAATTTTACTGCATTTTGTCGTACTTTTTTGGACATTTGATAGTCTGTGATTTCATTACTATATAAACTTTGAGTCATACATTTTTCACGACGTAGATTGTTATGCTAAACAAAAGGTTATAATAGAAAGGATTAATAAACATAATGTTAATAAAATACCTAATAAAATGTCAAATTAAATTTATTAGTTATAAATCCTTTCTACCGATGTATAATTCAAAATGTATTGAAATAGATGATCATTAAAATAAGTAAATATTTTATAAAATAAATTTACGTATTTCCATACTATTCCTAAAGGCGCTATCACATAAAGGGGCCTTACAGTAAAGTTATAAAAATATAATTTATATAGGGAAATCAAATCTCCCAGATATTTGATCAAAGTAACAATTGTACGTAGCATATCCGCAAAAAAAATGTTAACCCAAGTCAAACAGTATATGTACCACCTAGAAACCCAAGAGAACCTCTAGAAGTAGATTCTTCTGTACATAATCCAACACTCAAGTAGTTCCTCCCACGTGGAAATCTGTAAGAAAAAAAAAAGAAAAGGAAAAAAAAGGAATACGTCACGGCGCACGGAAATAAAAGATATAGGGAACGCGTGCGAGCGCTTCCGGGTGCACGCGCGTGTCCAGTCTTCCCTGGCGGGAGCTCACGGAGGTTGTAACACGTAATTGAATTAGTCGCCGAACGAGCCGGTGTGCTTTGCTCTCGTTGACTCCCGCCCGTTAAAGCCGCCGACGTGGCTTCTCGCGTCCGTTTGCGGACGGCCGACTACTATTCCGGGTCTTTCGGTCCGTTTGTGCTTACGTGCGCAGCGACGGGGAATGCCCGTGCACTAATCACCTCCGGAATAAGTAGCGATATTATTATTTCGCTAAGAAAGTTACGCGATTATAACCGATTATATTGTATGTAAAACCCACGTGGTGTCGAGCCTGTGCACCTCCTGGGGTTTCATTTGGAATTTGTCATGATCGTTGATGACGGAAGCGAAAGATTTCGTGTGATTTCGGTGAGAATTTTAGATTTACGGGGTGTACTAGAGATCTATACATACACATTGTTTTTCACTCACTTCGTTATCTTATGACGAATCTTATGTTTTTTAAGAAAGATAATGTTGCAGTAATAACGTCTATCAGGGTCGATTTAACCGAACGAGGAAGAGAGAGTGAGAAAGGTAGAGGATAATCACATTGCAAGATTAACTGTTTCTTTCAGATAATTCTCAATATTCGTAAAAATGAAACAAAAAATTGATAAAAGTGGTGATTTTTATGTCAGGTAATGAAAGTCATATTTTTCGAGATACAATTGTAATTAGTTAATGGTTTTAAACATGGGAGATTTAAAGACTAAACATACTTAAAAAGATAAAATTCGATGTTATTAAGCAAGCAATATAAAATGTATCAAGTCAGCTTTTCTGAAAAGCTATTTATCTTCTTCTAGTTGGAACTAACAAATATTCACTATAAACATCATTGTCAGTGATATTTTTATAAACGCTGCAATCACCATCTGAAACGAATACTTCATATATAAGTCCGTGCATCTCTACGCTAGATCTGAAACCTTCTAAAATAATGTCACTTTCCATGTTATTTCTCTTTAGATATTCGCATTTTGAACATTATTTATTTCTTACGCCAACATACAATACTTTTCCCGTGCGTTGGCCAATTATAACTGCTGCACTGACAAACAATCATAATTATTTCCGAAAGATCGTGTCATCCAGCAGCCATCGATGACAACTGTTATCCATGGTTTTGATTCATGTAATTGATTGTTTGAATTTGATAGATGCTTAACATTTTGTTGAAAACATAGCATCGTCGCGTGTAACGATTGAACGCAAAACTCAGTTGTTTAAAATATTGATCAAATTAATAAAGAAATTATTAATTTATTTCAACTTACTAATAAACAGTCTAAAAAAATATTAATTTCATAATCACTATACATTGACTATCATATGTTGCTAGAAACTACTTTAAAATATCGTTTTACTATAAGATATATCTTAATCAATTTATATAACGTTCGGTTAATCGATTTGAACATCAGGTACATTGATACAATAAAAAGTTTATATCCGGGAAGGATTATATATAGTAATTACCGAATGTCAAAATAGAATAGTATGTTGGGTTATTATAGATACACCACCTTGATATATAACCAGCTACCCAATAAATTTTAATTATACTGAACTCTCGAACTGACCTTAATATCAAATTATCAATCGTCAATTCTTGGTGCAACCACTCGAAGTATTGGTTAACTTCGAATTGTTCTTGTTTCATACACAAAGACGTATTAAACCGCGACTAGAAAATAATAAACGCGCTAATGCTTAACGGGATGTCGAATCCAATTTGCAGGGATCTATACCTTTCAACCCACCAATCATATCTAAAATATTGAATTAAAAATCTGAAAAAATTCATGTGAGTAGTTTAAAACAAAAGCGAGGGCACGACGTTTTGATTTTTAAGAAAAAAAAATTTGTTAATAATAATTCAATAAACAATTTTCGGTCGGTAATTATTAGTCTAAAAAGGCATGAATTTTTAATGCAAAAATCAGGATTAAATTACAAATTCAAAAATCTGAATAAATTTGAGTATACTGTTTAAAACATGCCTAATGGTATGGCGTTCACGATTTTTTCAAAAAGTATTTTTTTGTTTATAAAAAAATATTAAAAATTACCATTTTCTGAGTCCGACATCCCCTTAAACAAACAACATATATACAATGTCCATAATGATCTACAATAAATTTTAATTATATAGCATGTACGGAATCCCTCTAATCACGAGTTAACAACCATTAATTCCCGCGTAGACTCATCGAGAATTATCCAATCTTTACATCTTCTTTCGAAGTCTGTGACGCCTCCCCCTCCTCTCAATCTCTTCTCGGTTTCTTCTTCTTCTTCTTTTCACAATAGTAGCGGTACAAACTCGCAGTGGCAACACGGGGATCAACTGCTATAAAGGCGCACAAGGCTGGTCGCGTGCCTACCTACCGCACATCCGGCCCCGGCGTGTCCCTTTTTTTTCGAATCCGTCCATTGCTCCTCCTCCCCACCCCCACACCCATAAGAATTTCTTGCCTCCTTTTTAAACGCGAGCGGCGCATTATGCATTAGACTTTTTAATAAGCCACGAAGTCAAGTGCGTATACGAACCTCGCGTGCTTTGATTTTTCACGCTACTTTGGCCACTGCACTTCTTATGTCAACTCGCTCCTCGTTAGCCAAGCTCTATAGATTTCTTCCCTTTGCAAGCATTCTTTTTTTTCGAGACACGTTTTATACATATTTCACATATGCGCGTTTTATAGTTATTATACGGTTTTTAAAACGTTTACTCGCTCGTTCTGTTTTCTTTGCGGCAAACGGATTGTTGGTTTTGGGTTTTAGGATATCGGATTACAAAGTTTTTCCGTTATAATGGTTACGTTTAGAGTATTCTCAGAATCGGTTCTTTTTTTTTGGTTAATAACGGATTAGATAACCTAGTTTCGTCCTCCGGAGATTTTACGTACAAAATTATAATTTCATTGGTAATGACTGTAAAAAAAATTAAATTTTTCATACGAGTATGTGTTATTCAGTGTCTACTTGTGCTTGCAATTAGTTATTATTATTTTAGTACTAATTAATACAATTAGTTATTAAATTCGAGTTAATCACATTATATTATTCATTTATAAGTATGTAAAACAATTGCGATAAAATTATTTTTTAAATTGAATGAAGAATTAATATATTTTAAAATTCCATCGTGAATACTTATAACACATAAATTATTTCGACATAAATTGTATCTACTTAATTTTAAAATATTGAATGAAATTTACAGTATGTAAAACATATCGAGAGCGTTCGTTTATTAAAGCTATTTTTTGTGTAAAAAACAGATTAAAAATTACGATTTTCTGAGTCCGAAATCCCTCTAAACAAAACATATAACATGTCAATAATATAACAATAATTAAATTATAAAGTACGATCCCTCTAATCACGAGTTAACAACCATTAATTCCCGCGTAGACTCATCGAGAATTATCCAATCTTTACATCTTCTTTCGAAGTCTGTGACGCCTCCCCCTCCTCTCAATCTCTTCTCGGTTTCTTCTTCTTCTTCTTTTCACAATAGTAGCGGTACAAACTCGCAGTGGCAACACGGGGATCAACTGCTATAAAGGCGCACAAGGCTGGTCGCGTGCCTACCTACCGCACATCCGGCCCCGGCGTGTCCCTTTTTTTTCGAATCCGTCCATTGCTCCTCCTCCCCACCCCCACACCCATAAGAATTTCTTGCCTCCTTTTTAAACGCGAGCGGCGCATTATGCATTAGACTTTTTAATAAGCCACGAAGTCAAGTGCGTATACGAACCTCGCGTGCTTTGATTTTTCACGCTACTTTGGCCACTGCACTTCTTATGTCAACTCGCTCCTCGTTAGCCAAGCTCTATAGATTTCTTCCCTTTGCAAGCATTCTTTTTTTTCGAGACACGTTTTATACATATTTCACATATGCGCGTTTTATAGTTATTATACGGTTTTTAAAACGTTTACTCGCTCGTTCTGTTTTCTTTGCGGCAAACGGATTGTTGGTTTTGGGTTTTAGGATATCGGATTACAAAGTTTTTCCGTTATAATGGTTACGTTTAGAGTATTCTCAGAATCGGTTCTTTTTTTTTGGTTAATAACGGATTAGATAACCTAGTTTCGTCCTCCGGAGATTTTACGTACAAAATTATAATTTCATTGGTAATGACTGTAAAAAAAATTAAATTTTTCATACGAGTATGTGTTATTCAGTGTCTACTTGTGCTTGCAATTAGTTATTATTATTTTAGTACTAATTAATACAATTAGTTATTAAATTCGAGTTAATCACATTATATTATTCATTTATAAGTATGTAAAACAATTGCGATAAAATTATTTTTTAAATTGAATGAATGAAATTAATATATGGTTTAAATTATCCATCTGTGTATAACTATATTAACACATAAAATGTATTTCGACATAAATTGTAGTCCTACTTCAATTTTAAAAATATCCACATAAAGTTGAAATTTTACGGGAATGTAAAAAATATCGAAAGAGTTATATACATAACCTACCGAACTTTGGGGAATCCGGATTTTATGCTGGGATTTATAAAGAAAAGTGTTTCTCTCGCCAGAAAAAAATACTACCCTGATAACATAACAATCTTGAAAGAGTGCAGATTTTGTTAAAAATTGTAATAACAAATAAGATTTTTACAAGCGGTACAAATATTTAGCAGTATTATTTTGGATTTCTATTGAATGATAATATACCATGTGGGATGTGGAATCGTGACAACCAAATCGTAGAACCGATGCGATTCCAGTGTTTCTGTAAACTTGATCGAAACCGGATGGTTCAAAAACTCCTGCCAACACTTGAAGTATTTTATTGACAAGGCCGCGACATCCGGGAAACGGTTTTCAATTCGAAATACAGGACGCGATATTGCATGATGAAAGAACATGATCTCTCGTTATTTTTTATCATTTGATTGGATGTTATCATTTTCTTGAAAATCACGTATAGAAATGTTCATTTTAGTTTAAATGTTTTAATATACCAAAAGTGTAAAAGTGAAACTAAAGTATAAAGTTGAAAAGGAGACTCTGAACTGCAATATCGAGTTATATACATCCTGCATATACATAAAGATTATGATTTATTATTTTAAAATAATTTATAGTATAATTCCTTGTTACTCTCGGCGGATTTGGTTATTTCTAACGATATATCGAGAGAGTAGGTTCACGCATAAGAGGATCGTAGACTCGTTCGCGCCGCGCATTACCGGGAATTCATTAACGTTGAGCAGCTCTTGGTCGTCGCGTTGCAACGGCTAACAAGGCCGGGATTGCCGCTACCGGTGGCATTCCGCGAGTATACGCATCTCCGGCCATTCGTCGATCCGATGCGTTTACGTGTACAAGTGTTGCCTACGGTGTAACGTTTCATACGCGATTGTCGATCGTCCTGGACCGCCATGCGCCGACGAATAGATTCACGAGATAAAACGGCAAATGGAAATTCATCGTTCCTGACAAATTGATTTTATAATACTTTTCAGGGTTACCTAATTTTTATAATGAATATAGATATAGACTCGGGGTACCCATTTTTCAAAATTAATATCTTTCATATATTCTAATATTAAAATGTTTTTGATTTGTATATTACATTTTTTTAGATTAATTATTAGATTTTATTAAGGAGGTTGGTTACCGACCGAGCAGAAAAAAATAATGTAATAATATTACATTTATAATAAAATATAATATAAAATGTAATAAATAAAATAATTATTACATTTATTTAAAAAATTATGCAATGTTATTCAAAACCCGAATACAGAAGCACTATAGGTAATTAAGGGGATTGCATACCCAGTGGGTTACCGACTAAGCAGAAACTGAATTGTTTATTACATTTATTTTAAAAAATATGTAATTTTGTGCAAAACTCGAATAGAGAATCACTAGATAATTAAATAGTCAATCATTATACAAAGTTCAAGGTAAATACAACAAAAAAAATTTATTCACCGAAAAATCACGGAAAATCGTACAGGTCAATACGAGTGCCTTGTCATATTGACCTGGAACTTTGTAGAATGGCTTATTATTTAATTATCTAGTGTTTATGTATTCGGGTTTTGCATAAAATTGTATATTTATTTAAATAATTGTAAATATTATAATTTTTTGTTTGGTCGGTAACCTAATAGGTCAGGGGATGTCACACTTAAAT
The DNA here is from genome assembly GCA_026168455.1 of Theocolax elegans. Classification (NCBI taxonomy): domain Eukaryota; kingdom Metazoa; phylum Arthropoda; class Insecta; order Hymenoptera; family Cerocephalidae; genus Theocolax; species Theocolax elegans. Next base: position 59,005,467 of record CM047429.1, on the reverse strand, counting down.
TACAGGAATTACAACTTTTAACCCAAAAATTTTATTTAAAATATCGAATTAAAAATCTAAAAAAATTCATACGGACAGCTTAAACGTAAGGAAAGACCTGACATTTAATTTTTAAAGAAAAGTAGTATTTTTAATAATAATTAAATAAAAAAATTGGGTCGGTAATTATTAGTGCAAAAAGGCATAAACTTTCGACTTAAACATCGTAATTAAATTATTGATACAAAAATATGGAAAAATTTGGGTTCTAAATATTGCTGAAAATATGTGTAAAGGCCTGTTGGACAGGATTTTTTAAAAAATTCATTGATTCGTTTATTAAAAAATATATATAATAAAAATGAACATATTCTGAGTCCTACATCTTTTTAATCATGTAATTATTCAAAAATGAAATAATTTAAATGCCTAATTTGTCACGTAAAATTAATATAGAGATCAATATCCTGCATAAATGTTTTTCGTGCTCGGACGAAAATAACGTTGATAAACTAAGCTCTTAATTTCAATTCTCAAATATATTTATCAGCGTATATATCGAGTGAATATAGTTGAGTTTCTTTTTCTATGCGGTTTCTGTAATTCGAGAGCTGACGCGTGGGCTCTGTAAAAGGACATCGATTATACGAGATCGCCTCTTCGAAGAGTCGTCGTGAAATAATTTCCAATAAATCCTTCAAAGCCGCCTCCTCGTGAGTTGGCATTCCCGGGCGTCCTTCCACTCCTCACGTGCGCGCCGCGAAAAATGCATCCGGCGCACAAACTCCGCGTATACGCTTAAGGATCCACGTCTCTTAGGCGCACGGCCTTTAAGAAGATCCGTATAGTTGCGCGTGAGAAAATGATTCTTATGTCCTCTAGGATTTGCTCAAACTGCAATTGAAGGGAGAACTCGTAATAAGGGATCCTTCAATCCTTTACGTTCCTTTGCCACATCAGACGATCTTGACGATGTTGGAATTTTTTTAAAATTTTTTCTGATTTTTTGTTCCTCTAGATCCATTATTCTATAATTGATTTACCCAGTGGGTTACCGACTAAGCAGAAACTGAATTGTTTATTACATTTATTTTAAAAAATTATGCAATGTTATTCAAAACCCGAATACAGAAGCACTATAGGTAATTAAGGGGATTGCATACCCAGTGGGTTACCGACTAAGCAGAAACTGAATTGTTTATTACATTTATTTTAAAAATATGTAATTTTGTGCAAAACTCGAATAGAGAATCACTAGATAATTAAATAGTCAATCATTATACAAAGTTCAAGGTAAATACAACAAAAAAAATTTATTCACCGAAAAATCACGGAAAATCGTACAGGTCAATACGAGTGCCTTGTCATATTGACCTGGAACTTTGTAGAATGGCTTATTATTTAATTATCTAGTGTTTATGTATTCGGGTTTTGCATAAAATTGTATATTTATTTAAATAATTGTAAATATTATAATTTTTGTTTGGTCGGTAACCTAATAGGTCAGGGGATGTCACACTTAAATTACAGGAATTACAACTAATTTTATCAAGTATAACTACATGGAGAAAAAAAGTTATTGTATAAGTATTGCAATGCTTTCGAATAATCAAAAGACAGATTTGAAAAACTTAGAAAAAGACTATACTCTCTAAAAATGAATTAGTGAATATTCACTAACTAATTAGTGAATAATTACTAATTCAAATAGTTATAACTAGGTCACTAATGTTTAGTGAATAGCCACTAATTCAAATAGTGGAATATGCACTAATTCAATTAGTATAAAATACACTACAGCAATTAGTGAATATCAAATAGCGGATCCTAATGGATGTATACACTGCATAAATCCACTAAACCAATTAGTGAAAAATCACTAATTCAAATAGTAAATCCTAATGCCTTATTCTCTGCATTAACCCACTAATCCAATTAGTGAAAAATCACTAATTTAAATATTGGTTTACAATAGACGTATTCAGTGCATTCATTCACTAAAGTAATTAGTTTAAAAAAAGTTTAAAAACTTTAAAAATCTCAAAAATATGGATATATTTTTAATTTATTATTTGTTTTAGTATTTATACATATATAATGTTATACACATATCTATACATATATAATTTCTAATTATGTAGTAAACGATTTTGCAAAAACTAAAATTATTTTTTTCACCTAAATAATATTCTGTTCTGAGGTTTCTAATACAATTAGCATACATGACTACTCACATTTTATTAAATAATTATTGATTCTAAATAATTATTAACTTTGCAATTATTACTAATAATCTAATGTGGAATCTATTATCTAATAGTTCGATAGCGCAAAAACGAAAATTATTTTTTTGTTCATCCAATTATATATTGAAATTTCTAAAAGAGTTTATCATACTTGACTACTTGCCTGTTAATAATAACAATTAGGCAAAATACTTATTAACTTTACAACTCTAAGTAAGAAATTATTATGCCAATTATTAATGCGCTCACTATGTCGAAATGAAAAAAGCAATTTTACAATAGATACAATAGGTACTGCGCAGTTACAAATGTAAATATACATCATATTGCACATAACTGATTTTAAAGATATATAATTTAAATTTATAATCTATATTTTCTAATAGTAAACTTTAAACAAATAAAAGTAAAGGCAGATTCCTTTTTCATTTAAATAATACTGATATTTACAATTTACATCATACGATCAGCTAGGAGACGTCTGCACAGTAAGGAAAGCAAGCGAGTACTGACCCGCGCCGCGCAATCTACTAAATCATTTACTACACTATAACTAATGAATTAGTGAATATTCACTAATTCATTAGTGAAAAATTGACTTATTATTTTGTAAAAAATTTAATCGATAATTTTCACTAATTAATTAGTGATAACTCACTAATTCATTAGTGACAGTAAACAGTTCACTAATTAATTAGTGAAAAAACTACTAATTATTTAGTGAAATATTTTTCACTAAGCAAATTAGTGAAATTTTCACTAATTTATTTTTAGAGAGTACGTTTTGTAAACATATAAAAAAATTTACTACAAATTTATTTATAATTGCTATATATATAAATTATCGCGAATTTATTATAAAAAAATTTGTGGTAAATTGCGCTATAAAACATATAGTAATTTTTAAGATTAGTTAAGTCTAGCTATAAATTAAAAATTTAGTTTCATACATTTTCATGTACTTTACATGTACTTTTAATTCTAATCAATGATTCATTCTTGTCGTGTTTGCCTGAAATGATCGAATGATTTATAACTCGTAAACGTATACTGTCACTTGCGTAAATACTTCAGGTTTAATTAGGGGAATCACTAGTAAAGTTACAGAAAAGTGCAATTAAAAAATATATATGTCACTTTACTTCAACCTAATATATTGTAATTAATAGTATACATTGCAAATAAATAGATAGATATAGTCGATACCCGTTTAAAACAATACCTTTCGTAAAACAAAGAGCATGTACAAGATAATAAAAAATGTACATTAACACGTTTTAAATTTGTCTGGACAATTCAAATATTTTGGAAATGCAGTAATAGTAGTAGTAGTAGTAGTAGTATGTGCCAAGACAGCGTATCACCATTTTGCATTTTTCATGTTTTTTAAAATTATGCGAATCGCGTCGAAATGCTGTTGACATATTTTCAAAATATTGTAATATATTCAGATAGTTATAATGTTTCTAGACAAAATGTGATTCGAAATGTCGGATTATTTTCTTTTTTATGATGGCTGTATGCGATACTTGTGAAATTAGGGGTACGTTATATTAGATTGAATGCATGCATATTATTGTTTTATAAAATATATTCTGCAGCGCTAAAAACTCTTGTTACTTTACATCGCGGAGAAAAAGATTCTAGTGAAAATTACAACGTTATTGAGTAATCGAGAAACAGATCTGACGAATAGAAAACTTGTTTTTTTTCAGAAATATTTATCAAACATATTAGTAAAATTTATCAGATACATGTTAGAAATCTAACTAACCTTATTATTTAGTCAAGGTGTCAAAAATTAATTTGACTAATTTACGATAAACGTTTCAACTAAATTTCACCTAAAATTAGCTATAAAAACATTGGAATAACTTAAAAGTATTTGATACAGCAATTATATAATTATTATAATTATTAAGGAGGTGGCATACCCGGTGGGTTACCGACCGAGCAAAAAAAAAACAATTATTGCCTATATTTAAAAAAATATGTAATTTAATGCAAAACCCAAATACAGAAGCACTGGGTAATAAAATAATAAGTAATTCTACGAAGTTCCAGATCAATACGATAAAGACACTCTAAAAAATTTCTGCACCGAAAATTACGATTATCTCTGATTTTTCAGTGCATAAATTTTTTAGAGTGTCCTTATCGTATTGACCTGGAACTTCGTAGAATTACTTATTATTTTATTACCTAGTGTTTCTGTATTTGGGTTTTGCATTAAATTACATATTTTTTTAAATAAATGCAATAATTGTCTTTTTTTGCTCAGACGGTAACGCACTGGGTATGCCACCCCCTTAATATATACATAGCCATTTATAAAGTATTGATATTTCATATAAATTTATTTTTAAACTTGTAATTATATAAAGTTAATGAAATTATATGTTGAAAAATTCATTACTAGCACTCTCTATTATTTATTAATAAATTAGTAAAAAGGGATCTGGATGAGGGCAAATGTAGAATGACAAGTATAATCTTTTCAACGTTTCGTCAACTACTGATTGTCGAACTGTTCGGGCGGAAAATTTTACAAATTGGTTATAACATTATCACAAATTAGTCAATTTTGACATATAAAATTATCTTATTTTATACAAATCCCTTAATATAATTTTTAGATAACAATTAGCTAATAATTGCTTAAAAATCTGTTTTAGTTTTTAGCAAGTATATGTAAATTTATAATTTGTTAAGTCTGTCTCAGGATTACTCCATAATATTGTAATTATTACTACAAATTTTTCCTCTATGTAGATATTATCAAAACATCTGAATAATTCTGTAAATTAACAACAGCATTTATGAAAGAGTGGAGGCCATAAAACAAACAAAGTACAATATAAAAAAGTGATTTTTTTGACTAGTATAATTAAATTGTTTAGAAATAGTGTAGCGTTAGTATACATTGTAGATATAGGTAAAAGAGCGTTCGCGGGTAAAAGAAAGGAGAGTCTCGAAGTGAGTAGGTAAGCGCAGCTTGAACCGCATAGCATTGTACGTAAGCCTCTTCTCTTTCTCTTATAGGCATATATATATATATATACATATATACACGCGGAGAACGTCTGGTGGCCCCGGGACTTTGATTTCTTGCGACGTTCTCGCTTGTGCCATCCGTCTTTCTTTTTCTCCCTTTAGGTTACCTCGCGTTTCCCGGGAGTCTCTATACCATACGGTTTAGCGTCGACGACGGACGGTACTTGAGAGTACGTCGCACCTGCCAACTAACTAGTCGAACCTGATTAAACACTGCCCTCTTCCTTTCCTCTCTTTCTCCTGCATCCATCTCGCTACGTAGCTGCACCACCTTCCGAAGACAAAGTGCACGTATAGGTACGAAGGCCAACCCGTACCTGTATGTATATATATATTATACGCACACCTTTTCCTCGCTCGCCCGGTTTCCTATACGCTCTTCTCACGGACAAAAAGCTTTCCTGCTGCTGCTGCTGCTGCTGCTGCACCGTACTCCATTGACTTTGAGAAGCTAAGACCGAACAAACGATCTATAACGACGTTTCAAAAACATTACCGACCAACGAATATTTTTTTAACTTATCCCTATTATTTTGTCAATATACTTATTGCGTATTATTTAAAATCGTATATATACTATCGAGTTAAACGACCTGACAATATTTTTAGTTCAATGAGTAACTGATAATGGTATAGCAGTAATATAGTAATTATACGACCCTGCAAGATTGGAGATGCGCTTTTAAAATAATATTTCGTTTTTATACTTATATAATCACTGTAAAGAAATATTTACATTAAACAACTTCTCTTAAAAGTGGGAACCTTTCAAAATGATTAATTTTCAGGGAGTCTAAAGAAAATATTTAGATGGGTATAACATATCGTCTTTAATATTAAAGACTTTTATTGTGTGTAAGTCACTTTAATCAACAAGCTTTTATATACAAATTGCGATATATTTAAATGAAGTAGATACAGTTTACGAATAATTTTCTTAAATATCTAAAATATATTAATTTTCAATTAATATCCAAATTATAAGTAACGTTTATCCATCATTGTTATCACATTTTATTAACTCAATCTGTAGCGATTGCCTTGGATAAAAATAATGAATAAGAAGTTAATAATAAATTAATAAGAAAATTGATTTTGTTAAATTATAATTTATATTATCTGCCTCATTTTTAAATTTAATATATATCAATATTTCCTAAGAATATACTTTCTTTAATCAATGCTAATTCGATATTTTATATGATTATAATGATTTAAAAAATTATAAAAAAACACTATTTTTATGTCATTAAAATAAATTTTTATATGTAGTCAAATGTTTGCTACAAATAGTAAATAATTGCGTGTCAATTGAAATGATTAATAGATTTCAATTAAAGATTTCATAAGTCGTTTGTAATATCTAATTATAGCATACCAAAATAAAAGATGCACAATAAATGATTTATCTTTTTTATGATCAAATGATTTGATTTTAGTGTAAGTATACTAATACTTGTATCTATGTATAATTAATTCATTTTTTTCAATCAAAAGAAAACTAATAACATCTTATAATATTTGCAAAATCCGGTTGTGCAACACCTGAACAAATACGAGGAACGTGCTATATCTTTTTTTGACACTATACCTTCTACGAATAATTGTATTAATACCAATCACTTAACGAAGAAATGTCATTTCTTTGAACAACCCAATAATTTTAAATACCGTATAGTGATAATACCAGTAGTGTGTATTAACCATTATCAAAGTGTTTACCGTTTCTAAAAAATCGTGCACAACGTCAAGTACTTAACTGTTTTAATTAGTTTTTAGTCTCAAAGAATATCTATTGCGACAAATACTGTGCATTCTCTTTTAGTGAATTGCAAATAATATTGTACATTTAATTGTGATCATTTTTACTTTAATCTTTTAATCATGAATACAAGATTTATAGTATTTTTTGCAGTGTTTATAGCAACAACATATGCACTTCCAGTAAGATATATAATTTATATAATTTAATTGATATTAAAAAAATAACTTATCATTAATATATTTAGACGTCGGATTCAAATGAACAGGCCGTTCGATATTTATCACAACGGATAACTGCAATATTGAACGTTCTGAAAATAATTCGTAATGACATCAACGAAACACCAAAAAAATTAGAAAAGGAGAAGGATTCGATAAATTTTGATATACCGAAGAATGCACAAATTATTGAAATTGAAGTTTGTATTAAAATTTTAATCTTTTTCTTTAAGATATAATTATCAATATAAACTAATCATATTTTGACTAATTTTGTTTATTTTTTTATTAATTAAGGAAATTCTACAAAATTCATCAAACGAAAATATCGATAAGTGTAGAGATCTTTATCATAATCAAGTTAAAAGCGTAAAGGAAGAGTTGAAAAATGTACTTACTCGAGAAGTAACAGCGCAACTTCAACAATACACTCAATCACTCAACTATGTTGAACAGGTAAATATTTAAATATAAAGTGTCGTCAAGCTGGAATGTTTACCGACATTTATGAGTTCAAACTTTACAAAACGAATTATTATTATATCAAAATTGTACGAGATTCTCATCTTTCTAAATTTTAAAAGAAATTGCCATTGGTAACTCACGAAATTTCAGTAAACTGCATATTTTCTTTGTAAACATTTAACTATTAAGTGCCTATAAGAATTCCAGTTTAATTTCCCCTTTACAATTAATAAATTGGAAATACATGTAATGTAAAATTTCACTACTAATTTAATACAATGTTTTTATTTCTAAAACACTTCTAAAATTAGCTTTTATTAAATTATTTTATAAAACAATGCTTAAAATATAAAACAAATAGATCAAATATTAATAATGTAAGTTAATAAATATTTGGTTATTTATTATATTTTAATGAAAATATTTTTTTTATTCGAAGCATGACTTTAATGTAGTTAATATACTTTTCAGGTTCTCACAAATTTAAACGAGAATGTAAAACTTTGTGAAGGTAATGTTCCGACCGAGAATAGTCAGTGTAATCAGGAAGATCTTGAAAAATACTCGATAGCGTTGTATAATTACGAGAAACTTGTCGAGAATTTAAATAATTTCGTAAGTTTTATAACAGACCTTATCTTATCGGTATCTGTGAAACCAATAGTACCTAATGAAATTAATGTTAAAGTATATCAACCCGTTACTGAATGTATCAAACAATTATAATTATATTGTGTAGATGCAGTATTAATTTTAGGTAGTATTTTTTTTAATAATGTCGAAATATATGTAACACGTAAATACTATTTTTTATAATAAACTTGAATTCATGAAATTTATATTTACTCAAATGTGTCTATAAGACTATTTTATTCACTAATTATTCATATTTCTAAATTAATTCTTTTATACAAGAAAATTAATTGGATTTATCATATTAAAAAATTATATCAATCGTTATAACCAAATTAAATTAATGTTTATCAAATTTATTTATAAATTCCGTAGTAGAATTGTGAAGTAGTTTTTCCATTCAATACTCAGTGAAAAAGGAACTGGTCGTTTCAGTATAGTGAGAGCCAGTTGACAATTTGCTTTGGTTAAAGTTTTTAGCATTCACTAGTAAAATACTATAGCGATCACCTTACAATTGATAAAAATCATATAATTTAAAGTTTATACCGATTAAAGAGGCAAAACAAAAATGGAGAAATTATTATGTGCAAGTTTGAAACATTAATTAGTACATTGAATTGAGCTTCCAAAAGAGAGAAATGATTTGTTTGATATATATTTTTGTACGTTATGTATTCAAATTATTTATTAGTATCATTTTTTAATCAGTGCTTTGCTAGCCACTAAACTTTGTAAATGGATATATTATTTGATTAATAATAAATATTAAAGCGCTAATAATCATTGCCCAAATAAGACTTAACGCTGCGACGGTAAGTTAGCAAGTGTCCACCGTATATAGCGCTCTCGGTAAAGGTAAACATTTCGCAATTATCGGTGCACCATGCTTAGCATTTGCGTATTAGATTGACGGGTAATAAAGTTTGCTGGGTTATAACTTCGAACTGGCCAGTTGGATTTACCTAGAAACTAGTTTGCTAAACAGTTTCACTGGTCAATTTCCTACTAGGGTTAAATTATAATTTGTTGCGTGATCGCTGTATATAAAATATGACGATTTGCAATAAACCAGTGAAAATTCTGTTTAACCAGTCGAAGAAACTTGTGCACCTATATAGACGCATCGGTTGAAAAAGTAAAAAAAATTCAAATATCAGCAACACCGTCATATTGCTATTTCTGATTAAAATTTTCAGTCCCATCGTATAATCTCGTATATGGAAAAATTTTAAATTGCTAAACTTTTCCTGTAAAACAATAAAAAGTCGCTCGTGGAGCTACGATTTTTTTCCCCCCCTCCCTCTCCCAGTTTTCTAGAAATTCCAACAATGGCCATACGAGCTGCCTCGCGAGATTATACGCGTGGTACAATGCATTTACTCGGGCGCAATAAAAAGTCCTAAATCAAATAATCCGTAAATCTAGGAAAACGAAGGGGAGTTTAAAGCAGCCTCTGAAAAATCACCGGAAACGGACTCGCGCGAGCGCCCTTACTTTATACAAAGCTCATAAAAAGGAAATTGATTCGTCCCAATAAAATCGAATGAGAAAAAAAGTATATATATCTATACCTATATACAAACACACACTTGCAATCCGAGTATATATAAAAAAAATTATGTAGTATACGAAACAGACACAGATCAGTAAGTATATAAAACTCAAATTGTTTAGTAATGGCTCTTGAGTTGAGAATCGTCGGATTCTAAAAGAGAGAGGAATAGTACGACAGGAAAAAATATGAATGAACGACGGTGTCTCTACTAGATGGCTCTTGGTGTATCTTGTAATACTTAAAATCAAGGTCATCGAACAGCTTCTGTCGCAGCGAAAAGTCTCCAACGTCACAAAAGCGATTCTCCAAGGGGGTTGAAACGAGAGATAAGGAGTATAAAGATGAAATAAATGTTTTCTTGATAAATGGATGTATCGTAGTTGAATCATAGAGAGAGGTATAAGCTTGCTTGAATTATTCCGATTTCGAAGATAAAATACAAGAAATAAAAAATATATCGATATGTATTTAAAATTTATGTGTTTAAAGCAAGACTGCAAAAAATTTATACAAAATTAAATGTGTGTCCAGAAATTATTTTTTATGTACACGGAGAGAAATTTTGTATTAAAAATTACAAAATATTTAGTAAAAATTACAATAATTTTTAGTAAATAAATCACAGACTGACAAACTAAAGAACAACGACTATAGTTTATATTAAAATTTACGGAAGTTATAGTAAATATTACAAGAATTATAGTAAATTATATTATAATTATTATTGGAAATTATAGTAATTTCCGTAATTTGTCAGTCTGTAATTTGTTTACTAAACACTATTGTAATTTTTAATTTAAAATTTTTCTCAGTGTATTACCTAATATAAATGTCGCTTTGATATTAGTCGCTTAATCCTGTGAAAATTGTATAAATAGTAGTTTTAATAAATCTAAAATTGCTAGGTGTAAGATAATGAGACATTCTTACTTCGTATTCTTTTATCCACTTTGAAAATCATTTCTTACATAGATGAAGCGCTATATTTCAGGTCCTTATGCTTATCAAATTGAAAATTCAGAATTAGTAAATTAAATACAAGTTAATAATGTTGCTTTACGTTTAATTTATAAGTATAAATTATCGTAACTACTTGCTACAATACGAGTGTACACACGTAACTGGGTGAAAATGACATTAAACTCGGTGAATTTTGCGTTATCGAAATCCTTCATCCGTACACCATAATATATATACATGTGGTGTATTTAAATTAACGTTGTTTATTAAATCTAACACGCATGATTTCTCACGCACGAACCCATGTCAACTACAGCTTGATAATTCGGTGCGAACCAATGGCAAATCTCATCCCGCCCTAATTTCATACCTCGACTCTCTTCCTTCGTGACCCGAAAAGCTATATGTAACGATGTCTACGTGACACAGACCCTCGAAGGCGACGACGACGACGACGACGACGACGATTATAATAAAGTCTTCGGATCGATCCATGCATTTCTTCCTCTTGCCTTGAGATTATTCTATACTTTGTTCTGCGCAGACGTACCTGACTTAATAAAATACGGATGGCAATTAATTTTGGCTAATTTTTAATCGAGTCTTTTAATCATCCAAGTTTCACATTAACGGTTAATGAGACTCTTGAAATTACACTTTGCGAAGTTATAATATACTCGATTATTTCACTGAAATATTCGATTAAATATTTAAATGAATGTGCAGGATTATTTATATACATTTTTCATACAATATATATATATGTATATATACATTATTTTTTTTAGATTTTTTTCAAATACTCATTTTTAAATGGGATTGTTGAAGTACCTTATTTTTACCACGCCTGTCACTACTTTTCTTCCAGCTTGACGCAACCTCTTTCGAGGACACCGTGGCACCAAAAATATGTGTCGTCGGGTTGTAGTTTGAGACATGTACGTACATGTGCAGTGTGTAGATATGTGACTGTTATGCAACACGTGACATTTACTTTTCTTCTAATATATCGTTACAATATAATTAGATGAAATATTACGTTTGATCGATGTATAGATGTCTTTTATTGATATATGGTTCATATTATTGTTAGCATATGCTTTAACCACCGGTAATAAAGGATATGCGTATTTAAAATTTATATGTATAAAACACTGATTTAAAAAGTTCATAAATCATTAATATTATTTGTTTAAATTGTGTAAAATAATATATATTTTTAATGTTAATTAACAAGAGAAAAACTTTCTTCATACACATCAACACGGTTTTATTTATATAGAACCAGTTTACAGCAAACTACTTTTTGATTTGGAATTTCACAGTAAACCATATTTTGTTGGAACTATAAAATAGAACATTTCTGGAGTATGAGACGCAATAAATGGATTTTTATAGTTTTATTATTATTTCCTCCAGAATTCAATGCTAGATGTTATTTTTCCTCTTAACTATAAAATTATATAAAAAACAGTATAATCGAAGTTGAATCAATACGTTTATAGTTTCATCGAAATTGTAACGTATAAAAACCGTATCAGTGGTTACACGTTGAGCAAATATAATTATAGATATCAAAATAGATGTAACAATTTTATTCGAAAATTGAACGTAACAAAGATAATATTGTTCTATTCGGATAAATGTTATTCGAATGTAATACTTATCAGAAATTGAATTTTAATAAAAAATTGCGAATATTATTAAAAAATAGTGTCTTTATTCAATATCGAACGCGTAAATATTGGCGACATCAGTATATAGCGCTGGGACGCGTAACAAAAATATACGCGATTACATAAATGTAATTGAACAGCAACACGAAAATAAAACGATTATTAAATATTTCAAATGATCTGAATAATGACATCGAGCTTAATACAAGATGTTCAATTTTCATCAATCAAGTTTGAAAAGCTTTCGCTGTCGAAGATCGCAAAACGAAAATACATCTTAAAAAAGGATTGCTCGTTTAACAATGTATAAACGCCCGAGATAGAAAAGCATTCGATACGTCAGTTAAGCTCTGAGATCGTTCTGTGCATCCATTCGTTCTTACTCACACTGTCTTCAGCTGGGTTTTGTTTTGTTTCGTTTAGTTTTTTTTTTTTTAGTTGCAAAGAGATCAGATAGATCCAACATTTTACAGATCAACCGGTAAAGCGGGAGGATCAATTTTTTTTTCTCTCTTTTTTTTTGATAGTCCGCTCAATGCATCGCTCAACGTTGTATACGAAAGTGAGTTTTATTTTATATGTGTTTCGGTGGATTCTCTTATATTTATCACGGTTCGTCGATATTTCGCTCGCGGGAGCCGATTCAATTCCCCGGGAAGCGAGGAAGCCAGACTCTCGGTTGGCACACCCGACTGCAGGTACAACCAAGGCGTAACTAATGTAAGAGACGGCCGTAGAGATGTTAGGTGGAGGTACAGAGAGGAAAAGGGGTGAATTCCCCCGATGGGACGCGAATTCGAACAGGCGATGCGGCACGTCAGTGCGCTTTCCTTCCTTTTTGTTCTTTCTGCTCCTGCTCCTGCTCTTTCTCCTCCTCCTTCATCATATTCTTCTTCTCCTTCTCTTCCTTTTTCTTCTTCTTTTTATTCTCAATTACTCGTTCTATCGTTTGCTTTTCCTTCGCGGCCGTTCTCCGAGACGTACAGTTCCCTTTTAACGCGCCAGAAAGAAAGTGATAGGGAGAAAGAAGGGTGAAGAGATGGTTGGTTGCCGGCATTAGCACCGTTTACCTTCGCGGGAACGACGATGACTTTATTTCCGGTACGGAAATCCTTCGCTTCGCGGTGAGAGCCTTTGCTTGCGGCAAGGAAAGGCAATTTATTGTTGGTAGAATAATAGATTTTTCGATGAAAGAGCGCGTACGCTCGCTCGATCTCTCTTTCTTCCTCTCTTCCTCTCTTCCTTCTCTTTCTCTCTCTTACTCTCCCACTCAGACTTTCTTTTCTACCCATTCTTTTTTCATTCCGAGAGGACTTATTTCGCTCTTGGCATGATTCGCCCGGGGGTGTATTAAAGCGAACTCTTACATACATTTTATATAGATATATATTTTATTTCGATATAAAGATGAGCTTTTATATATACATGTATGTTACACATTCACACCCCTACACATTTTTATAATGTAAACGGGATTGTTGGACTCCTTAAAATATTACATTTTAATCCAAATAGAAAATTAATATTAATACAAAATGTAAAAGGTTTCTTATATCCTTTATCAGATAAACTCGAATATTCACTTTCGTCTTATTCGAATAGTTAAATTATAAATTAAATTACTTCTTTAGCACTAAATTAATAATATAATAATATTCTAATTGTTTTAGAAAATGTAAAAGAGGATAATTTTGTTTGAAGATACTCCGAAACATGTTAATAAATAATGAATCTCAGTAAAAATAAAAAAAAAGTTTGATCTAACTTTTATATTACTGATTATTGCAAGTTTAATTAAAAGCTTAGATGTCATTAAAGTTATCAATATTATAATAAAGTATACAATATTATTTATTATGGTTATATCATTTTGTATATAATGTTATCGATTTTCAAATAAAATAAAAAAAAAAGCATGAGTTACGAGCAGTAATTAAAGAACTGATTATTTTATAGTGTACGATAAACTTATCGATTCCATTATTTATGTGTTGACAATGAAATATAAAATTATGACGACGTGGTTAAACCTAAAATACACTAACAAATTGCCTTTATAAGCTACCTCAAAACGAAGTTTTGAAAAATGTATTATTATTATGCTTATATATGCTTTTAAATTGCCAAGCGAAAATTGAAAATGTTAAATGAAAAAAAGAATTGCGACTGACAGCAGGTCCGTTATGAAACAATATTTTTTTGTTCATTAAATAAAAAATTTAATTTACTGAGCCAAAAATTGTATTTATTAAACAAGAATTTTTGAAAGAATACATGAAGTTGACAGTTTGTCAATATTCGATAAACCAAGATGTTTAGTGTATTAAATAAATTAAATATAAAAAAATGTTCTTATAATAAAAAAGAGCTGCATAAAATCGTCTACGTCTTATTATTCAAAATATATAAATATTTTTGAAACAGCAGAATACCTCCTATTTACTTTGCACGCGAAACTCTAATTTAACCCATTTAACGTTTTAATTCATAAATTTAAAATATGAATAAAAAGTTACACGACAAATAATGTAACGATGATGTAGCATGGCATATGGTTGATGAATTTTATTTTAATCTTAGTAGAAATTCCAGTATAAATGAGATATAATGTCACGTTTTTTAGACGATTAAATGACAATTCGATATATAATACCAAACACGTACCTACATAATTGTAACAAAATTTTGGTTTTGGTTATCCTCCAAATTCATGAATTTGTATTAGGAAATCAAGTATTAAAAAATTTACGTCTTAATATGTTTCAAAAGTTAAAAATGGATATTTTACTTATCACATTGCAAAAATGTAATTATTAATTGTTAAAATAACGATAATGAAACGATGATAATCATTGGTAATATGTAATATGTAATTTTAATATTATGTTACTGCATAACACAATAGGAGGAATATACTCACTTAGGATGCTATTATATTTTCATCTACATTACCTCGTAAAATCCAACGGTACATTGAAATTAATAGAGGGCATTATTATGCATACAGTAGAAATTGAAAATGTTGAAAAAGTCAAAAAGAAACGATGACAACAGAAAGAAAACTGAAAGTAAAGAATAAAGTAATTAACAAACAATGCCGTAGAGCACGAAGAATTTTTTAATTGCTTCTATCATATCATTTTTATCCATAAAAATCTCATTATAATTCTAGGTTCGTGAGTTATTCAAATTTAGCATGTCTTCCTTCCACATCAAAATGTATAATGCTATCTGATATATATATAAATACACGCAAAAATGATTATTTTCAAAAATACGACTAATTTAAAATTTTTAAAAAATTTGAAAGTAATTTAAAACAATCGACTAATATTATAACTATATTTCAATTTAAAAATTGTGACGTATATAACATGGCTAACAAAGTGCGAAAGAAAATAAAAATCTATTAGGTTTACATATATAATTGTAATATTGTGCATATTGCAAGCACTAGAAGCAAAAGCGCAAACAATTATATTTCAAGCCAGATTTACGACAACACACGACGTACATTATAACGTAAAAGCGAATTGCAAAAGCATAGTTTTTGTAGTATATAACTATATAGCATTGACTCTACTTACGTTGTTCGTTTAATAACAAAGAGTCTAAGAAGCTTTTCCTTGTGATTCTGGTATAATATATAATTCCCATTTCTTGCACGCGTTTTTAACGATTCATATATGAATCTATACTCAGCCAGGTAAATTTTTAATTCGCTTACGTTCATTCACTCTTGCGAACTCCCCCGAGAACTTCTTGTTTTCACGGCAAGCAGAAGAAGAAAGAAGGAAGAAGGAAGAAAAAAGAAAAAAATTCTACATTTTGCCAAGCCGATGTAAAAGAACCGGAAAAAAACGAGATAGAGGCACAAAAGTGCTACCCGTAAAAAATGGCTCGGCAGAATGCGAAATGACAAAGGCGAAGGAAAGGGGGAAAAAATACGAAGAGGGTTTGAGATAAAGAAAAAAAGAACGAATGGCTTTCGTCGTCGTTAATTGGATGTTGTACCGCTCGCGCGCGGTCTCCTTCGTTCCAAGTGAAAATTAAACGTGCCAAGGTCGACTCGAGGACGCGTCACTTGAAAACTGACGTGCGGTTATATAACTACGAGAAACCAAATGGTAAGAGAAAAAGAGGGAAAGTGGAAACTTTGTTTTTTTTTATTTCCAAGTTTCCCTACGTTCTATATATTACGTCTTTACGCATTTTCCCGCGCGCTAATTCACCGTTGGGTGGACCACAAAAGCGCGGAACAAAGAATTGTATAAACAATAGGATGGAGGAGCCGGAACAGAACGCTTTTTCATCGGCGACGTCCAATTAACTGTTCTCTACTGCTCTCCGACTTCATTCATTAGATTTCCATTAGTTCTCCGTTTTGTTTGTCGCTTTCGTTACTCTATGTGTGTGTGTGTGTGTACATGTATATTTATATTCGTTACATATATATGCTATATCTACTTAGTTACTTATACCTTTTTTTATCGCAAGCTCTCAGACTGTATTGACAATGTCTCTTTTATCGAGGAGCTTTCAGTTTCATAATGCACGAGGGATAATTGAATTATTATTCATTCCAATGACAGTGACGAATTTTATTATTTTATATGATAAATAAATTTGTATATTTACATTAGACAGTTGTAATGACGCACCCTTGCCTGATCGATCGTCGATTCTATCTACTGAAAATGATTAGAGAGCAGCATTACAATTTTACGCTTTAAATTTATATTAACACCCATGTATAAAGAATATTATTAAGAGCTCACTATGCATTTCGTTGGAATATAATTAGTATTTATTATTGGTTAAATAGTTTAATTTATAAATGGTCATTGCTCGAAATAAAAAGTTGTAGCTAAATATTCGTATCGTATAGTATATCTAAAAGTAAATTTTGTTTTCGAATACAATATCAGAATATAATAATCTAAAACTTCAATGAAATAGAGCTCTGAAACCATGCATATATACTTTAATGTATGTGAAATCTATACTCTTTCGTATCTGCGATTGATAAATCTTATCAAGGAAAGAATACAGAAAACTCACTCGCAGTCTATCTTGAATCTCTGAAAGCTCTGGTATGTTTTTCCCAAATATTCTAAAATATTTTTTTTTACAAAATTTTATTTTTAAAAAAAGAAAAAAAACATAACTACAATTATTAATTTATTTACCATTAAAGCAACAATTCGTTAAAACGTTTATTTTTACACTTCATAAAAATAATTGTCACTCACTGAAAATGTAAACAACACGGTCGTGTAGAAAAAGCAGGAGTAAAACTAAATCTCACCATTCGTGCCCAGGAAAATATTCCTCGTCCAAGGATTATCAGGAAGCTTGTTTCGAAGAAATCGTCATAATCCCGTAGAGCTCGTATGCTTCAATCTGAATTTTACAATGCCCTACGTGTGTGTACGTATGACTGTCTCGGGTAAAATAAAAATCTCCTTCGTTACTGAAATCGAGGGAAAAAAGGGGGACAGGCCAGTGAAACGAATGAGATTTTAATCAGCCACCCCTCAGTTGCCCCCTCTATATATAGAAGAGAAAGAAAAAAAAAAGAGGCGCACTCGGTTATATACAGATGCAAAGCCGAGCACACTCTCATGAATACATCTTGAAGCCGCGAGGCAGGAGTCCGTGTAATACGTTGGGTGGCAAGAAAGAAATCGCTGTGTTTTGCCTGCGGAACTCGCAAGTGTGTTTATGAACGCATTTTTGCCGCGAAGGTATCTCGCCTTGCAAAACAGTATCTTGATCGATCACGCGCAATCTCGTTCGTTTCTTTTCATCCCCCTTTTCCTTCCCTTCTTTCACTTTACTGGATCTTTTCCTACCCTCCCTCCCTCCCACCCTCCCCCCCTTCCCGATTCTTTCTTTCAACTGGTTTTTCTTACGTTCTTGCTTCATTTTTCACGTGGGGATTTCACCAGGTATGTTTGGTGAAACCTTTCGAAACAAAGTGAATGCTGCTGCAGTCTTTCTTTATCGTTTGTATTATTTTAACGCTCGTATGAATATACGCTGATATAATTTCGATAAAACATATGGTAAATAAGATTATCTTATTTTATTTATCCCATCGATTATTCCATACATTAGTTAGCAATATATATTATTTCTTAATTCTGAATTAAAATACTTTCGAGTAAATAAATTAGTCAAAATTTATTCTTCAAGATAATTATTTTTAAATCGTTTTAATTTTATCTGTCTGTCAGTTGATAGTCGTATAAGAAAAAATGTTTTTCACATTATTGGAATACTTCTTTAAGTTATTGTACAGTACATTCCGCTATGGAATTTAAAATATTAAAAAAAGAAATGGAGAATGAAAATATGTACAAACACCTTTCTAAGAATTTAGGTTTCGCAAAAAAATAATTTATAATATAATTTACGCTATTCTTTGATTTCTAATTTATTTTAAGAACTTTTAACGACAACACAGTACACGTGAATTAATTTCTAAATTACTGTTAATAATTTACTCTTCTATTTTATGATCACATTTTGAGTGCATTGTCCTTATTGATATATAAATTGTATTTATATTTTGATCAATTGATCAATTAAAGCGTTTCGAAATTACAATTAAAATTACTGAAAATATTTTGAAGCAATTAAATGCTGTTCCTATTCTAATGAGTTACAATTTGAATTGAATATTGTTTAATTAAATATGGTAGAAATGAATGTATAGGATAGGAAAAGGCTAAAATTGAATATTCTGGTAGTATTGGATATCTGCTTTTCTTTGACTTTTAGTAAAATTATATTAGTCTTAAGGATATTGTCGTTCTACTTTTTATCTGCAAAATGACAAAAGACTCTTTATGTAATTACTTTAAGTTACATTTTTTATACGGTATGTTTCGTATTTAACATTGTTAAAAATTATACAGAATAATATAGTTTTATAGTTGTTTACTAAGCATTCACATAAATTAATAACAAAATGAATTGGATATAATAACGGTTAATATTGTGTACAGAAGTTTTATTATTAATAGTTATAATAAGAATCTCGATAAATCTATAATAAATGATGTCGTTACAAGATTGCCTTAAGACCGTTATTAAAATAAGTATTCGTTAAGGTGAGACAAATATTTAATTTATAAAAATAAATAACCGGAGACATCGGGTAGATAAATCAATCTGGAAACGTCTAAAGTTATAATCGACACAGAAGAGATGATCAACTTTCCTTGGAAACACATGTACCAAAATAACGTAAGAGTAAAACTTTGGAAACAAATTCATTAGACACAATAAGTTGGAAGCCAAAACGGCGTACTTTACAGGATATTATTCGCAACTATTTTAATGTCGCTCAAGTATCAGATAATCCCAATGAAATACGATGTCATATTAATATCCCGAATGGTCATTAAGCAAAGTTTTTGCAAGCTCGATCGTATATATCCCATTTCGATAAAAGAAATATCACACTGCCACGATTTTTCTTTGGAGCACGTATTGCGAACTTACAGGTGTAGATATGGTAGAGAGAATCCAAAGAAAAAAGATCTCGCGTCGACGAGAAGAGATGTACGAAGTGACAAGAGTGAGAGAGAGTAAGAGAGAGAGGGAACAGCTTGAAGTTTCCCCCTATCTTATACACCGCACCCCGGGACCCAGTGAGCCGCGCATCCTCCTCTCGCAGCTAGTGGGTCAATAAAGGCGAGTGCGCCCTGAAAAATGCCGTTCTCTCTCTCTCTCTCTCTCTCTCACTCTTACCCTCTATCTCTGTTACGTAAGAGATAGAGACAATGAGAGATTCTCCTCTTTTGTTTGTGAGCTTGATGAGCCGAGGTTCGCGTATGGCAAATATGGATTTCGATGCATGCACCACTTGCGTTTGACGGATTTAACCCAGGATTCGTACTATCTTATCATGTGAATTGTCTGGTGTGTTGAATTCATCAGTTGATTGTATATATACGTACCTCTATTCCACGTGTATACTATTATTATGTCAGTTAATACTATAATTAATCGAAAATTTTGTTTCATTTCTATATACATCTCAATTAAAAAGTAATAATTATGTGTACGTTGCTTCACATTTAGTTCGGTTGATATGTAATATTAAAATGTTAATGTTTTATGATGCATTTACTGTACAAGTCTTCATGAATTAATTAACGATATAAACGCGACTGCTTTGATTATTGTAGTAATGTGAATAAAACATTGATAAAAAGCGAATATTCAATAAAACACAATTATACCGTGATATATATATTTTTTTATATATTATTCTTGTTTACTTAAAAATTATGAGACAATACATCTCATTTTTTTCTAATAGTTATAGAAATTATTTGGAATGTATTTTGCTTTATAAAATTTAGTCTTCTATTGTATATTAATTTTCTATTATAATAGAGGGGTAAGTCGCGATGAATTCAGACCAAAATTTTAAGCTTAAACTTAATGACCCAATATATAAAAATATGAATATCGTCCAAGGAAAAATGAACGTAAATCAACGAAAATATTACTCTATGGGTACTAGGACGTGGTGATTCATATATACAGCTAGGCATATGCATCCATCGCAAGCGTATGGGTAAAGGGTGAGGAGGGAAGTTGGAGGCGCTGAATAGCGTATATGGGAACACACGTAAAGATCGGGGATAAAATTACTTTATGATTACTGGCGCATCGGCAAGAATCGATTTTAAATTTTAACAGACAGAATTTGAATTTTGACACTTGAAGTTAGCTTAACTGTAAATTTGATATATTGAATTTATATTTCTATGTTGCTAATCAATGGTTCAAAATAGATATGGGAATAAAAATTGACTTTACGATTCAAATGTTTAATTTTATTATAAACTTAATTTTATTATGAATTTTACGTGTGTAATTAATCATAATTTCTTATTTTAAATTGTGAAAGAATACATATGGGCAGTCCTCTATGAAAACGGGCGGCAAAAAATTTTCTACCCGATCAATTTGAGGAAATCTTGTCTTACACATTTTGGATGTTGGTGCAGGAAGCATTTAGTTTAATTTTTTAGGGTATGTTATGCGTCAATATTTTCCGAAGCAATCCACTTAATTTGCTGTACTCATGTATTTTTAAAAAATATCTCAAATTTTAAGAATGCGTGAAAAAGATATAACGTAAATAACAAAGTTTGTTTGGCTTCCGAGCTAGGGGTTAAATTTTTTGGCATTTAGAAACTTTACATTATATTTAATATTATAACATTAAAATCATATAATAATAATGTGAAATATAACTGCAGTTATTTTTAATTTACATATTTAATACATATATTTTTTCTATGAGAATTTGAAACTTTTACTCGTCATTCTTTTTTTTGGCAGATCTATTTCTACGAAATACACGTATTCAAACACACATAAAAGCGTAAATTACGAATTAACCGATATTTTTAAATATACTCTTTAAAACAATTGCGAATATTTCAAAACAGTTATCAAAATAATTTTTTATTTAAATAGAATTTTCTATAAAAAATGCTATACGAAACACTAAAATTTTCTGTAAGCACGATTGAAAAATATACTACTATTAAAATTATAATACTTGCTATAAGTCAAGTAGGTTCCTAAGTTACCTCAAAATATAATAAATTTAGCACCAAATATTTGTAACAATTACTCACAAATTTTGTTGATCCGTACATCAAAATCCAACCGAGCAAATGTTAACGAGTGAGGTATTTTTTGTTAGTGATAATTAAAAATATACAACGATATATTCGTGTTCTGTTAATATCTTTTTATATCATTTGTTTGTTCTATTTTCATGCGAAAAGAGTTCTATATCTGTATTAAATAGTGAATATTCGCAGAGGTCAATATAACGTCCAGATCGTAAGAATAAAAGTGTTATGAAAAATGCAGTAAATCTTAATATAAACGACGGTTTATTTAGTAGTCCGAAGTTTAAAATTTTATTTCTGATTGTAATAAATTTTGCTTTCTGAAGTGTAGAACGTTTTAACGAGTGTATTAAATTCTTGATTGTTCAATTTACATAAGTACTGGTTTTAACGACTTTATAAAGTGGAATAACAATTAAAAAAACCGCTGCCAATTCATTGGCACGTAGCTTCCTTAAAATTAATGCATCGATCCTATATGAAATGCATTATTCTAAAATGTAAAATAGAATAATCCTAACAAAATAGATATTGATCTCCAACAAGAAGACACTATTGAACATGTCAGAACATATAGTAATACTAATCATTTGATTTTAACGTCCGTCTGTTTTCGGAAAGAATCCATTTTGAAAGTGTTATGCATTAAAAAAATACAACATTTAGATATTGCAAGTATCTCAAAGCGTGTTTCTAAATAGTTTTATTAAAGCTAGAAATGATGTTATTTCAAAGAATGCTTTACCAAAAAAACACAAATTTTCCAGAAAAATCGTATTTTAGATTATAATTTTGTTTTCAAGGTCGGCTTGGTGAAATATTTTAAAATTCTTATTGTATAATGCCACTGATATCTTCTATTAACACGATTTTTTTCCACCCATTTAATCGATGAGATTTACAAATATGAGAAATTAAAAATTTTAATATTATATATATATAACTACGCTAATTACAATTTTCTTTTTAGCTGAAAAAATATAAGGATCGTTGTTACGATAAATACTACCTTTTTTCAAAATTTCAAGTGGATTGAAAGCTTTTTACGCCCGAAAATGTTGGACATAGAAAATTCAATTTTTTCAGTTTCTATTTTTTGTCAGAAACTATCCATAGAATGACGTGAAATTCTTATAATATGTATCTATTATTTTTTATCACCATAGTTTTTTTCAGTTCATTTGATCTATTAGTTTCAAAGATATAATAGATTTTAAAAAATTCTGTTTCTATTAATAACGTGAATACTAATCAAGATAATTTGTAAAATCCAATTCGAGAGGAAAGTACATTTGTTTTGATTCAAACTTATCATGAGCAATAAAAATTTAAAAATTTTCAATAATAATTTTTTAATAATTACAAGTTGACTATAATACAAAAGTGATTCGGAAAAACATACAACAGGTTTTTTGGATTCTAGACATGTCAAAACGTACTTCTAACGTATTTAACAAATCAAAAAATTTTGTTATTCCAAAACTTTTTCTACGAGGAAGCAACATGAAGTTCCAAATATAATCTTATGTGTTTGTTTATTAAAAATACGTAATATTACTCGAGTAAATAAACACTACTTTTACAGTCGATAGTACGCAAATGAATTGTTTAAACGATTATGAAACAACTTTTTTAAATTATTCATCCGCTCTACTCCATTCGGGAGTAAATCTTGTTAACATCGTAAATTTAACGATGAAAATGCTGTTTTAGTTATAAAATTTAAGGTACTACACCGCGTTTCAAACCACTGTAATAGTTTCATAGCTTCTGATTTAGTGGAGGAGGAATTTACCTGCGAATTCCAAACTCCACGCCACTTGTAGGATGCCACGTCCAGTGCTATCGAATATCTACATACTTTGGCAAAATAATTTACTTTCATTATCTATACACAAGCTCTTATAAGAGGAATTTCTAACAAATCAAGCGTCACTTTATGCGTACTTTGAGCATAAGCTGTTGAACGAAGCCTTTAAAACTCTAGTCTTTAGAGTAGTCAATCTATTTTATTGAACAATATATTTATCGAAAGGACAGTGGATCAAAAGAACTTTAGAACTTTATTTAAAACGAGTGATCCTTATGCATTTTGTGAAACATGTTTTATATGGATGTACAAACTTTGTACGGAATAAGAGTTGCTTAATTTATAACATTTATATATAAAAAAACAATTGTTACTGGTTATACACATCTCCATACACATACCTACTTACTTTTTGTTTTTAATAAAAAAGCACTTTATTTTGATAATTTTTTTTACAAATTATCGAACAGTATATTTATGTAGTATTAGATAATGATCTATCATTAAAAAATATATATATGGGGTATTCCACGTGAAGTGGTCCGATCAAAATTTTAAAATGCCCCAAATTTTGGGTACACATTGCAAATGTTTTTCAGAATACAGAAAAAAATTTTTAGGTACTGGAATTTATTAGTTCAAAAGTTATTCTAACCTCAAAAAGTGAACTTTTTCCAGTTTTTTTCAACACCAGCTGGGTTCATCGCTATTTAACTCAAAATCTATCAACTTTTACTATAGAACATTATATGTAACATTCGTTGCTAATTATGTCTAGAATTTATCCTTCTGGGTTAGAATTTCCAATCTCAAGGTTAATGACAAATAAACTACATGTCAACATTCAACTTAAAAAAAAACTAACTTCGCCACAATTGATTTTTTTATCCAAAAGTCCAAAAGAAAGCTTGGAGCAATACCTTTCAAATGATTTGTAGCATTTTTATGGCCTTCAATTCTGTAAAAAGTTATGATAATTTAAAGAAAGACGAAATTTTTTTAAAAATTTAAATGGGAAATACCATGTTAATTTTTGTGAATTTTTTGTCTTTCTTTAAATTATCATAACTTTTTACAGAATTGAAGGCCATAAAAATGCTACAAATCATTTGAAAGGTATTGCTCCAAGCTTTCTTTTGGACTTTTGGATAAAAAAATCAATTGTGGCGAAGTTAGTTTTTTTTTAAGTTGAATGTTGACATGTAGTTTATTTGTCATTAACCTTGAGATTGGAAATTCTAACCCAGAAGGATAAATTCTAGACATAATTAGCAACGAATGTTACATATAATGTTCTATAGTAAAAGTTGATAGATTTTGAGTTAAATAGCGATGAACCCAGCTGGTGTTGAAAAAAACTGGAAAAAGTTCACTTTTTGAGGTTAGAATAACTTTTGAACTAATAAATTCCAGTACCTAAAAATTTTTTTCTGTATTCTGAAAAACATTTGCAATGTGTACCCAAAATTTGGGGCATTTTAAAATTTTGATCGGACCACTTCACGTGGAATACCCCATATATATATAGTGAAAAAATAATGAATTTCGTAATTCTGTGCGCACTCGTGTACTAAAAAACAAGTTGATTTATATCTTTAACAAAAGTACACATAGTATACTGTAGTAGTAAAAGACATTTTAGTTTTACGGTGGGAAAAGGCACAAAAAATTTTGACTAGTGTAAGTGCAATTGTAATTCGTAGCGGTGCTGTTACAGCAAGTTGCTGCTCCCTCACGTGATGTATACATACATACGTATACGCACGCACACACCCACACGCACACGCATATACGTAGGTTCGGGTCGCAGTACGTGAGACAAAGGTGGAAGTTGTTAAATTAGCACTTTGATGCTTTGTATGGCGGTCACACGAACGCAAATACATGTAAGACAAACTTATTGTTATTTGGAAAATTAATTTTAGTATACAATCCCATAAACGCAATCGTGTTATTTTAAAGATATTTATATATATAGACAGCAATTTGAAAGTAAAAGTTACTACGTTTACGTGATAATTACACTGAGAAAGAATTCTAGTGATAATTTACTAACGTTAGCTTTTGGGATTTATCTTTTATGTGTAAGTTCTAAAAATTAAATTTTGGTAGGTCCATATTAATGTAATTTTGAATGAGGAGGGAATAAATTAAAAAATCGGGTTACGTGAAATATTGTTCGCCTACATGTGCGTATGCATACTTGATAATCTTGGTAACTTTAGCTCGATCGATAAACGTTGTCCTTGGAATTAATAATTAAAGATTTTGTTGTTCAATAAACCAAGTAGAAACTTAT
This sequence comes from Theocolax elegans, assembly GCA_026168455.1. NCBI lineage: Eukaryota > Metazoa > Arthropoda > Insecta > Hymenoptera > Cerocephalidae > Theocolax > Theocolax elegans. The sequence continues at coordinate 58,979,133 of CM047429.1, read as the reverse complement.
AATAAATGCGAATTTATTTATTTTGATATAAGATGTATCCGTAAAATAACTACGTGAAAGTTTAAAGGAGTTAATTTAACAATTGTAACATATAATGGATATTTGAAATTGAAATTTTAAGATTTATTTATTTATTTCTGTAAACAGATTATGTTGGATGAACAAAATTCTAGTGCTACATTTAGTTTATGTAGAGATAGTAATAATATAGAAATCGTGGAACTTTATCAGAATAATCCCATAAACGTACGTTTTAAATAATTAGATAAATTGATGATAAAAAATAGGATTGGTGGATCTCTACAAAGATGAACTATTTAACAGAATTATTATTTATTAAAAATACATCGTCAAGGCGAGACAACGCAAATATATATGTATTAAGACATTTCGCGGACATACAAAACAATTTGGAAAATTGTACGTTTTTATCGAATTACCCCATTTCTTATCAAAATTGTGTTTTTATCGTATATAATTTAAAAATGAATATTTATTCCGTATATTATTTTAACGTATTAAATGAAATAGTATTGAATAATCTCGCCTCCCCTCGATCGTAACGCATGACGCGGTAAAAAAAAAATCCAACATAAAATTCTCCCTCGACTAATAAAATCCTAATTATAAAACCCTCATCCTATAGAAGAAAACTCACGAATCATTCCACCTCGGTGATAACAACAAAAAGGGGTTCCACGTAACCAATACGAATTTTCCCAACATCCCACCCCTCTCTCTTTCTATCCCTCCCAAAACAGGTCTCACGGACGATTAGCTCTTTCACGCACGTACCTGTGTGTATGTATATATGTATATAGGTAAGTACGCGTGTGTGTGAGTGCGCGGATAGACGTATATATAATACCGGCCGGCGAGTTTCTCAGCGCAGAGTGCACACGCGCGCGCGAAACTCTCCTGTACTCGAAAGAGGGTGGGGGTTTTCTCTCGCGCGCACGCGTTTAACCTTTGGGGTAGTGTATATACCGGCAAAGGGGGCACACGACTCGACAGTACCGCGTTCACCGTTGTACGCTACACGCGCTACCCTTCACCGGGAGTTGAGTACACGTGGTTACGCGTTTCCACCCCAAAGTGCATCATTTTTATATTTATATATGTATATCTTTATGTACGTATACATACATACATGCATACATACATACATATATACATGTATGCAAAGAGTTTTTTAATGTTTATAATGTGAACGCGGATGGTTTTACCGTTGATACTGTGTGTGATTGATATACTTGATTGAAGTACCTTGTTTCGATTGATTACCGGTGGGTGCCACCAGGCCCTTTTGCAATCCTAGCACGTTGCGATAGTACTTCTTTTCGAACGAGACGAATTTCTTTTTTTTCTTCTCCCTCTCCCTCTCTCTCTCTCTTTTTTTTAACTCGGACGCTTTTTGGGTGATGCATCTACGTCACGTGCGCCGAGCGCGCGTTTATATACCTGTATGGTGGAATAGCCGTCTTTCGTTAATTTTTTACATTTCTTACGATGAATAGTTGATATTAGTACCTTTTGGAAGTTAATATACTTCCGTACGAACGGGTTTTATTTAATATTTATCGTACATTTCCCTTTACATCATCCTCGTGTTATTGGATTATTTTTCTCTTATTCGAACAATATTTTAACATTAAAATATATTTTAAGTTACGTATATAGTCCATATTATTACATAGTTTTCTTTCCTTTTGTACAAACAGTTTATATAATTCACTTAAACTAATGGCGCATATATATTTTCTTTGCATGTTTAATGCATTTTAATCAAACCCTTTGATAAACAACTATTCATTTATATGTATATTATTATTTAAAAATAAAAAGCCCGTATTTCAATGTAATTTTAAAATTCGTTAAATGTATGTGTAAAATATATATGTAAATGCAAAACCATTTTTTTTTAAATAATCGTAAGTACCTTACAGCTGTAATATATTAACACATATTTGGGATGATGGGATTTGAATGTAAATTATACTGTGACAATCTAATGTACCTCTAGCCAATAATATCTTGATGTAGCAATAACCCAAGGAATAAAATTTTTATGACTTATTTTCATCGAAATTACTAGAGCTTCCTATACCTTTTAAATTGTTATACAATATCGACATATGGTATACAAGAGAGATTTGAATTAAATGTGTCGCTTTTTTACATAAATTATTAATTATTTATTAAGTGTAGGCTTTATTTATGAACTTTTAAATATGCAAAGGATAATACATTTATATAATCATAAGTATTATTAAACTAATTGCCTATAGATAATTTTGCAAATATTGTCGAAATTTTATTTATCTTTTTAAATACTCGGAAATTTACAATAATATCATAATAATATTCCAAATATTAACATATAAATTTAAGATTATCGTTTACCAAATCTATATTTCATTGAAATAATGCACCACCCATTAAGCGTCAGCGAATATTAAATATCCGGTTTCCATTTGTATAAAACGCTTCTCGATTAAAGATTGTAAAATATATAACAATAAATAATCTATACGTTTGCGGATTTCAACTTTCTTAGTTAATTGAATTACTTTGATACAGTGAAAAGAGGGTATGAACAAAAAAAAAAAATATACCTATACATATATATATATCGGTTCAGGTTATACTAAAGTGTTATAACTACAAAATATACAGTGTCATAATAAAAGATTTAAAAAAAAAGTGTTGTAAAATTAAGTAGTAACCATAAACTTTACCGTTCGTATAATACGGTGTATCGGATAAAATATAGCATCATTAAAATTTACTCTATATATTTTATAATTGCAACATTTTAGTATTAGATATATATACGAACCGCAAAGATTATCAGTAAAAAAAAAGAAAATTAGGAGAAAATAAAGGTTAATGTATATACGACATGGAATTTGGTGTAATAAAGAAAACTAAAACAATATCGATTTGCGCTAAAATACTTCCGTTCACTTAGAAAATCGGATCTATCGCGCTAAAGCTGGTAGCACAGCGTGACAACACGATGCAACCCAACACCCACGGATAAAAAATGTGTATATAGGTATATATCGACCACGTGCGAACCGGCTACTCTAAAGGTGCGAGTGTCCACTATCCAAAAGTGTGAATATCCCCGTGTAATGGAAAGCTGTGTTTGAGCTTTGAGCTTGACAACCAGGCCTATCCTAGTCGCAATGGTGATGTCTTTCAAGTAGTGCGTCGACGAAGCTTAATCCTTTGTGTATGTGCGTCATATAGCTCTATGTACATACATATAGAGAGAATATAGGATGCTGGGATCGACGTTGCCTTTGAAGAGTGCGAGGTCGTCGCGGGATTCACCGCGATGACCGAATCCTCGCGAGAAGAGGCGAACTTGAGGGACATGTCGACGAGCTGAAACGCCCGAGGCTGGCAAGTGCGAGGTAAGCGGGATGCGCCTTTGCGATCTACTATACCTTCGAGCAGAGTGGTTTCTTTGTTTTACTCTTTCTTTTTCTTTTGCATTTTTTTTTAACTTTTCCAGGATCGCCGGGAATGCCCTTCCTTTCATTTAACAAGTCGGTTTGATTACCTTGATATTCGAGAATTCGGTGTATCGTAAATAGTTCTCCTTGCAACGTTTTTCTATACAGTCTAATCACGTTCACGCAATCTAGATTTTTTGGTGTATCAAACTGTTAATTGTAATTCTAACGATTTTTTATCCTGCTTTTAGTTCGGAAAGGTCATTGGCCTTGTCGTATGCACGACTCCAAAGTGATAAAAGAAAAATGTTAAATAATACCCGTCATATATGTCTTTTAATTAGTTTTCTCTATTTAAATTATGTTCACTACGACTGTGAACTTTTTAAACTTACTATAATTATTATTGAGAGTTTATATAGATGTAGTTCGTTTTCTGTACGTAATTATTTAATTCAAAACATTTGTTATGTGAAATTCTAGGATTGTGAACATAAAAAAGGATTCTAATTAATGGATTTCGCTATACCGTATCATAAGCAATTCCTGATCAGCATCCAATTGTTGATCATTTTTTAATATAATTCATAAGGAAATTAATTTTTCAATATTAAAATATTTTGACAGCAATACATTATAGTAATGGATTAAGTTTAAAATGCATACATTACGATATATTGAAAAGAATTTCAAGTTTTATATGTGCGAAGGTATGATCAAGAATTGGTCTTAACTGATTAGACGTTGGTTATGTTACAGTAAATAATTAAAGTTTTATGAACTATAGATGTACACATTTTTTCGTTGTTCACCAACTTTACATATTATATTACCTAAAAAATTTGACAATATTAATCGTTTGATGCATAGTAACATTCGATAAGTATTAAAGAATATTTATTTACAACGTGTGAATGTATATGCATATATCAAAAGCGTGAATAAACTGATGAGAAAATTGATTCGTCATCAAGCTCTCGCAGGGAGATCATCGGCTCATCGCGTAGCAATATTTAAATTCCTCGTGCTGTCGCAGCCCGCTTTTTTCTTTCCTCTTGCGCGCCGCCGTATATATATATATAATGCAAGGAAGCGAGAGAAAGGTGTACATATATACGTACACATATATCTAAATGAGAGAAAAAAAGATAGATATAGTTTATTGAAGGTACAAGAGAGGGAGATAAAAGGAAAAAAAAACATGATAGTACAACTCACTCTTTTTCCGTGTGAGGCGATGCCTTTTGAAGGGGTTGCGCTTTTCGAAAAATTCCAACCACTCAAATATTCATGAGGATACGGGGGTGTCTATAGCGTATACCAGCTCAAAATCGTCGAGTGAGGTCATTCCTCCATTTGATCTACACGTATATATATTTTTTGTACATAATATTTATTATTAATATCGTAAGTCACATTTCTTCGTGGTAATTGTACGATGATACGGTAGATTTTTCATTTGCGCGTAACGATCTTTAATTTTACGTGCCCGAGAAATACATCTATTCAATTGATGGGATTGTTGTTGTGTGTGATGTGGCAGATTATCCGAACGTTACACGTATTATTTTATTATCCTCTTTTTTTTTGTAAATAAGCATGGAAATGTTGACAAAAACTTTTTCAAATGTGTTCCCTATAATGAGATATTTATATATAAATGTTCACTTGAATAGTTAAGAGCTGATGTATTTTAAGCATTCTCTTTTATGCTTTAAGAGACTCGGAAGGAGTTTAATTCGTTGAAGCTGTTTCTCGGTATACAAAACGCACTTTCATAAATTAAAGTATATTAAATAATGTAATGGATGTTGTCAATCGAAATAATTGAATTCGGTAAATAAAGTTGAAATTACCACTGGTCACTTCGAGATTATTTTAACTTAACGCCAATTATTTTAATGCTCCTTTTAAGCGCGTTTTAATTAATAATTACTATTTTAATTTAAAAATAATTATTCAACGTTGTTTCACTTCACATTTTTGGTGGAACGGATTCTAAAATTTCGTAATGTATACACATTAATTAACATCAACATTATATACGGGCGAACATTATTGACTTTACGTTAACAAAAATGTATTTTTATTATCGTAATTTGGTTTAACTTCGACAATGAAAAAAGAAAGCTTTTGAAATAATTTCTTTCGTGTATAAAGCTTCAACTTTTATCGAATGTTCCCCTTTAACTGAAATACTTTTCCGGAAGAAATAAATATTTAAATTTTTGCGAGTTTTAGGGAAACTAGTATGTACAAAAAATGTAATGAAAATAATTTTGAGTATTTTTATGAATTATACCTTCGTTTAATAAAAGAGTAAATGATATTTAAATGTACCTTGTGTTATTTTAGCACTCGTGCCGATAACGCATGTAAAAAAATAATTGACAAATATATAACATAACATAAATTAAAGTCAAGCTTTATGGAATCGCATATATGTATAACGTAAAATATGAGTTTGAAATGTTGACGTAAGTTCATTTCAGCATTATTGCAAGGAAAAACTTTATATTTATTACGTCCGTTGTATATTTTTATTTTATTGTTTGAAAATAAAATATTAACTTTTATCAAGAAACTATATGATTTTATAAATATTAAATTACGATAGACGAATGTTTACTGACGTAATTTGTAGTTAAATTAGGTAGAGCAGAATATAATTAATTACGGTTTTATTAAAAACTATACTTCAATTACAGAATGATAACGCAAAGTGTCATTTTGAATTGAGAAATCAATAGTATACATTTACACAAACGCATTACTATTTAAAAAGGTTTGGTTATACTTACATACTTCCCATATCAATCTTTCCGTCATGCGATCATTAAATATCTAATTAATTAAAATAATAAAAATGAATTGTCATATAATTGTATGTACACATATATAACACACATTTATCAATGCAACATTTGGTATATGTATTTACGCACGACAAGCCAAAATTGAAGGATTTCGAAATACTGATTTATGGAATATCATTAAATAATATAATTTCTATTAATAGGAAGTTACTATTAAATTAAGTATCTCTGTTTTAACTCGTTGAACGCAGAGAGGATAAGCGGGAAAAGGCAGAGAGACAGACAGAAATTCTGTTTTCGAGGCATCGTCACGATTGACGTTGCGCAAAAGGTTTCCCAGGGAATCGCGCGGGGAATTATGGAGGATGAAATCCGCCAAGCTGCTGAAACACAAGCTGTAAAACTTTGATGAAGTGCATTGTTTGCAATTGCGCGACGACGCCCAAGACGTGCTATGGTTTTCATTCTTCTCTATCTTTTTATTATCTTTTCTCCTCTTTTACACGCCTTTCTTATTCACGCACTTCTGATAGAACTTTTATAGCTATTAGAAATTCATTTTAAAGTTAATTTACTGTGGTGTGCTGCCATTACTTTTTGGTATATATATATATATATATATATTGTGTCTCATGAATTATATTAATGTCCAGCAGTCCAAGTTTTGTATAATTGAAATATGTTAAATATTCAGAAGTTTCGAAGGAAATATTTGAAATTTCAATTCAATGGAGTTATTTCAGGACAAAATATTATGATAATTTAATACAAATGATGTTGGAATTTTATCATTTTCTTTTATCATTACGGTTTGTTGTGGAGGTTGCCATCGTACTGAAGTACTATGTACATTTTTGACATATTTTATTTGAAATTTGATTTTACTAAAACTTTCGAGAACGTATTTTTAGTTTACAACGTTCCACCGGACTTGTAACGTTGATTCTTTTTATCTCGAAATCTATATGAACAATGTTTAATTCCTTACTATATACAAACTGTACAGCATAACAAGGTACGAAATATTTGTTGCTTTTGAAATGTGTTGCGTATGGAGAAGGTGATAGGAGAGGACCGAATAAAAAATTGTTCGACGCCGGAACTCGACCCGAGGATCCGCGAGTTTCCAGTCACGAGGCCTAACCACTAGGCTACCCTCCGCAATTTTTTGTTGTGCATTCGTCTTGATATTTCGCGTTTCGGTCATCCTATACACCGTTCTTACACACGTGCAATTCAACTTAATATTGGATCAAAATGACCCTGTTTTATAATTGTTAAAAGATGTGGATTAGAATGGAGGAGGACACGCAACTAGATCGAATATACAAATTCTTAACAGTTGATACATTAGTTATTAACGTATGAGAAATGTTATGCTATCAATAATAATATACTTAATACAAAATTTACGTTCGGAAAGGTTTTAAATAAGTATAATAACCGGGTTTACACAAACGAAATTACTGTACATTAAATAGGCCGACTTACGCATATAATATAGTTTATTCAATATGGCATTATTTAAGATTTGATTTAATTATAATTTTTAATTTAATTTTAAGTTTCGATCCAATCACGAACCTGATCCCCTCAGTAAGGAACTGATGATTTTCCTTAAACTATTGCAAAAGCGAAATTTTGATACAGCCTGCTTGCCTATATATATAGATATACGGGTATAATGTCGCCTTATTTAATGTAAAGTAAATTCGTTCGTATAAACTCGGTGTTATATCTTATTTTATAATACACTTATTTACTTACAAGGAAAGTGTCACATCTCCTGGAAACGGATCTTTACCAATCTCTAGGATATGTTTACTATTATATAAAATATGAAGAAACCCGGAGCTACAGACTCTAACGGTGTTTTACGATAGATATAATTACGATAAATATAAGCAAATAACAAAAAATCTCGTCAAAAAAACCCTTGACTTTGATCGCTTATAACTCGGAAACAAATAAATATAGGCTTCCAAACTCAAATCCAGAAGAAAGCTGAGATCAAGTATAAGTTTTTAGGCCAAATTGTCTTCTTTTTTTTATTTTTTCCATAACTTTCGAACAAATCAAAATAATTAAGCTTCTTTTTTAAATCCAATTTACTTGATCTCAGTTTTCTTTTGGATTTGAGTTTGAAACTCTATATTTATAAGCGATCAAAGTCAAGGGCTTTTTTGACGAAGTGTTTCGTTATTTGCATGTATCTATCGTAAAAAAGAACATTAGAGTCTAAAAACACTGGCTTTCTTTATATTTTTATAGTATAGTAAACATATCCTAGAGTTTGGTAAAAATCCGTTTCCCGGAGATGTGCCAATCTCCTGGTTAGTAATTATTTCATGTTAATTAGCCTTAAATCGAAATGTGTACTTGACAGTGAAATCGTTGCACTAAAGGTACAAGTATAACATAATACAATGTCAATCTTCTGGTTTCCATCAAGCATTATATTTTGCATAGATGTAGATTTAGCCTTTTATTTTAAAGTTAATTATGCGGTCGTCAAAAGAAATTTAGAAATTTATTTCAATTTCCCTGCTATTAAGTAATATTACTTTAAAAAATAACTTACGTAAAATTTTTCTTTTTACTAAAGAAAATATCTTTTTTAAACAACCATCTCTTAGCTTTGAGATCGCTTACACAGGACAGTTTGTGCACCTAATCACTAACACATTGGGTTTTTACACCAAAAATTGACAATTGTTTAAATAATGCTTACATATTTTGGTTTGCAATATTTATGCATAAAAATAATGTGCAATCTATAAATGCGCAAACAAACTGTGTTTAATTCTTGAGTGAAAAATCACTCTATATGACGAAAAATTTACATATTTTTATAAAAAGGTAATTTATATTAGTAATTATTTATACAGATATTTTTAAGTATATTCATAAAAATTATGATTACAATAATGATTTTAACAATCATGGGTACCAATTTTTCCTTTGTTCATTTCCTTATAATTTATATTTTATACACGTATTACCATCAGTGAATACACGATGAAGAGAATTAAATTTTATTTCATTGCTGGTTCACAAGTAAGCCTGTGGATTGTTCCGTATATATCGGTAGTATAGCGAAGAAATAATGACATTTCAATTCGATTAGGTTAATGCGTTTTTGTTTGGCATTCGTGGAGTTTAAATAAAGCTCATGTAAATCTAACTATAATCAAGAGCATGAACGATACATTTCAAAGTATACATATATATTTTTAATAAGCTATTTAATAATTCTGTGTACACAGGGTTGATATTCAATGAAAATATTACAATGCAAGTATATTACAATTTTAAAAGTTTTACAATTTTATAAAAAAAACGAATAAATGTAGTTATAAATAATTAAGGAACGTACATAATAAATTCTTAAACGATCGTCTGATTATTTGCAATAATTCATTCGAGGGGTATTGAGAATATATACGAAAAGTAAATTTGTACGTCTTTAACTCATTCGCTTCGAAGAATCTTCTCTAATACTTTAATTACCTCAAACGCATACTAAAATAATTATGAAGCATTGCTGAATAACGTTTAAAGTGATATTTATCTCTTAATTTCGTTGATTATTTACTTTTTAAATATAGTTTCACAAAAGCTAGTAATTACCGTAATTTATGATCTTATACAAGTTACACATTTTTTAATCAAATTTTCTGCACGCCATATCAAATGTTATAATTAAATTAAAATTTCATGATTACCGGATGTTTGTACAAACATAATGAAATTTTTTGAAGCCCAAAAATGTAACAAAAGTTGAAGTTTGCGTAGTTTGTTAAATATATTACATAATTGATACCTATACATACACGTGTATATGTATATATGTATATATAAAGAAAAGTTTAGCTGGCTACGCGGCTACATTTGTATGATGAAATTAAATTTTATTCATAGTGAATATAGCAGCATTGTTACTTGCTCATCATTTACCGCTTTTCTCTCATATTGTTACGTTTATCAGAATTGTGCACGCACACGCTGTTACTTGATTAAACTACTTGCTCATTAAGCGACTTTAATAACAATTGAAACATTTGTAATTGCAACAATAGTTGGTACTTTAACGTGTATAAAGCAGCGTTGAAAACGATAATTTGTTTTTTTTTTCTTTCACTTTACCATTTCGCAAATTATGTAAAATAAATAAAATTGACGAATATACGTATATATACAGGACAAGTAGGATTGTAGTATTGTCACACGTGTGAGTAAAGATGCTATTTGTACATCTTGGATTACGATTCGAGGACTAGAGTCATTCAGAGGTGAAAGGGTAGAAACACACCTGAGCCGCAGTGAAACACTAGTTTTAGTGCTAAGAGCTCGCTCGTATGGCAAGCTGTTCTACTATTTATTTTGCTTTTCACATCGTAACAAACGCTATGTTAAAGTATGAAGCTTCGCATAACGACCGGCAGCCAGTTTGCGTAAAGAAAATTCACGCACGTATATATTCGTATAGCGCAAGTATTAACTAGGTGAAAAAAAAATTTTTTTCTCTTAAACGGCAAGGTGTAAATATGTTCATAAAACGGAAAAATAGGACAATATGAATATTTATTATACTTGGTCGTAAAATTGTATATTGTTAAAAAGAAGAAAATGCAGAAGCAATTTTGAAGAGTTAAATAATAATTATTTCTGAGTATAATCAATTTACACACCGAGAAATTACAATGGTATTGAGTATTCCAGAGATAGAATTGACAAATTATAAAAATTACTATTTTTTGCATTGCAGTACTTAACTTTATGGAAATAACTTTTAAAATGTATTCGCTTGAAAATATCTCAATTACTTGATCGAATAGAGTGACACGTTTAAACAATAAAATTAAGATGGGAAGAAAATAGAATCGACTATAGGAAATCGAGTGTATACGGAAAAGAAAAACTGTGAAAAATCAGCCATTGATTAACATACAATATATATACATTTAAATATTTGAAAACGTTTGAATATATTTGCAATCTTATTCAGGAGTAGGATCAATTCGATGAAAAGTCAGTGTAATACCATAACCGGGATACACGTGGAGAGAGAGAGAGAGAAGGAAATAAAAAGAATCGATTGGAGTATATACGCATGTAAATTAATAGGGTAGTATACCGGTTTATAGGAATACCGGTCAATTCAAAGGATGACAATACCGGTGGGTTTTCGGAAATTCTCGTAGTAAACTACCTGCAGGACAAGAGAAAGGTCGTTGGCCATTTGAAAAAATTCGATCGGAAGGTATAATAGCATCGGGTCTCTCTTTCTACTTTGAAATAAACGGGATCAATTAAGATGCCGCGCCGCCTCTGTATATGCAAACTGCACGGGTGCAGTCGCGCCGAAAGTCCCCTCTCGACCTCTTTCCTATGGGCTTTTTGCGCCTAATTGCTTTTCATGCCGCTTAACGACCCACGGTCGCATGTATAGGTTTTATCTGTGTTGCCCACCTATAGGTTGTACATTTATATGTATATACGTGCATACATACATACATACATACATACATACGTGCTCGGGCTGCTTGTCTGCACGCGACACAGCTGATCAATGCCACTTGAGCGTTTCGAGCCTGTGGATTATTCAGAGGCTCAAACACTCAACTCACCTGCGCTACCTCTCTCACTCGGGGATTTACACGGTTTCCTATATATATATACCTATACACATTTACGTAAATACATATACGTATATATAGACACACGCACACACACCCTTGCTATTCCGAGGGGCTGGGGGTACCTATCGAATTGTTGCAACAGTCTATTTAAAAGCTCAGGTGTTAAATGAGAAAACTTTTCCGACTGCACTGATTGAATTTTGACTGCGAAAGCTATTGTCTCTATCTGGCTTATTGACACTCTAGTTCATTTCTCTATAATTGCACGAATCCGAGGTATAGCAGTTGTTTGATATTTGTGCACGATGTCTCTCGATCCTTTTATACTAGAATTAATACTTTAATTTATTTCAGTACGAAGATTCTTCGCTCGTTCGAAAGTTCGATCTTTTCTATCTACAATTATTATCATCGTGTATTCGCAATTTTTAAGATAATTTTCCTTAGACTTACGTATATTATAAATACAATATGATATTCAATGTTTAAAAGTTATATTATATTATGGAAATATAATAGCCGAAATCAAATCGCATTTTTCAATACACTTATATACTTTTTGACATACGCAACCTTTTATATATAATGCATAACAAGTATAGATTCTAAAGCTTTAGCCGGTGTGTATAGAGTATTTTATACAAGACCGCATTTTCGATGCGCACATCGCATGTAAATGTTTATTTGCGAAATATCGGATGTATATCTATACACGCACAAATAAAACGTCCAAATAGTGAATATGCGTTATACATTATTTCACTTTATACATTCACATCTTATTGTTTGCGTATTTCAATTTCATGTAGTATACGTATATATATGTATATATATTTGACGACTTAAAAATTCTAACGTATTACATTCGTTATACGATAACACTTATCGTCTTAAACTCGTACCTCAGTTAAAGTTATTTTATTACAGGTATATAATGTAATTTTACTATTATTGTCTAATGCGATATTCGTGTTCTGCAACTTAAACTTTTCAAAATTCGATGTAGCAAACATTATGAACATAACAAATGCCATTCCGCGCAAAATGTATAATATTAAATACAAATCGTACTGTATATATGTATATATATACATATATACACTATATCGTAGAATCGACTTAGAACGTACATGGATAAACGTATACCTAACTCGAGAGATTACAGTAAGGATAACATTTGAGAATTTTGCATATGTTAAGCACAATCCTCTTATGCATCTACATAAACGTTGGGTTACCCTGCAATATTAATCAAATTATTTTCATCGTCATTTCCTTTTTTTATTCTTTCTTTTCGCTTTGTATTTATTAACATAAATACCGTAGATTCATATTAAATATCTTTAGAGTTTAAAAATAAAACGAATACGAATGCTTCATTTTAATAATTAATTATTCAGCAGATTTGAATGTATACTTTTAAAGGTTTTTAGTGGGTGCTATTATTTTTAAGACCGTATAAGGCGTGGACTTATAAGAGACCCTTATCAAGTACCACGTTACTTTCCTTGATGTGGGTATCATAAGTTAAATTTTAGCTAGATATCTTGTCAAGGATAACACAGCTTTTACAAAATCTTGTAATATTCAACAATTTTTATATACCAGGGATTTCTGATCCTGAAACCTTCTTTTTTTTTCATTACATTCGCAGATGATGAAGAAAAGTAGACGTAAATATAAAATGCTAATTTTTTTTATTGCAAATATTCCTTTGCGCAAAGAAGGTATACAAAAATTTATAAAGATATCTTTTTTGTTACAAAAATACAACTTTTGTAATTATGCAATGTTTAAATACAAACATTTTTTATTATTAAGACTAAGGTGAAAAATAAATGTTTACACACTTTTTATAGATGGATATATGCGACTTTGCGACACATGCTCACTTTTGAACAAATATTTACATAAAATCGTAGAAAAAATATGTGAGGTAAATACATAAGTAATTACTTTTATATATTTTCTTTGACCGTTGTCAAAGTATGTATACATACATTACAGTATCTGTTGGCATAAATAATTTTCAAAATATCAAGACTTCGTAATATCGTTTTAAATTTTTGACGAACCGGGTTCGCGTACTTTGAACCTGTCAACTTCTATTTGTCTTGAGGTCGCCCAAGCTATTTCAAGCTTTTCCTAGCTGTCGGTTTACCTATATTGATATCACTTTAATCGTAAAATTTCTTATGGATCTATTTTCTTGTTTTCAACTTCAGGCTATTTTTATATATGTAGTTTGATTGCCAGTGACATTTATTATGTAAACTTTTACGTCCATTTATAACATTGCTGTAGGAAAGAAATAACTCAATTGTTATTTCACTATTTGTTTGAAAAATTATAAGTAACTGTTAAAATTCGTGGAGCAATAAATAATGTTGAATCATAGTAAGCAATAATTCACCACATAATCGATTACCAAATGAAATAATATAATTATTATTTAATATAGGAAAAGAAAATAATATAATTATTAAAGTAAAAATGAAAAGAATTAAATTTTGCAATTGAATGTTCTTTAGGTAAAGTGTATAAACCATACAAACATTTGCGGTAACAAAGAAAGTCTTTCTGGTTTTAAAGCTACACGATTTACCACTCTTTTTTCACCAATTCAAAAGAGTCTCCCCTAGAGCAAGATATTATCGCACGATCTCACCTCGTCAAACAGAAAAATTTGACTTGCCTAAAAGCGTAAATCGCGCCTCTGTTCGAGGACGCGTTCGCACAGACGTACACAAAGATTCTTCCAACTGGCACACATCCATCCTGCGGCTCAAATCACCCGCGATTAGATTTTCTGGCGTTCTAGACGCCTGGATATTTTTCCGTTGCATTTTTAAAGAGGTTTCCTTCTGAGCCTCCTTTCCAAGCTGCGACAGCTCGTCACAGAGGTAGACACAGTATATATAGGAGAATGAAAAAAAAAGCGTACTGCTTTTGGTCCCTAGCCTTAAACATTGAGACCGCTGAATTATTTGCGAGCAGGTTGACTCTTCGGTTTTTTACTTTTATTCTACTCCACCGTACTTGGTTTCCTCCATTTTCTTTCTTAATTTCACCTTCCTGTGGGGCGGGAGAGCTTTTTTTTTCTTACCCGTGGTTGGACGGCGCCTTTAAGCTCGTCCGAACCGAGGCGAATTTTTTATGAAGATCGCGAGCTCGCTGTAATATCTGTCTTTGAGAAAAGGTTTCCGTCACACAGTTTCCACCATTCTATTTTTAAAGTTTAATTTTTCAGTTTATAACAAGGGATTCCTTTGCATTTTCTATTTGTCAAACTTGAATAGTTATCGATCGATTTTACGAGAACAAGAAATTTTATTTTATTTTATTGTCAACCGATAGTTAAGCCTGCTACACCATAACTTCTTTTTTTTTAAAGTTCCACGTAACTTAAATATTTAACAAAAACGCAATTAGATGCAGAATTTTGATTATTGACAAATTTAAAACGATTTATTTAATAAACTTAAACTAGAAAATTATAACAACTAAACGAAAATGAAATAATATTTGAACGATCTCAGGTGGAAAAAATAATAATAATCCAAAATAAAATAAAAATGTAATAGTCGTTATAAATAACTTTAACATTTACTATACCATTAATACGTAAAGATCATCCGGCCGGGTCTTAAAAATTGTATAGGTAGTGTCTTAAATACGTCATATGCAACAAGATATAAAGTAAAATAATTTCATCCGGCATCGATTGATCAAACGGTCCGAAATAGCACGAGGACTGATTTAAACCCCGTCGTTATACACACGGGCTATATCCATAGATTTTTCAGGGTAACAAATAGGCCGGAAAGTCTAGGCGATATACCTACGTATTTCCGGATGATCGCTGACCGTACGTATATGTATATATATATATATATACGCAAACGCTCAGGCATATAGTTGAAAACTACCTCTCTGTTTTATATACACACGTGAAGCGAGCTCGCGTCAGCGCGCCAATCAAGCTTGACAAACAGATCTTATAAATCGTCGAGGCGTATACCCGCGAACCGTGGAAGGCCCCGGTTAATAAATATATATATATCTTTTAATTAGCAGTGGCACGTAACAAGAACGATTCATTAGAGTTACAGACGCAACTTCTGTCGAGGACGGGCAAGCTAACCGATAACGCCTACTGTACTCCCTATATTACATCTATGCTTCCATCCCACATATACATGTATATGTGTATATATATACATGTATCGAAACACCCTCTCGTACTGTGGATTTACTCGGCTTTGTTTATCTCTACCTTTTTCTCCATCTTGTTCTATATAGGTTGGTCCTCTCTCCTGCTCCTGTCTTAAGCGACCTTTTTTATCTTATTATTTCTTTTTCTGCTTTATTTTTGTTGCGGACACCATACCTTTTGTGTTAGAGAATCACGAGAGCTCTTATAAATCATGAGAATATAGAGGTTACAACGTTCTTTACTATACTTATCATTAATTTTGATCGTGAGCTTTAGAACTTTTGGTATTCCTTACCAAATTTTATAAATATATTTATTGCGATAGAAATATCTGAGGAATATGTGATTTATTACTTCTTCCGAGTTATACCAAATGATATAACCATAGTATTTCTTTTTACGTATATATGATATATGAATTATATGTATTTCGAGTGTGGAGTGCTGTTACAAAAATAGTCTCCTATATCTTGAGTTACGAAAGTGGATATATATGTCTTTGTCATGATATTTTTTACAAATGTATGAAAATATTAAATATTACGTTTAAAACCAAATAAATATCTACACTGAGAAAACATTTAGATTAAAAATTACAGTAGTGTTTAGTAAACAAATCACAGACTGACAAATTAGGGAAATTACTGTAGTATCCAGTAAAAATTACTATAGATTATAATAAAATTTACTATAATCCTTGTAATACTTACTATAACTTTTGCAAATTTCAATATAAACTATAGTAATTTTTCTTAGTTTCTTAATCTGTGATTTATTTATTAGAAAGTATTATAATTTTTACAAAATATTTTGTAATTTTTAATATTTAAAATTTCTCTCCATGTATAGTTTTGTATTTAAAATCATTATGTTTGAGTATGTAAATAGTGTTAGGTGTTTTTTTGTTGTATCGCTTTAACATATTTATTAAAAGATATCAATAAAATACCGATACAAATATAAAGAAGTTATATGAACCAAAGAAATTGTATTAACTTGATGGTATTTTCTTTTAAATTTACAATAATGAAAAAATAACAATATATGTATTGAATAATATTGCACATACGCATGAATGGCGCCAAATGACATATTATTCACGACAAACTAAACTCATTTTAACTCAAATATCAATTCAATTCGGAATCGAACTATTATATCAATTCTATGAAAACTTATATGAGACACGCAATATTTATACTTCACTATAGCATTGAAAGTATACGTTGTATTATATAAAAAAAAGATAGAATTGTAATGCTTCATTGATTAATGAAAAGATAAAAAATATCAATGATATCCGCGTGTATATGGGATTTAATACTTGGTACTACACTGTAATCGGACCATATGCATTATAGACACAACAATATACTTAATAGATTATTCACACTTGTGCAAGCTTAACCGAGTGAACATGAATGAAGCAATTAGAATTTAAGCGAGAAAACGTGTCTACCTTTTCGGATATAAATATTGAGTTTTTTACTCCCATCAACATCAAAGTCAGTTTTTGAATACATTGCGAAATTCAGCTATTCAGACTTTATACTGTAAAAATGTCTCGCTACATTTTGGGTCTTTGCGTTTTCGCTTTATTCGCTGCTGTTTTGGTAAACGCTCAAGAAGTGGATTTCGAAGGCGAAGATGAGGATCAACTTCGCGGAGGGGTATGTATTATTTTGTTATTACATATTACATTTAACAATTTGTCAATTAATTAATCAAAATCGTTTTTTTTTAGTTTTAATACTTTGGATATGCACTTTTTTTTAATTTTGTTTTTATCACTATTACGGTTAATATTATTATTAATAATTGCGTTTAAATTTCACAACTTTATGTTACAGTACTTAAAAATTGCGGTGAGCCTTCTCAAAAAAGCATTTGCAAAAGTAGAGAAAGATTGTATTTACGAAGCCATTGATCGCTGTGGTTTTAATGTTCTCCACCCAAAGAGACTGGTCAAGTGCGGGGTATGATTTATTTCAATTTGTTTTATATAATGTTTGCACGCTCAAGAAAAGATTGGTTAAAACTGTCAAATTTTTAATTACAGACTACTAAAATAGTCTGGATACAATTACAACTATCGTAACATTTTGCTTATTTTGATCTACGTAATTTTCTTACTTTTTTCAAATGTTTGAAATTACTACAATTGACTAGCTGAGTTTATAAAAAATACAATAATTATTTTTGTTCTTAATTTACACCATAATCAAAAATTAATAATATATCTTTGATACTGAACAAAACAAGTAAAGTATTACCGTGTTACGGTAATACGGTTTATTGAATTCCGGACTTACGATATATAATTTTAAAAAATATATATTCATCATACCTAAAATTATAACTTTTTGTTACTGTACATGTTAAATAATATTGCAAAAGATTTATATAATAAGTTGTGTGTTGTCTTAACCAACCTTTTCGAGTGTTATATATGTTTCGAGAATCGGTATAACTAATTGTGTTACTTGAACATTTTAGACGAGCTACTTCAAGGAAAATAAGGACAAGTGCTTTAAATGAAATCAATTAGCCAACCAATTTATGTCATGATGTAAGGATATTTCAGTATTGTATGTAGCGGTATCAAAATTATTTAAAAATTGTAAATTGAAGCAATTACTCTCATGGATAATAAAATTCAAAAACGTTTACTACATTAAACCTATAATTTTGTGTAATTAAGTATTTTATAAATACAAACCTTAAAAATTAAACTATATCTCATATTAACGAATTCCGTCTTCCTTACTATGCATAAATATTCTTGAAAATTATATACTAAACTATTGAAATAATTTTGTCCGCCGATTCAAAATTTAAAAACATTAATATTATTAAGATTCTTACAGTATTATCAATTGATAGTACATTTTAATCAGGAACACACTACATAATTTTTATTATAAGTATAATACATATCTATATCCGATTCTAGTTTAATAAATGTTACCATACTCAACATATTGTTGTACGATAATAGATATTTAAAAACTAACAGTAAAGCAATGCCGATGTCTATAAGATGTAGTAAAAGTAAAAGAGAAAATATAAAGATAATGATAGAAGTTGATTGGACTGTAATAAACACATCTCAACAACCTGTCGGATTAACATCAATTCCTAGTACATTGGTCTGAACCCACAGGATCAAATGTTACAAAGCTCAACTGACTTTTACACGATGTTTTATCCCTACCACGACTAGCTAACAAAGTTCCTCAATTTTAAATTTAAATTCAAATTCTCTGCCAGAATCCCTTTTTTATCGCACTTTCCTTCCTACACATATATGTTCGACGTTGTTTTCTGTGCATATACACTTATCATACCTATACGTATACGTACATTATGTAAATAATTATTTTTGTTCTTAATTTACACCATAATCAAAAATTAATAATATATCTTTGATACTGAACAAAACAAGTAAAGTATTACCGTGTTACGGTAATACGGTTTATTGAATTCCGGACTTACGATATATAATTTTAAAAAATATATATTCATCATACCTAAAATTATAACTTTTTGTTACTGTACATGTTAAATAATATTGCAAAAGATTTATATAATAAGTTGTGTGTTGTCTTAACCAACCTTTTCGAGTGTTATATGTTTCGAGAATCGGTATAACTAATTGTGTTACTTGAACATTTTAGACGAGCTACTTCAAGGAAAATAAGGACAAGTGCTTTAAATGAAATCAATTAGCCAACCAATTTATGTCATGATGTAAGGATATTTCAGTATTGTATGTAGCGGTATCAAAATTATTTAAAAATTGTAAATTGAAGCAATTACTCTCATGGATAATAAAATTCAAAAACGTTTACTACATTAAACCTATAATTTTGTGTAATTAAGTATTTTATAAATACAAACCTTAAAAATTAAACTATATCTCATATTAACGAATTCCGTCTTCCTTACTATGCATAAATATTCTTGAAAATTATATACTAAACTATTGAAATAATTTTGTCCGCCGATTCAAAATTTAAAACATTAATATTATTAAGATTCTTACAGTATTATCAATTGATAGTACATTTTAATCAGGAACACACTACATAATTTTTATTATAAGTATAATACATATCTATATCCGATTCTAGTTTAATAAATGTTACCATACTCAACATATTGTTGTACGATAATAGATATTTAAAAACTAACAGTAAAGCAATGCCGATGTCTATAAGATGTAGTAAAAGTAAAAGAGAAAATATAAAGATAATGATAGAAGTTGATTGGACTGTAATAAACACATCTCAACAACCTGTCGGATTAACATCAATTCCTAGTACATTGGTCTGAACCCACAGGATCAAATGTTACAAAGCTCAACTGACTTTTACACGATGTTTTATCCCTACCACGACTAGCTAACAAAGTTCCTCAATTTTAAATTTAAATTCAAATTCTCTGCCAGAATCCCTTTTTTATCGCACTTTCCTTCCTACACATATATGTTCGACGTTGTTTTCTGTGCATATACACTTATCATACCTATACGTATACGTACATGTATTTATACGTTTTCTTTAACTCAGTTTAAGTAACACGATTGTACAGGACCACGAATTACGACTGCTAATGGGCCATCGAGATCGTAATCTGTCTTCGGATAACGTTTATCATATACGAGGCCTGAGCAACAAAGCGTACCCGTACTTTTTCTTCAACGAGTTGCCCTTTCTCCTTTGTTCGTTCGCTCTATATATGTATATATATATATATATATATATATATATATTCTCTCGGTTGCAGCTGAAATTCCGATGAAGCTTCTGCGTCGAAAGTTGCACCCGGTACATAGGGGTGTAGGAGGGTCGCGGCAACTTTTCAAACAGTTTTTCAATTTCGAACCCAGCCTCTCTTTCCGTTGGACCATTTTTCTCGTCTCCTTTTTTTACGACACACAAGGAAAATCTCGTAACGACTCGGTGTTTCGCTGTATGGTGTGGAGGTACACGCAAAATTTTTGATTATGGATAATCCGACGATACGCTGACGAGGATGGGAAAAATGGAGATAAAATTAAAATAAATCAATCGTACACGGTTTGACGCCAGATTCACAAATTTTACAAATAACACTTATTTTTCAGATTTTTAGTTTGAACGAGAGCTGTTTATTATTTTAGCGATTGCGTAGCTTTTACGTATGTACGTAAAAAATTACTATTGCTTATTAAAAAATGTATTAAACATATATAAACACAATTTTAAAATTAATAAAGCTTAAGGAGATATGATAACCAAATTACAGGGATCTACTTTTAAAAACTCAAAAATTTTCTGCAATTATCGAACTAAAAATCTGGAAAAATTCTTACGTGAAAAATTCTTAGGTGTTTGTGAAATAATTAATTTTAAATTAATTAAAAATTAATAACCACTTTTCGTTGGTAACGATTAGGAGAAGGAAAATATCAATAATTTAGTGATAAAAAATTTTGAAAAAAAGCATACGTACTATTCAAAGCAAATAGAAGAGCGTTACAGACAGATTTTTTTAAAAAAGTTTATCCATTATTAATTAAATAATAAATAAGGATTCCAATTTCGTTGGTCTCACATCTCCTTAATAAGTAAATTGGAATATATATAAATGTAATAGTATTATAAAATACTTGCATATGAACAAAAATTTTTGTACCCTGTACTTCTCAAAGTATATTGTTATTTAAATCTAAATTGCCATGAATTATAATAACAATAACAAAAATGTGCATAGAAAACAGAAAAATAAATGTGTTTTACCGAGACGATTGAGATAGATTGAAGAAAAGGACGGACGAATGAGTGGACCTTGGGAAGCGGAGATAGAAAGATGCAAATGTACAGATGAAAAATCTAAAATGCATTTAAATATATAGAGAACAGGATCCGACAGAATAATAAGAAATATGTGAGATAAACGGAAATAAAAATGTTTTCCCGAAGAAACATGTCGATCGATATTTTTCCCCGTAAAAGGGAAGAATATGTAATTGAGAAATCGGACGGTTGACATTTCTATAGGTGGAGAGGAAATTCGTATTTTCTTATTTCCTGAATGATCAAACGGATCTTTATCTTGGATCTGTAGAAGGAACACCGCATAAGAGAACTTAATATACGTACATGCTGCTTAATATTGTGCATATTTTTAATACGACTGTAAATAAAAAATACCAGTTGTTAAATTGTAAAGTTCTACTTGTTAAATGAGTATAAAAAACTATGACGATTTGAAAGAATTAATTTGTTTCGTTATTAACTTTTCGTAATACAGCTGCATTTATCAATTATTCGAACTTTTATAAACTTTGTTATACACTGTATAGTGTAATCTGCTTATAGAGTCTTGTATGAATTAATGTTTACTTCACATAGTTGTAAATGCTGTATGGTTCATTATTATTCGTTAAGTTAGTAAAACTGAAGATTATTACATAGGAGAAAATGTATTCTTTACTTATCTCTTATTCTATGTTATATGTCTAAGTTTAATTTACTATTATACGAATGCAATAAATTATAGCTATTAATCAAACATTTAGCAGCTATTGTTTACGATGTTTTAAGCATTTTGTTTCATACTTCCCGCTCGATATGTTGTTAAAATATCTTTACATTCATCCTAAGAGAGTAAGACCGCTCCGAAATTCTTGAATATTTTGATTCTCAGTACTATATATAAAGTTACTTTATACCGTATAGTATTAGTTAAACTACAAAAAAAATAATTATATCGTTTTTAATCTAACGTTTAATATTGTACAGTATTTTTGTATATTAATTAAAATAATATAATACTAATTTAAAATTATTGATTTAGATGTAAACATTTGTCGAAATATGATGTATATATTGACACAAGATTTCTAAATACAACCGTTCATCTTGGTAGTAGTAGTAGTAGTAGTATGAGTTAGGTAATTTCGACATACTAATATTTCAGTAAATTAACATCTAAGAAACTTGCAAAATTATCTTCCAGCAGTATATTTGAACGAAGGTATATTAGAAATCTTATTTAACGAGACGTTAACACTAGACATTTATACCTATAACAAGGAAGTAAATAAATAAATGAATAAATAAGTAAATAAATGTATATGCGTGACGATATATATGACAGTTAAATTACTCGCAAATTCATTAAATTATTTATCAGAATGACCGATCACCTGATCATCATAATGTACATTATTCAAATTATTGTTGATTCACAAGTGCGTAAATGTGCAATCAAATGCTAATAATTAATTCGTATTTATATATAACATAAAATATAAAATCTATTATTAATTTTATATATATATACATATATAAAATAAATATATCTTTTAATAGATGTGAATTTTCCTTACGTTAATTAAGAGAACACTCGTTATACAATTCTTAGAGAAATATTTATACATTATTCGGAATTCAAGTCATCAATATAAGTCATCCTATCGATAACTCATCTATATAGCTCATAAATTGCATAACCATTCACTATGCAGATTTTACGTGTACTTCCTCGTGTATAATTCTTTGTAGGATCGATTTAGTCGATATTACTATCTAACGTAAAAGAGATTTTACGCGTTCATTTGGTTCCAGGATTATAATTTTAAAGAATTTTTTTTAATGCAAAAATTCATAAAAAAAAAGGAATATTTTTTTTCACTTTCAAAATCGACGAGGTAATAAATCTTGGTAGCATAAGAATAATGCGTGTAATAGATAGCGAGACATAATTTTTTCTTCGTCAAATCACAAAGTAAAAACTTTTTCCCTACAATCTTAAATCTTAAAATCTCTTTGAATTTTTATTGCGTGTAAGAACTAAAAGAGAACGCCCACGCAGTCTCTATAATTTAAGCGAATAATAGATTAATGTTCAGGAAAATGACATTTTGTATTTGTAAGAACAGTTTAAAAATATTTGACGTATGTACTATGTACCGTCTCTTCTACCTTTGGTACTTAATTTTGTGTAACATACATAATATTCTCTCTCTCTCTATATATACACACACACACACTGACAATAGATCCTAATCTAGCAAAGTTCTTTACGATTTTGGCAAAGACTTTTGATTATCCATAAATAAAGTACAGCTCAATACGATAGACTGCATATTTAAATCGGTCGTTAAAATGTTAACGAAGATTAGAGTCCCCAACCACGTATATAATACGTTTAAGATCTTATTAACTTTGATGAATATCACGGATTAAAGACTAGTCTAAACTTATCGACCCACAAATTTACGTATAAATACTGGATAGTGACGTCTTTGAGAAAGTATAACTATAAATAATTCGTTTGCTCGTCTCTTCTTATATAAATATATATACATATACATGTATGGAGGGTATAGGTGTATGATACTGTGCTAGTTACGTATAGAGGAAGATCAAAGGGTAAAGGTGCCGTGTATACACCATCAGACCGAATGAAAACATGCCCCATTTGATTCAATTGCTAGTTGTACCGCAAGTTCAATTGTTGTTTGAGAAATCGATTTATATATAAGTATATTAACTTACTTTACTGTACCTTATCAATTACTCAATTGCGTTTACATTGTAATTGATGACATAAATGGGTATGTAGGTGAATAATCAGGATAGTTACATGTCGTTTTAATATTACCATTATTTTTAATGATTATAGTCATGTACCCCATCCTTGGTAGAAATGTCAATCTCCGAACTGCACGGAGAGAAAAGTATTATTAAATTTTACTAAACCGTTTGTAACTATTACTAAACTTTCATTAAAACGGTAACAGACTGCCGAAATCGAAAAAAATTACTCAACTTTCTATCAATTTTTACTGAAAGTTCAGTAATTATTTGCGTTTGGGCAGTCTGTTACCGTGTTACTGAAAGTTTAGTAAAATTTACTGAAATTCTTCTTTCGGTGTGGATAGTAAAACAATGGCTTAAAATGAAACGGTTTTTGGCTCGTTTAGTTAGCAATTGATGGAAAGATCAAACCTCAAAATAGTCACATTATTTTTCCAACATCCTAAGAATAGTAAATTTAAAACTTTCTATAGTTTCGATTCGATTTCTAAATTGTTCATTTCACTTACATCTCATTTTTAATGTACTCGTTGTAATTACGAAAATAAGTGCAATTTTTATTATATATTCATCCGTAACCAGATTGAAACTTAATCTATCTTTACAAGTTGACAAATAGTTCATAACAGGACAAAAATTGGATTTTACTGGATTAATAAGTTATAAGAAATAGGAGAAAAAGCGTTTCGTTGGGAGGGCAATAAATGGTTACATATTTCGCTTACTATATTAGAACAATCAATTTATATTATTTATTAAATGGAATATAATTTCTACTAGGGACATAAATGGACTTTTCTCGTTACCTTATATGATTAATTCAATATTTTTCGAGATACGAGCTATGTTTTCCAACTTGGCTATATTAAACACATAAGCATCACGGTGAATAAAATTACCATCTACTTTACCGATGAGAAACTATTTTGGGCTTGAATATTCAATGTACTTACGTGTTGTGGGTAACATGTGAAACAATGATAATTCAATCGTTTTGTTAATTCACCACGCAAAATCACATATTAATAACTCTTATTGATGGATTTGTGTATTTTATTAAAGTTATCGGTTTCGCTCAATTGACACTCAAAAATATCAAGTTGCACGTATAGTAGAATAAAAATACGAGTTGTAATAGTTGGATGTAAGAAAAAGGCGGGAAAAGAATACGTAAATGTAAGTGAGGGAAATCGTCGAGGAGTTCCCTCTCCGTGAATTCGTCAGAACTATCGTAAATGGAGCATAAATGGCTCCATAACTCTCGAACGGGTTAGTTCCATGCGAAATGAGTTTGGACCTTGTATAGTACACCGAAGGCATTAAAGTACGAAAGTTCGGTCCTGATTTGAAAGCACGCCCGAAAGTAGAGCTCGACCTCTCAAATCAATAATCAATCAAACCTATCTACGTAAGTACGCGAACGAAAGAGGAACAACAGTAAAAATTAACAATGTCTCTGATAATCGACATTCGGAGAGAAAGAGAGAGACAATAAAGCATATATATTAAATGGTCCATTATAAGAAATTCGTACATCTTATGTGACAAGAATTTCCAATAGCTAATTTTATTAAAATGAATCGTCATTTAACGTAGTGGGTGTGTATGGAGTATATTAATTGAAAGAGTTCCTCTTATAACCCTGAACTCGGCAGTTTCTCGAGGTGTGCTGCGGCTCAACTGAAACTGCGCGCGATCCGTTTCGACCGGTCGAGATTTGAGCGCTTTGAGGTCAACTCGAAGTTGGCCCGTTGGATAATCGGAGTAAGAGACCGGGAGTGTATAGAGCCTGGGAGTGAGGGAGGAAGGGAGAGAGAGAGCTTCTACTTCTCGGAGCGAGCAAGCGTTATCAGCTGATTCTGCTCGAGAGCTGCGCTCGCGCGCGTTAATTCCATTTCATCGGGCGCTATTGGGGTTCTATGCGCGCATAGACACTCATCAAGGGATCGCTTCGCCGTCCGGACCGGAATCCTCTTTTCTACCGGTCTGATAAGAGGAATTTAAGGCAGCGTCCTTCCTGCCTGGCTAGTTAATATACTGCTTGGGTTGGTTCAGCATGAATTGCGCTCTTTAGTGGTTCAAATAAATGTCCTTGTCCATTTTCTATACCCCTTTTTTTCTTATTCCTCTCCTTTTTCTTCTATTTTCGTTTTGGCTTTACGAGCTCGGTTTCCGCTTGTACTTGATTTAAATTTTACCCTATTTATTTTGGGTTCTTAATTGCGCGTGACGTTCGTAAGGTATTTGTTTTCCGATTTTTAATATCGGAAAGGATCTATATGATAATTGCTAATCACTTGGAGTTGAAATATTTTTATACCTCGTTTAGTTACATAATTACTTGTTACTTCGACCATTTGTGTAACCTTATTTATCATTATCGAGTAATCAACCTTTAAATTCACGACACTCGATGACATTTGTGCTCCGTTAAAATCATTTATTAATAAAGTAATTAAAGCTTAATCCCTGTAACTTACTAAGTTATCAAGTGTACAAAGCATATCAATTCTTGACATTAGTTCAAACTGCTGTAAAATGCTAAAATGAACAAAATAATAGTAATATTTTATTAACATATAGCAACACTAGACTTTGAGTTAAAAATAAGTTAGCTCACTCCTATAACAGATAAGTATATAGGTGTATGAAAATTTAAATGAGAAAGCTAATTTTAATTCTCTTCCCTTTAATGGGGTTACACTGCGTCTATCTTTACTGCCCTGCCTTTATAAGAAATTTTATGACCTTTCTGACCCACACCCAAGCGCGGGGGGTTTGGACTCGCGCGCGTAAACCCTCAATTCTCTTAGAGTGTATTTTGTAAGGCCTCCAACAGTAAAGTTACAAAGGTAGTTTGATACAAGTCCAATGAGTTAAATAGAGACCCCTACGTTACTACTAATGGAACGTCCAGTAACAGATTACTCTCTCGTTCTTTGTGTAGTATACCGTCAACTCTTCTTTTTCATGCTCTTCTACTTTACCCCTTCTTTGTATCCCCACTACATTTTCTGTATTATTTAGGATAATTTAATTTCTTTTTTCCAAAAAAAAAGTTCGTTTACCATTATGCGATATTAAGGATTATCGATTTTTTTTTAAAGAGGTATATTTATACGTTCGGATAATATTTTTATGTATGCATCGTATTATGTTTAGTATACCCCTCGTCTTACGTAATATTACCATTTGTACGTATATATTTCTGTGTATCTTTATTTATGTGAAGATGGTAATTGCGTGGGAGTAAGAGATACATTTTTCATTCGAAATTCATTAAATCCTATCATGGATTTTTTTAGGTATTAGGAGATATAAACGTCGTGAATATTTACTCGATATTAATTGAATTAGTTTTTTATTATTATTTAAGCATCGTTGTAATTTGCTTGGTATTGTAATACTGCGAGTTGTATTATGCGAGGTTCAAAGGGCGTATATTGTTTCTAAGAATATTGTTGAGAACGAGATAAATATATCATTAATTTTTAATACCTGTTATTATCAATGTATAGATAAATATTAATAACATTTAATAACATATTTTACATTCTTTCGGATTATGTGGTTCTACAAGTCATAAACCGTCTATAGCCTCCGATATCCTTTTTTTACCTGGTTATAATGCTCCCTTTTATTATTATCCTTCTTTACTAGGTATCGACCTTGTACCCATTTTAACTTTAGAGAATTAAAATATGTTAAACTATTTGTAAAAGAAGTATACCAAGTATACGACTTTAAATAGGCAATAGTGTTGTTCCGTTTAAATTACAAGAATTTATATGTAATCTATACGTGCATATATACACTCATCTTTATATTATCCTAAAATTGTGTAAAAGTTCAAGAATACAAATCATTACGTAATATTTCTTAAGGAAG
Source organism: Theocolax elegans (assembly GCA_026168455.1). Classification (NCBI taxonomy): domain Eukaryota; kingdom Metazoa; phylum Arthropoda; class Insecta; order Hymenoptera; family Cerocephalidae; genus Theocolax; species Theocolax elegans. The sequence continues at coordinate 58,950,516 of CM047429.1, read as the reverse complement.
TGGTATTGCCGGCGAGTCACCGACAGAGCAAAAACATAATTATTAAATTTAATTTAAAAAATGTGGAATTTTATGCAAAACCAAAATACAGTTAAGTCCTACACTGAGAAAAATTTTTAGTAAAAATTACAATACTGTCTAGTAAAAGAGTCACAGACTGCCAAAAATGAGAAAAATTACTATACTTTATAGTAAAATTTACTATAATTCTTGTAAATTTTACTATAAAGTATAGTAATTTTTCTCATTTTTGGCAGTCTGTGACTTTTTTACTAGACAGTATTGTAATTTTTACTAAAAATTTTTCTCAGTGTAGCTAATTGAATAATAATCATGCTATAAAGTTTCAAGTCAATACTATGTAGTACGAACTATGTAGAATGGTTTATTATTTAATTACCTAATGCAGTTCCGTATTCGAGTTTTGCACAAAATTGGATATTTTTTTAAATAATTGTAAATATTATAGTCATCCCTTTAAGGGGATGAGATACTCAATATTTATCGACCGAGTAAATAGAGATGAAAAAATTATTCTAGTTAAATAAATAAAGCAAATTGTGCAAAATAAATACATTATTGCCCATCCATGATATATTATGTATCACTGTGCAAAATTACAAATAAAAATAATATTGCTTTATAAAATGACATTGGAAGGAAATCTACCAGAATCGCAACATTGGAAGCAGACAAAGAGTCAAATGTCCTTCCAATGACATTATTTAACGCGACATTATTTTTATTTGAAATTTCGCACAGTGATAGACAATAGTCAAGGGAATGACAATGACGTCTTTATGTTGGACAATTTGATTTATTTATTTAGCCAGAATAATTTTTTCATCTCTTTTGACTCGGTCTTTTATTCTCCCTAGCTTATCGACCGAGTTAAACAAATAATTTGATTACAATTAATAAAATATTGTAGTATTTGACCAAAAATATATGTTTATTTACAAACAATTGACCTCTGTGCAAAATTTTCGATTAAAATGCAAATTCCGAGAAATCTCTTACCATGTTACGAAGTGTTGATTATTGATTTTTATTTATACTTTTGGTAAGGTATTTCTCAGAAGCCAGATTACATTTTAGTCTCAAATATTTTTTAAAAATAAATATAATAATTATCTTTTGTTCGGTCGGTAAACCACCTAACTATATTTTATTCATTATTATACGAGTTTCATTGTAAAAATTTGTATATTTGGGATATATCCTTATACCATCTTTAAACAACACGCAATTTATTTTAAAATCGAATTTGGACTGACCGCACTCGCAGGAAATGCTTTTAAACCGTAGAGTTTAAGAAATAAATATACCTATAAAAATATCTTTCCCGGTCTATAAAAAGGATTGAAGAGAAAATAATATAGGTAGCGAAATTATTTACAATAGAAGGATTCCCGATGACGTATATATATTGCTGCAAACGTTGCATATAGTACACATCGTATTTAAGAAAAACAACCGTTTTACAAAATTCAAATGAGATAAATAATAATTTGTATAGATTGTGGGTAACGACAATAATAGCGCTCAAAGTATGCTAGTAGGATAAAATAATCCTTCATGAACAATCGTTTTTGTGGTGAAATTTGCAAGTTTTGGAGTCGAAGTATGCGGTAAACAACGCTTGTACGATGCACGCATGACATCGATGTACTGTTAACTTGGCGTCACACTAACTAAATATGTGCCACGAGTATGCGTGATGGTATTGTGCAATCATCGTGTTGGTACTGTTATTAGCTATAGGGATCGACGTATTAATTATAATAATGCGCTAAAAGAATTAATAGATCGAGCTGAAATTAACTTCACGTTTATCGTAAGTTTTATCGAATTTATTACGCTGATATTATAAATGCACTCTATATATATATATGTAAATTATATTTTAAGAAATATGTTATCCTTATAAATTTATACCGATGATTTTAATTATAGAATTGTTATGTTTCATACCTACTAATGAATTCAATTTATTATTATAAATTTATTACGAGGAATGATCGTCAATTTATTAAGATAACTCTGAAAGATTCATGTTATATTTTTTAGATTGCACTAGTGTCACTCTATAATATTAAAAAAAAATTCAATTTGTTAGATTTATTTTACACTCTAAGATTATTCGTCTTAATTTCAGTAAAATAGAGTGATTTTCTTTCTTAGAATTTATTAGGTGACGATTATTGATTATATTTTTGAAAATAATGAATAAAGTGAGAAACTTATTTATACGTTTTTGTGTTTAAATAATATTCACTTGTACGCAAATTGATTTAGTATTGTCGCATATAAAAGTGAATTCAATATTTTAGGAAAAATACATTAGGTTGTCAATTTTCCTTCATAATTATAGTTACGTATTTATATATTTTGTTTTTATATATAATAATTCATATTCCTGCTCAAAATTGAAACTGGAAAAAAATTCTTAACGCTTTGGTTGAAACATAATAAAAAAGTGTCGGAAACTAAACTAGGTCACATAAATTATAAAACATAAAAGTACACATATGCGTTGATCATAAAGAATAATAAAAAATTTTCTGAAAAAATTAGACATATAGACACTTTCGCGCGGGATACACGTGAATAAAAACTAACAAGAATCTGCAAGAGTTATATTATTGCATTTGCTACGAATCAAGGAAGCTATTATTTTAATTTAATTGTATTAATGTTTTTGCGCGAAAGCACATCCCGATATAATTCCCCAAGTTGAAAATTTAAACTCGGTCAGCGTTTTCATACACTTAACCACTTTTAGTTCGCGTACGACTTGAGAGTTATATAGATGTATGTATATATATATATTTTGTAGGTATATACACCTAGAGGTTTTCCTCGTTCTCTTTCTCTTGGTCTAACGAAGCCAGAGCATCCGTTCAGTATTTTCCAAGCCTCGGGTAGCGGGTGCTCCATCTCGTGCCGACAGTGTCCTCGGCTTAATGGAGATTTTATGCGGAGTTTGATTTGAGCGTTGAAGCGGCACCGAAGGTGTCTTTTATAGGGCACTTGGAGCGGCCCCGCGTAAAATCTATATGCGGAAAAGGCAGTTCGAAAAGATTCACTCGGACGACAGAGGCGCCAAGAGAAAGCGACACTCGGATGCGGGTTTCGATCATTGTTTTATAACTGCGAAGAGATTTCGACGTCTAAGAGAGTAGGGTAAAGTTACTCCACCCCCCCCCCCAACCCCCTTCTGCCATCTTGCTCTCTCTCTCTCTCTCTCTCTTTCCCTCCCTACCCCCGTCACTCCTCCCTCGCTCAGCCGGGGAATTGGAAAAATCGTTTATACGCCGAATGAGCCGAGGACTCAGGGATGAGAAAGTTTTCTTGCTGGTAGACTCTTGGACTTTATCTCCTTTAGAAGTTTACTCGGGGAAAAGAGGACCGTTAAAAATGACGGCGAATTTGGTGGATCGAATTGCTCCTACTGGTTTCCTACGCTGTGGCCCCTCTTATTCTCGCGAAAATTATTTTTGTTGTATAAGCACTCTGTTTTGATCGAGAGGATGCTACGGTATACGATATACTATATCCGTATATATAGCTTTTCCCAGGCTACATTCTGCAAACAAGCCGCGGACCAAGTTCACAAGTACATTCATTAAAGTGGAAGTTGCACACTTCGTTCCGGCAACTTTGCCCGAAAAATTTAAAGTACCCGCCGGTAGAAATTCATTTGGTCAGTTTCCGGTCAGGTTGCTACGAGAGCCCAAAGAGCCCAACTATATATATATATATCTATCTATCTATGTATACGTACGTAGCGTATACGTATATAGCGAATTTCTTTTCTCTCTGACTTTTCTTCTTTTCGAACAAAATGTTTTGAATTACTCTTACAACTTTATAATAGTGTACGAATTGTATTCTTAAATTGTTTCGCTTTACGAGTATTCCCTAAGTTAAAACGTGCTTTTCTGGGTTATTCTTAATGTTTATTTTACCAAATTCTTTAGCGCCACTGCGCAAACTTTTGACGATTAAGAAACTAATGGAGACATTGAACACACCTATACCTTTTTTTATTATGCAAATTATGAATTTTTTCTTCTAAATAATCGTTTTCGGTTTGTGGAAATAATTGTATATGTTTATTATACTCGTGTAAATCAGATTATAAAGTTTTCACAAATATTTTTTTACAATAGTTATTAAATTTATTTACATTGTAAGTATAATAAAATTGTCATAATCTTTTCCGCGTATTATTATCACATTTGCAATAACAAAACAAATCCAAATTTAGTAATAATATTTTAAAATTGTGTATTTGATTTTTAACACCAAATTGGTGCCCATTAATTTGTCGTGAACATGAAAACCGGGATCTCTTACTCGCAGTCAGAATCGAAATTGTCGTTGTTATAGCTCGTTGTGCTATGTACACCGACGTCGATTCAGATCTTGGATCGCGCGCTCATTCGTGTCGATGGTTGATCTCCCTGACGTAACAATAGATGGTTATTTTACACCTCCATAAACTTTTTTAGACTTACTTTCCTACGGAGAAAAGTAATATTGATATTCAAATTTTCTTTTTCTTTTCTATCTTGATATTATAAAATTTGCTGTTATTATTATTAATTTTTAACTTTACTCCGCGTTATTATACCGTTTATAAAGCTGGCTCTTTTTTCCTTCACTGCAATTACAATTGTGAAAATGGGTTTTCCTTAGTAAAATACAGCTTTCATAATTACAAACATTAAATTTTAAATTATATAATTTACATAATTTAGTGGAGGCCAGGGTAATATTTGTTGGGTTTATGTATTGCCTTACGCATTATAGTATACGCTATATAAATATCAAAATCCATTACAGTCATAATATTTTGGTAATTGTCAAATTGTAAATTTTCAAAGTTCGACGTACATATTTCATAAACTAAAATTACCGAAGAATATATTTTTCAAACATGCGCAATTTATCGTATAACAAATATGTAGTAATTCAAACATTATTATTGCGTTATATACTTGTGTACTTATAAATTTTTTTATCAAAATAAATCCCCTAGTAGAAATTTAAAACTAAGAACTAGGAATTAAAAATTGGTAGTAAGTACCTTGTGATGAAACGCTTTTTCTCCCATTTTATTAGCATTTAATAGAATGACCACAACCTCAAAACATTCGAATAATTTTTCCAGCTTTCCGGAAAGAGTAAACTTCAAAATTCCTATAGTTTCGGATGGGTTTTTAACGTTTTCGTCTGATTTACAACTAATTTCTGTTGTATTCCCAGTATTTACGAAGATAAACGCTGTTTTATTAGATTTTTCACTTGTCCATTTTTAATAGATATTTAATAGGACATAACTAGACTCAACTGTAATCTATATTTACAAGCTCAAAAATGGGAGAAAAATAGGATTTTACATTAATAAATGGTCATAAAATGTGAGAAAAAGCGTTTCATCGATAGGAGAAAAATGGGCACATTTAATACTCTATTTAATACTTATTTAATGGAATATGATTTCTACCAGGGTCAAAGAAATATATAATTTACATATATATTACTAATTATAATTAAAGATGTACAGAGAATTTTACTTTGAAAATGGTATTTATACGTAGTTACAAAATGAAAGATTTAATACCATTGTTTCAAATGTACTCCTACAGTATCGAATTCAAATAGAATGGGGTTAGTATTTCGATTCAGCATAATACGGTATAAATGTTAATTTAAAAGTGTGGTTATTATTTTGATTATAGGGCTGCAAATTTTAACTTTTCGCATATGTACAAGATATTTAAATTTAAATAAGATATAAATACAATAATTAAGTATAATTAGTTAGATCAAATTCGCATATTGACAGTATATGTACGTTTTATATTTAATTAATTTATTGCCCTTTTTAAATAATTAGAACACAATCACATATCATATTCCATTTATAAATCTTATAATAATATCTAGTTATTAAAATTTAGAAATCTTCCCTTTCGTAAAAAAAAAAAATATAAAAAATACTTTCGTCCACAACGCCACATTTCATATAGTAAACTTATATATTCCCGATAAAAGAGCCAGTTTGCATAAAAAAGTGTAATATCACCGAGTTTATTTATCCACTCGACCGGACAGCCCCATATGTGTGAAATAAAAAAGAAAGGTGTCACAACGTTGTTTTTTTTTTTTCGGCGCGTTATCGCGGCAACGTTCAAGCGCGTGAAATCATAGAGCCACGATTTTCAATTTCGCAGGGTATACCTCGACATCGTGGCAAACTTTACAACTGCCTTCATTAAAAATTGCACTTGTCTCTCGCATGCTTTTTTTTCGGTCTTTTTAACCAGGGTGATATTGAAAACGGTAGGTTTATGTATTCGAAGCACGGGCTCGTTTAACTTTCTCTCTTCTTTCTCGCACCCAGTTCACTCGTGGAGAATCATCTTCGTCACGTGGCGCGCTCGCAATTGAACCACATCTGCTGCTATACTTTCGCGGGTCCTAGAAATCCTCGAGGTTATTTATATCCGATCCGAGATACACGAATTTCATGCCCACTCGATGTTTCAATAGGTTGGCAAACTGGCCAACCTGCGGGTTAACACGAAGCTTCGATCTATATGGTGGATAGTTCCGATATATCTATAGGTATACATTATACACATCTAGTAAAGCGTAACGAAGAAAACCCAGAATTCAAATGCCGCTGTATATACGCGTTATACTGTAGACGAAATTAAAGTACGGAAATGGGGGTACCTCCAATTATCCACGATAATTAAATTGCGAAATCAAAGTGTTTTACCCTTTTAATGGCTATTTAAAAGATCGTTTAATGTTCCTACGTCGAATTAAGTAAAATTATGATTTTTTATCGTTAATTTCACGTTTAATTATGCAGATTGTGATTAAAATAATGATTCTCAAGGTTTCGTAATTTTAATATTCTTAATGTTATTTAGTAGTTTTCGCTATTTAAAATCAAAGATTGTGTGAAAATAGTTTATGTATATATAAAACTCGCAATAGTGAAAAATGTAATAATAATTATCATATAATTAATAAATTCGTACAACCTGCATCGAACAATTAAATTTCGCAACTTTAAATTGGAAAATATTTCCGCAAACGAGTTCTTTGTACAATATACCTATTAGAATCGCTTAATAAAAGTTATATCATAAATAGTTACAGTTTTTCAAGTACAGTATTGAATAATTCATTAGAATAAAATATTTCTAAAAGTTTTACAATCAATTGTCCATTATAAATTCGTAAGTACAGATAATATGAATTTATCAGAACTTTTTTTTTATGAAAATATCGCGTGAGATAATAAATTATAGTTTGACTAAATGTGTTTTTTTTTTATATAAAAGAGACGTGATGATAACAGATTGTACATAATGTTAAACTTAAAATTAATTTCGTAGAAACCCACGATAGCAGTTGTAATTAGTGTTGAATTAAGATGAAATACCTAACGTTTTGGACGTGTCTGCGAGTATTCCAGTAATTACGATATCGCGATATCATTTCTTTTAGTTCAGGGTATGAATCACGTTTTATTTTTAGAAAACAATATACGTGTATACATTTTAATACCGAATAGAGCGTGTATATAATTTGGTTGGTTATGTAACGTATACACTTATACACGTTTGCGCTATATTATCTTAATTCGCTTTCAGCGGAGTAAGGTAAGAAATTCACCTTTTAACCTATATATTGGTAAATGTTGAGAATTTGTAAGTAAAAATTATCTCGATATAATACTTCGATCGTCTGGAATCGCGTATCTTTATAAATTTTATAATGTTAATCAATTTGCGAATATATACTTGGAGTAATCGTGAACTTTTTTGGGAGAATGCTATATCTTTCTTAAGCGTGTTGTTATTATTACGTCGTATAACCGTTATTTTTCTTAAAAATAATACCCGCGTCACCAGTTGTTATTCTTATCGAAACATTTGTATAACGCTCTATTGACATATTCGCAAAGAAAAATATTAATTTCTTATTGATATAAGAAAATGATATACCTATATATATACTACGTGTGCGTATATGTGGGCGCGTGTGTATAGAAAACTTGGTATAAAGTTGTAGTTACATTGATACCTTGTAATATCTGTCAAAATACAACATTACTTACAATAAATGAATCCAGGAAAAGGGATTAAAAGGGGGAAGTACCAGAAACGGGATAAAAAGAAGAAAGAAACATACGGTATTATTGCCGGGCAGAATTCCGCCAATGTCAACATGTCTTTTTGCTGGTAATGTGTGCGTGCGCGTGTGTGCGTGTGTGTGTGTGTGGGTGTTCGCCGCGGGAAAATTATATACGGCAGGACGTGAAAGGGCTTGAGCGGAAGATGGAAAAAGTTCGGGAAATGCCGTGGAGAGATGAAATTTGCGCGACACTCGCTGGGGAACGGAATTAAGGGACATGCCGGGACAGCTTTGTAATGGAGGACTTTGACGAAGTAACTTTCGCGGTTATTGAAGTACAATATCTCCCAACGCGCGTGAGCTTGAATGATTTATCGCCGGACGACTGTATGTGTATCTCTATGTGTGTATTTCATTTCGTTATATATCCCCATTTTAATAGAATTAATGATTTATTTAATCTACCAACACGGTGCCTCCGATTTATTAACAAGTTTATTTTCTTGGCAATGATAAAGTTACCAAATACTTTTAACTAAGTACATAGATTTATGTGTATGCGTATATGTTACTCATAATTTAGGGGACACGGGCTTATTTTAAATATTATAATAAATTAGGCAAGTGTTTAAATTCCGTATAAAAATGATTTTCAAAAATTTTTTTAAATAAATATCTATGTATATAACTTGCGTTTACAAATATCTATATAACGTTCATAAAGCTGTTAGTTATTGTAAAACATTAAAATATTCCTTCTTTGGGTATTCTCTTCCTGAAAAATCACTTGTTGTAAAATCCACTTGGGACCGCTAAACCAAAATGTAAAATGTCCATAGTTTTTTTTCAACTTGTTTAGTGGCACGTCTCTGTGTTACCTCGCATTTTAATTTTATAATACATTTACTAATAATGAAATAGTATGTCATTATATTTATTAAATTAAGAAATTAAATTTTAATATTGCGTAATAAAATTAGTGAATTTGTTATAATATTAAAATGTGAGGTTGCGCAGAGGACTACATCTATAACAAGTTGAACAAACTTGCATATTTCATTTTTTGTTTAGCGGTCCCAAGTGGACTTTACGACAAGTGACTTTTCAGGAAGATAATGGCAATAGATGGGATATTTGAATATTTTACTATAAGTAATAGGTTTCTGAATTTTTTATGGGGATTTTTAACGCAAGTTATGCATAGATAACTTAATTTCAAATTTATGTTAAGTTATTTTGAAATTTTTTTTATTTGAATATTAAATTTATATATGTTCTCTTAATTCAAGTTTACAAGATGAATGGAACTTTTTTCGTTACTGTATAGTTGTATTCGTTATTAATTACGCAATAATCTGCTGATGATTTATTAAAGTTTTTGTTTTACTAGATTTCATTTATTATTTTATCGATATATATATTGTGTGTGTGTGTATGTGCAGTGTGTGTGTGTGTGTGTGTGTTCCGTGTAAAGAAAATTATACTCTGTAATTATGATCAAAGTGAAATTACAGTTAATATTCAATATCAATCATCAATTCAAATTACAATGTCAACACAATATTACTGTCAATATTATGAATTAACCTTTTATATACTGGTATAATAAATTAATATATTATACACATACAAACGCTTTGTTAATTATCAAATCTATTTATTTGACATTTACAACTCGCCAAATGAAATATTAATTTTTCATATCTTCGTAGAAGGATTTTTACACAGAAATTGTATTAAACGAGGTACAATATCAAAATATAAAAGAATTTTATCAATTTCTCGATTCGAACAATTTTATTTCATTATTTACAATGTATGCAATAATTTATGTATCACTAATTAATTATGCTACTCTCTTAATACCATTTAAATATAGTTTATATATTTATATAAGATGAATATTTATAATATCGTTAAACTGCATTAGTTGAATATTAAATAAAAAAGTGATTTATTAAAAGGTTGTAATTGGAAACGTTAGCAAGTAATGTATAGTTTAGAGTTTCAAAGGTCTATGCGACGTGAAATGCGATGGAATTGTATATTTTAAGCACAATATGAATATGAAAATAGTATCTTTAATTAAAATAAAATTCAATAATTAAATGAAATTATGTGATATATATCATAGATGTATAAGAATAAAATACTGAATGCGAGATAAAAGATTGCGGTTTAGATCATCGCCATTATCCATTCTCAAAATACTTCATCACTAATTTAATTCACTTTAGACATTTACATAGATTAAGGTATAATTTATACACACATTTTGATTTACGACAATAGTAATTTAACCATAATATCTCTCGAGTATATAAGAATCATTCAATTACATATATATATACTCGTATCTACGTCAGAAAACTGTCTTCTTTTCCCTCTTTTTATTCATTGTTACTTTCGACTTTTGAATTAATAATCTTCATAAATTAGAACTATCTTATAATTCACTCACTCGAGGTAAAAAGGCAAAAAAAAAATGAGGAGATCGATTTCCATTTCATTGTAATGAAAAGAATCGGCCTTCCAATCAGTTGACGTTAGAGGTTAAAAAGCATCATTTGGATGAGAAAAATGTCGTTAAACCCAGGTTAATTAATCTGAGGGTACGGAAGACCCACTGTGAATTACAGCAACTCGAGTCTCGCTTTTTCTTTCTTATCCTCTTTGTTGCTTAACCCTTCGTTTTCTTCCTTTCTCTCGTTCGCTGTATACCCGTTAGTCAAACAACACGGTATGGCGCGTCCAGACGCGTGACAGTTACCCGTGTCATTATCGCCTCTCTTTCTCTCTCTCTCTCTCTCTCTCTCTCTCTCCTCTTTTCGTTTTCTTGTCTTCCGAAAATCGTGTACCTTCATTCCCGTGTACACGTGTGCGAAGCATCATTCGTTCCCTTGATTGGTAATGTGATTTTCTTTCTCTTTCCAATACGATTTTACCTGAGATAAAAATGTTAAATCTGTACGAGATAATGAGAGACTCGGTGCTTTTAATGAAGAAGTTATACAGAAAATCACGGTAAATGTATTTTATTTTACTTTACCTTTGAAAATACTCGCGCTGGGTAAAACAAATTTGACAATTTTAATTTAAATGAGATCGTGAATCTATCTCGTATATTTTAGTGACAAATGTGAAATATATTTAAAATTGTTTAATTATTTATTTATATAAATTTATGCAATTTTTGATAAAATTTTAGCGTTTTGAATCTTTCCTTTGTGAATTCGAAATGTACAATTTCTATGATGTTCTATACACTTTTGTATCTAACTGTAACATCAGGTTTAACATCGGATGTCTAAGTCAAAATAATCGTTGCCGCAAACGTGTGTAAAGCTGTACGACACCTCAATAGTCTCGGTAGCATAGTTTGAACCACGATTGTCTTGGTGGCAAATCGAATCGAAGTAGCTTTCGACAGAACAGTGTTAGATACGATTGCCTTCGTATATATATTGAACAACAACTATAACAGGAAGGTGATCGCTTGTCCATGCAATATATGATCAACCTGCAGATTGCTAATTACGATATTGATTAATTTTTTTACAAATACCAATATGTTTGAATTTAAATGATAGTAATTACTGGAATATATAATATTAAACAATATTAACGATAGCTGTAATATAAATTAAGGTATTTTTTAAAGAGATGTTATACTTAACTGTTATACCGACCGAGTCAATTGAGTGAAAAAAATTATTTCAATTAAATAAATATGATAAATTATGAAAAACCAAGAAATCGTTCCCCTTTGTTTCAGTTTTATATATCACAGAGTTAATTTTATACAAAAAATTAATGGATTCAAAAATAGGAAATTTGACTCTTAAATCTGTGAGAGAAAATTAAGACTCGAATTTTCCAGTGTTACTATTTAGGGTTTTTCTGTCATCTACTATTTTATGTAGATGAAGTCATACTGTGCGAGTTCAACAAAGAAAAAAGACCTCTATCTGCCAACCCTGGAAATTCCTTCCAATGCCATTTTTGAATGCATAATTATACTCGTTTGAAACTTAGTACATGTGATAAATAATATTGAAACGAAGAACAATGTCTTGGTTTTTTATAATTTATCATATTAATTTAATTAAAACAAGTTTTTGGATTTATTGACTCGGGCGGTAAAATTTGACTATTACGTATCCTGTTAATTCAATTTATTAATAGATTATTAAGGTTGTAAAACATTAACTATGACTCGACGAAAGAATCTATTTTTTATTCAAGAATCATAAATTCAATAATTTGCGTAAAATATTGTGAAACGTGTTTTTATTGATAAAATATAATATATTTAAAATAAAGAAAGAACATTTTGATAAATAGGTATAGCTTTTCAGTCAACGGGAAAAGTAGACATGGTAAAAATGGATATCGTAGAACATAACCACCACGTACCAAACCTCAATATTTCAAGTTTATTTTATCTCTCTTTACTTTTACTATACTGATAAATAACTAGAGTTTGGTGGATTTTAAACAGCCATAAATACCACATTGATTTGTATCCACGTTTTTCCTTTTAAATGTGAGAGGCCATGAAATAAATTGTTTCCTTATAAAAAAAAAATAAAATAAGGCTATACTGAACCCGCACTTAATCATTTTACACGAAAGAGAGTTATATCCACAGATTTCAATAAAAATATTTAGTTTTAAAATATTAAATTATTAAATAATTAAATTATTAAACGTACGGAGTCAATATATTATGGACGTGTAACTAATGCAATCTCGAAAAATTCGGATATATTTTAAAAATGTTTGTACCCAGGCGTTGTTAAAAATTCGTCGAATAACCGAAGTAAAGTAATTTTGGCTAACATCTTTAAGCGGGGTTTGGTTCGAGTGAAGCATGAGAACCGACAAACTACGCCGCAAAGGTAAATTATCGGGCGCACCCGCCGCCGCGGCTCTCGTTTTCTCTCTTTGCGCGTCGCGGAATCTGAGCAGCAACGATGGTTACCGCTGGGTTCCTTAATAAATCAAGTGTTTTTGCTGGCTCTCGCGCTCGTATTTGGCGTTATACGCGTCCCTTCTCGAGCGTCGTACCACTGAGAAATTTCTCTCCTTCCCCCTTTATTTGCCAAGTCCCTCTGTGTACTTTTCGCGACTCTTTGCCGTATATATATATATATTCTTTCTTTTTCTTTTTCACGCTTGCCTCTCAAGTACCTTCTTGTTTTCATTTTTACTTTTTTAATTTTTTTTTCTCGATTTCACCTCTCTTATTGCTTGTACCTTTCCGAAAGCTAATTTTGTATTTAATTTTGTGTTTTAATTAACCGGAACGTGATTTTTTTTCTTAATTCTTTTTGCGAATTACCATAGAATTGCTTTCTTTGTGCAATCTTTCCGTGTACTACATGTAATGAGTCATCGTATATACCTATGTTGAATGTTAGTGAGTAAAGAATATGTATAGTAGCTACTTTATAATTGACAAGATGCAACGCACATAGTATTTTTTTGTTTTCTTCTTAATTATGACAAAGAAATTTCTAAACTACTAACTAGGATGGTGTGGTACCTTTTGAAACTTGGATTGTATTAAAAATTGCGATGTTTTTTTATGTAAAAATATGAGAAAAGCTACGGTAAGTTATTTCCATGAACCTTATATCAAAAGTTCAAAGGAAATAAAATATAATATTTCGAAGGGATCGGTATTAGTTTAATAGGAATTAGAGATAGAAATTCAAATCTAGATTTAAAAGAAACCTTAAAGAAATAAGATATGATTTAAAAATAAGCTTTAATATTTCAATTTTGTTTCAAAATTATAGTAGAAATTATGATATAATAGACGTTTACCTCATAAAATTAATAAAATTTGTATATTAAAATTCCGTTAATATTATTAATAATTTTTGTTTTAGATCGAACTTTAGAATAAATTGACGTATTTATACATATATTTTTACTTAAGCTTTTTCAATATTTTTATGACACTATCGTAGAATGTTAAAAATAAAAAATTTATTACTTACCTCACGTAGCTTACACTTCTGTAGCTTCCCGGAAAAACGAGATAAGTCCACTTTTTGTAATTTCGAAAAAGTTACGTTTTAAAACGTTCAAAGTTCGGCCAAAATGTAAAACGAATAAAATACTATATGTAAGACTAGAATTATTTTATAGATACACTTAATATAAAGATTTTGATATTAGTAAGACTAAAGTAAATCGTTTCTGCTCCTTGAAAACACGGAATTTTATAAAGTTATCTCGTTATGACCAACACTCGACTTATCTAGGTTTGCCGGTTCTCGACCACTTTTGAAGTTAACTTCAACACTTGAAAATTTACGAAAACAAAAAACAGTTTAGAATTGTACATAATATTTGCAGTAAAAAAGGTCTGTTATGATCATTCGATAAATCATTTAGTTATTACGAGAAAAATTGTTCTTTTTTTAAAAAACAAAAAGGAAAAAGTTAAAAAATTAAAATTGTAACATTTATCTCAAATAAGAATTTAAGTCGATACCTCCGTATACTACATCAATGTTCGCATTTGTGTACGTCAACAATTCAGCATCCCTTTTCGTGAAACTTTCTAATACGTTCAATGGTAGTAGAAAAAAAATGTATAAAAACATTCTGAAAGTTCAATAAGTAACCATTATCAGTCTCGCTACCGAGGACCGTAGTTGTTCTCTTCATTGAAATTTCAATTAACACGCAACATTTAATGTAATTATATGGTGGGCTATTTATGTAACATTTATCATTAAAAGTTTGAGAATTTTTTTCTCTATAACTACTTGTTTAATAAAAAAATCATTATAATTTTTTTATAGCATATTTTTTGTTCTTGTGAGTTTTGATATTTTACAAAAAATTATTGGGCTTACCTGATTTTTGCCGGGAACTAATAAAGTAAATGGATTTAAAAAAATAAAAAAATTTAATAAGTGGACCTATCTCGTTTTGCTGAGAAATCGCACACGGAGAAAAGTATACCTTCAAAAATTACAATGACGGTATACCTGTAAAATCAAAAGGAACAAACAGTCGGGCAATTTTTATACAGAAAATACCAAGAAATATTATAATTTATTATTATAATATTGCATAGTAATTTTTGTAGACTATAATATTTGTGGACAACAATAAGAATTTTTACCATACTATCCTTACAATTTTTACAGAGATATCCCTGCAAATAATACAAACAATGCGGAACGAGCTAGAGGTCACGATGACCACTTTTCTACCCGCCACGTATTCGGTAGTTTGTAAATATTATTTAATTCGAAATTGTTATATACAAACCTCGAAGTATATAAAAATTTTGTATATAAATTTTCGATCCTCTAATGTCTTTCGTGCATTTGATTTTTAATGTTTTTAATGTTGTTCGTGCCCGCATGTACGTGTGTGTATGAGAGTAATGCACCAAAACCTACTAAATCATCAAAATTCATTATTTTGTTAAGTATAGAATATTCTAATAATATACAGTAAACTTATATTGTTACAATATTTCTAAACTTATACAATAAGTGTATTTATTAAACGTATCCATCATTACTTTATTTTTATTTTTATCTGATATTTTTTAAAAATAAATTGGCACAGGAAATTTTGTGGTAACAGTATGGTAATTTTTACTATGACCGTTTGACAAAAATTGTTAGGCTGTCTTTTTGAATAAAAAATTACAAATTGTCACTGTAATTTTTCTAGGGACAACCACCATACTTTTTGCAGGGAAAATTTTCTCCGTGCAGAATTACATAAAACAAATAAAATCATTACCAAATAAAAAATTTACTATTTAAAAATACTTTAATAGTTAATTTATTTAAATCCGTAAGCATAAAAATTACAAGTCTTTCATATGACACTACTATAATCAAATAAATTCGATTAATTCTCTACAAATGCATTGGTTATTCCCTGTTACCTCCCTTTCTGTTCCTCTGACTCTACTATTGGCTAAGTGCCAAGACCAGCGTTTGCTATGTACGTATGTGTGTGTACGTGTGTATGACCAGTAGATGTCGGTGAAAACCAAAATACGAAGCTTTGACAAAATGTAGCAACTACATTCAAGCCCATAAGAGATATCTTATACCAGCTTTCGTATATTCATCATTTTTCTTTTTCATCTTTTACGCCTTTTTCCTATCAATTTTTCTCTTTCTTTTCTTCCTTCGGACCCTCTATTTTTTTTTTCTTCGACGTGGATATAACTCGTGAGATCTCGTTTACCAAGAAAAGTTTGTACTATGGTGCTTTTATATTTGTTAAACTACACGATTCTTTGTCACTGTTTTATTGTTAAGAATCAAGATGCGTTTTAAGTTCCTTCACTTTACCTTAGCTTCGTATTGAGCACATCTATATATACGTGATGTATCTTGACGGTTGTGTTTTAGTGGATTTTGATGAGTTCGCTCGTTTTCTCCTGCTCCTCTTCTTACGACGTATGGAATGAATGAATAGCAAGCGATGTAGAAATATTTAAGGTAATTATAACATTGAAGAATTTCAAATATTTCGTAATAATTACCATGATAAATAAATTAATGCATTTTAATCATGTTTTATATTTTTTATACTTTCTTTCGATTATAGTATGTATAAAAAGGAGTGGGGATAGCAAATCGACTCTTTTTATATAACAAATCATATACCGACACCCGTGACTTTATATTTAATTTCATAATTATGTGTTCTAAAAATTGCAATTCTACTGTTTTTTATTATATTTTAACGTGACGCTTAACTTTTATCTTGTCTACCATATCGACGTTAAATATGACATTTAATTGGAAATAATTAAAATTCTGAAAGTATATTGCTTTTTGCTTATTAATAATCTTTTTACGTGCCAAATTTTAGACAGAAATATTTATTAGTTTTGGAGAAAATTTATTAAAATTTATAATTATTTTCTTACAACACTGTCAACGATTTCAATTGTATTTTATTTTAGTAAGAGATTTCTAAAAAAAAAGTAATTACTGCTTAAAATTTAGTACATATATACAGTACTGCCCATAATTAATATGGGTGGTACTGTATGTTGGGTATTAATAAAAGACGATTAAAGATCTCTACGTTAATCAATATTGTCCTTTAAATACGTCAATTTTTACACGATTCTTTTTACTATTTTAACGTTACTATTTTTATGCTCCCAAACCGGTGCTAATCAGCGACGGAGGTCATACGATGTCTTTGACAAGAAAGTACTCGTTGAAAATGCATTCTCCAGTGGTGCTTGTATCAAGTTTGCATACGATATTTTATGTCGAAAAGGTATAGGTAGGGATAAAGATTGAGTATACATAGATTATATTTAATTAAAAAAAAATATTTTAATTTATATAATTTTAAATTTAAAGTTACAAATCGTTTTTCAAATAATGTTTATTACACTACCATAGTTCTATTAACGCGTCTTCTATCGTAAATACGACTATACAATAATCGTAAAATAATAGAAGAGAGTTGTGGGTATGTCTGTGTACATGCGCCTGCCGTGTTTGTGTGTACAGGATGGTTTAGTTTTATGTCAACGATAATCAGGTTTCCGCAATCAACGTCACTACTTTCGAGAGTAAGCTTCCGCACTCTTAGCTTAGGAAGTTAACTCACTTAATTAACGATTATCCACGTCGTCCGTGAAATTCAAATTGTATCATCAGGACGATGATGAAGTAAAAGTTTCCTCGGCAGCGCTGATTGAGACGAGGGGAGGGAGTCGTATAGTTAAACTAGAAAACAAGAAAAAAAAGTTGAGAGGAGTTGAATAATAATATCAGAAGCTCCGAAAGAAAATCCGGTCGCATAAAATAGTAACTCAGCGGAATCTCTTGTATAACCAGGCAATTTATCCAGGCCCGTGAAAAATCATTGGCCCCGCATGAAAGCTTCGGTTGTACACACATGTACACCGATGAACAGCCAAGGGTAGGAAAGAAAGAAAGAAAGAGAGAGAGAGAGAGAAAAAAGAAGCACAAGAGATAAGATAGGATAGAAAGCAAGAGGGAAAGAAGAATACACTCAAGTTCGGAAGACCCGTGCAATTACTTATACATACTTGATAAAAGGTACAATTCCGTTGAAAGCCGTTAGGTGATGCTTGGTAATGCTTTTAGAAATAATCGCGATGTATCGTTTGGTGAATCAACTATTCTTATACCTCAAACTCTTTTCAACTATCCTGTGTACGTGTATGTATAGAATATGTATACTTACCTCTGTGTACGTGTACCTATATTGGCTATTGAAATAATCAAACGAAAGAAGAATCCTTTTGAGAAGATGTTACGCGCATCTCCGAGATATTTCGCTCGATTTGCTATATACTTTCTGTCCTTTTACTTTGTTGTTTGTGTTTGTCTTGAATGCGCATCGTGCTATTTTCCCCTTCATTCTTACATTCGAATCGTCCAGCAAAATTGTTAAAACGTAAATCCATTTTCTATCTAGAAAATGTTTTAGATCACCTTCCTTCGATTCGTTCACCCCTTTGTCGAATCGCTTATTTCTATATATATATAAATGTACATCTTTGTTCCTATTGGATATATCGTCTTACAGACCTGTTCAAAGAATTTTTAATTATCTTTCGAAAGAAACGTGCCGTTTGATTGTACCGTGTTTGTCAATTCAACCAAGAACTCACACGGTCTGCAATATCGTTTAGAATATCGAAAAAAAAGTTAAGAAATATCTGCACTGCAGATTGAAGAAACATGTTCACGCATCTCTACCTGCATTATTATTTAATTTTTTTATTTAATTTATCTCTTCTGAACCGATTAATGTTTATTCGACCGGAAAATTAAAATTGCTTAACTGTATAAATAAAAAATCTATGTATATACGCAAATTTTTTGTGTTCACTCGTATGGATTTTTCAAAATGATTTAACAGATCATTCAACTGGAAAGGTAAGGGTTCGTATCGAATTTATATATACATTAAAATTAAAATAATAAATTTGCCCGGTTGTAAGAGAATAAAAGTCTGTGTACAAGTTGTTTAATAACATTTGTACGTGTTATGCAACGAATAATAATCTATAAATGGTGCACTGAAACGAGAATAATATACTATTTAAAAAGTATGTAAATCGATTTGATACCTTTAGTACATCAATTTTAAGAAATTATAATTTTATATTTGATTGGATTACTACTTTGCCGAGTTTATATTTTCATCCCACCTCAATATCGTAAACGATGTTCTAAATAATGTAATACTTAACATGATTACTACCAACATTTAGAAAATATATGAAAGCATTTATAAGTACTTTTGAATTTTAATGCACAACCAATGGGCAAAGTACCGTGAGATATACCCAATTTTTGATCAGTCAAGTTTAATTTCTGATCACGTTTACACATACAAAAATGAATAATAAACACAATATTTCCAAATAATATATGAAAAAGACCCTTGTCCATTTCAACAATTTTGAAAGAAACACAAAAAATTCGGATGGAATTCCGTCGACTGTCAGTTTTTCTCTTAAAATTGGCTTCAACGTGCTTGATATTAATCTCTTTAAGAAACCATTGATGCTTTAGTTTTACGAAGTATAATTTTTTAATTTTGGTTAATAAATGTATGATAAATTTAGATTCATTTTTGCATAACCTATATGAACATCCAACAACTTTTGTACCCATATGTTCAATAATATTTTCTAAAAAATTTTAAAAATAGTCGTTTTTTGAACGATAAATCAGTATATGTTAATTACAATATTATTATTATATTTGTTGTATAAAGGAACCTAAGTCTTGGACTTAAATTTGTTTAACAACAATAAACGATAGAGCGTAGTTCTATAAACCAATTGTTTAATCTCTGTAGTTATATCGATTTCGAGAAAAATAGAATAAGGCCCATTTTTGCATAACGCGATTCATATGACTTTTCACTTAAACTATTACTTTAAGAGGTCATCCAAAAATTATTATTTACATAATTTAATTATTATTATTATATTGTTGTATAAAGGAATCTAAGTCTTGGACTTAAATTTGTTTAACAACAATAAACGATAGAGCGTAGTTCTATAAACCAATTGTTTAATCTCTGTAGTTATATCGATTTCGAGAAAAATAGAATAAGGCCCATTTTTGCATAACCTATATGAACATCCAACAACTTTTGTACCCATATGTTAATGTTAATACCCATATGTTAATGTTAATACCCATATGTTAATAATATTTTCTAAAAAATTTTAAAAATAGTCGTTTTTTGAACGATAAATCAGTATATGCTGCCTACAATATTATTATTATATTTGTTGTATAAAGGAATCTAAGTCTTGGACTTAAATTTGTTTAACAACAACAAACGATAGAGCGTAGTTCGATTTCGAGAAAAATAGAATAAGGCCCATTTTTGCATAACGCGATTCATATGACTTTTCACTTAAACTATTACTTTAAGAGGTCATCCAAAAATTATTATTTACATAATTATTAATTATTATTATTTAATTAAAAAAAAATATTTTAATTTATATAATTTTAAATTTAAAGTTACAAATCGTTTTTCAAATAATGTTTATTACACTACCATAGTTCTATTAACGCGTCTTCTATCGTAAATACGACTATACAATAATCGTAAAATAATAGAAGAGAGTTGTGGGTATGTCTGTGTACATGCGCCTGCCGTGTTTGTGTGTACAGGATGGTTTAGTTTTATGTCAACGATAATCAGGTTTCCGCAATCAACGTCACTACTTTCGAGAGTAAGCTTCCGCACTCTTAGCTTAGGAAGTTAACTCACTTAATTAACGATTATCCACGTCGTCCGTGAAATTCAAATTGTATCATCAGGACGATGATGAAGTAAAAGTTTCCTCGGCAGCGCTGATTGAGACGAGGGGGGAGTCGTATAGTTAAACTAGAAAACAAGAAAAAAAAGTTGAGAGGAGTTGAATAATAATCAGAAGCTCCGAAAGAAAATCCGGTCGCATAAAATAGTAACTCAGCGGAATCTCTTGTATAACCAGGCAATTTATCCAGGCCCGTGAAAAATCATTGGCCCCGCATGAAAGCTTCGGTTGTACACACATATACACCGATGAACAGTCAAGGGTAGGAAAGAGAGAGAGAGAGAAAAAAGAAGCACAAGAGATAAGATAGGATAGAAAGCAAGAGGGAAAGAAGAATACACTCAAGTTCGGAAGACCCGTGCAATTACTTATACATACTTGATAAAAGGTACAATTCCGTTGAAAGCCGTTAGGTGATGCTTGGTAATGCTTTTAGAAATAATCGCGATGTATCGTTTGGTGAATCAACTATTCTTATACCTCAAACTCTTTTCAACTATCCTGTGTACGTGTATGTATAGAATATGTATACTTACCTCTGTGTACGTGTACCTATATTGGCTATTGAAATAATCAACGAAAGAAGAATCCTTTTGAGAAGATGTTACGCGCATCTCCGAGATATTTCGCTCGATTTGCTATATACTTTCTGTCCTTTTACTTTGTTGTTTGTGTTTGTCTTGAATGCGCATCGTGCTATTTTCCCCTTCATTCTTACATTCGAATCGTCCAGCAAAATTGTTAAAACGTAAATCCATTTTCTATCTAGAAAATGTTTTAGATCACCTTCCTTCGATTCGTTCACCCCTTTGTCGAATCGCTTATTTCTATATATATATAAATGTACATCTTGTTCCTATTGGATATATCGTCTTACAGACCTGTTCAAAGAATTTTTAATTATCTTTCGAAAGAAACGTGCCGTTTGATTGTACCGTGTTTGTCAATTCAACCAAGAACTCACACGATCTGCAATATCGTTTAGAATATCGAAAAAAAAGTTAAGAAATATCTGCACTGCAGATGAAGAAACATGTTCACGCATCTCTACCTGCATTATTATTTAATTTTTTTTTATTTAATTTATCTCTTCTGAACCGATTAATGTTTATTCGACCGGAAAATTAAAATTGCTTAACTGTATAAATAAAAAATCTATGTATATACGCAAATTTTTTGTGTTCACTCGTATGGATTTTTCAAAATGATTTAACAGATCATTCAACTGGAAAGGTAAGGGTTCGTATCGAATTTATATATACATTAAAATTAAAATAATAAATTTGCCCGGTTGTAAGAGAATAAAAGTCTGTGTCAAGTTGTTTAATAACATTTGTACATGTTATGCAACGAATAATAATCTATAAATGGTGCACTGAAACGAGAATAATATACTATTTAAAAAGTATGTAAATTGATTTGATACCTTTAGTACATCAATTTTAAGAAATTATAATTTTATATTTCATTGGATTATACTTTGCCGAGTTTATATTTTCATCCCACCTCAATATCGTAAACGATGTTCTAAATAATGTAATACTTAACATGATTACTACCAACATTTAGAAAATATATGAAAGCATTTATAAGTACTTTTGAATTTTAATGCACAACCAATGTGCAAAGTACCGTGAGATATACCCAATTTTTGATCAGTCAAGTTTAATTTCTGATCACGTTTACACATACAAAAATGAATAATAAACACAATATTTCCAAATAATATATAAAACACGTTCTGCAAAAAGACCCCTTTCGATTTCAACAATTTTGAAAGAAACACAAAAAACTCGCATGAAATTCCATCGACTGTCAGTTTTTCTCTTAAAATTGGATTCAACGTGCTTGATATTAATCTCTTTAAGAAACCATTGATGCTTTAGTCTTACAAAGTACAATTTTTTAATTTTGTTTAATAAATGCATGATAAATTTAGGTCATTTTTGCATAACCTATGAACATACAACAACTTTTGTACCCATATGTTAATGTTAATACCCATATGTTAATAATATTTTCTAAAAAATTTTAAAAATAGTCGTTTTTTGAACGATAAATCAGTATATGTTAATTACAATATTATTATTATATTGTTGTATAAAGGAATCTAAGTCTTGGACTTAAATTTGTTTAACAACAATAAACGATAGAGCGTAGTTCTATAAACCAATTGTTTAATCTCTGTAGTTATATCGATTTCGAGAAAAATAGAATAAGGCCCATTTTTGCATAACGCGATTCATATGACTTTTCACTTAAACTATTACTTTAAGAGGTCATCCAAAAATTATTATTTACATAATTTAATTATTATTATTATATTGTTGTATAAAGGAACCTAAGTCTTGGACTTAAATTGTTTAACAACAATAAACGATAGAGCGTAGTTCGATTTCGAGAAAAATAGAATAAGGCCCATTTTTGCATAACGCGATTCATATGACTTTTCACTTAAACTATTACTTTAAGAGGTCATCCAAAAATTATTATTTACATATTATTAATTATTATTATTATATTGTTGTATAAAGGAATCTAAGTCTTGGACTTAAATTGTTTAACAACAATAAACGATAGAGCGTAGTTCGATTTCGAGAAAAATAGAATAAGGCCCATTTTTGCATAACGCGATTCATATGACTTTTCACTTAAACTATTACTTTAAGAGGTCATCCAAAAATTATTATTTACATATTATTAATTATTATTATTATATTTGTTGTATAAAGGAATCTAAGTCTTGGACTTAAATTGTTTAACAACAATAAACGATAGAGCGTAGTTCTATAAACCAATTGTTTAATCTCTGTAGTTATATCGATTTCGAGAAAAATAGAATAAGGCCCATTTTTGCATAACGCGATTCATATGACTTTTCACTTAAACTATTACTTTAAGAGGTCATCCAAAAATTATTATTTACATAATTATTAATTATTATTATTTAATTAAAAAAAAATATTTTAATTTATATAATTTAATATAAGTAATTAAGTAAATATATGTGTTGATTTTAATACAAAACGGTAATTTATTATAGTGGACAAACGGATAAAAATGTTAGAAACGTAGAAAATGAGGTTAAACGTAGAAGAAGTAAAATTAAAAGGTAAATTTAAAAACTGTTGAATACATGTTTATTTTTTTCTTTGTAATATATAAATTAAAGTTTTATTTCGTCTCCTAATGTAACGTCATCATTTTTGCATAATTTACATTTTTTTAAATTATGATTATTTATTTCTCTGCAGTTACATCAACAATGGATGAATATGATAGAGTTTTAAATGATAACCCATTAATTGACAGCAATTGGTTGAAAAAAACAATGCCAAGTATTTTACCTTATATAATTGAAATATTTTATAATGTACACTTGAAATTCATAAATAAGATATGCTTTTTAACTATATTTCAATATTGATTTTATAGTTACAAAATGAATTACGAGTGGAAGGTGACGATATAGATGATTGTGCAGGCGGAAAAGAAAACGATAGTTCTATTGAAAACGTGTTACTATCAAATGGTAATTTAAATATATTTATATCATTTACTCTTCTTATAAACATATACTTACAGATGCATTTTAAGTAATAATTAAAGCTTTTAATTACTTATAAAAGATTAATTAAAAAACTTAATATATATTGATTTATTTATTATTGTAGAAATCAGAAAAGATGTGCAAGCTGGTCCTAGCACATCAATAGTACACAAAAATTCTTTGATTTCTGATCATCCCGAAGACGGCAAAGTAAGAATATTAAATTGCATTATATATTATTAAATGTAAGAAATTTTGTTAAATGATAAAACTAATTTGTTTTTATAATATTTTTAAACTCATCGAATATTGTATTGACTTAGGCGAAATTAAAATTAACTGTATAAAATGGTTATGTGTATTTTAATTTTTATTTGTACAAAGGTTACGTGCATTTCTTTAATGATATATAGATTTAAAAAACGAAATTGTAGAGTCTGTAATGCTACTTTGAGTATAGATTTATTAATTACTCTTATTTAGATTCAACTTGTGAGCGGTTATAATATTTACGTTGATGAATTGGAGCTTAGATATTTAAAAAATAGCTGGAAGAAAAAACCAAATGAATTGGCTCGAAGGCTAATGCGTCTAATTATTGGCTCTGAAAAATTAAAAACTGATGACGCCTACTGGAAGAGGAGAAATACAAAGCTATACCTAACGATCTAAAAGAAAGCTATTTATAGTAATAAATATTGCTATTTTCTTTCAAATTAGCATATTTTAAATGAACTTAACT
Organism: Theocolax elegans; assembly: GCA_026168455.1. Classification (NCBI taxonomy): domain Eukaryota; kingdom Metazoa; phylum Arthropoda; class Insecta; order Hymenoptera; family Cerocephalidae; genus Theocolax; species Theocolax elegans. The sequence goes on along the minus strand of CM047429.1, from coordinate 58,925,214 downwards.
TTAAATTAACTACATATAAATTTTTAGTCTACATTACAAAGAAATGTGATAAAGGAAGCATTGCACAATTTCAACAGAGAAGTATATCGACGGACATTAACAAATATGTGTAACCTTTACGCAATCCAAAACCATACGTTAAAAAAATTCAAGCATTAATAAATTTCTTTTTTTTTTAAATAATAACTTCTGTAATAATTAAAAAATATAAAAATTAGATAAATTTTATTTAATTACTGTAACTGACCTAATTATTGCACCAGAAAAACAAAGTAAGTAATATATATTCATTATGGGTACAAATTTATGTTTGATAAATAAGACATGTGGAATAAAATATAAAGCATGGCTTGATATAAATTTACAGTAAATCTAGGTATTTTTCCTAAACTTGAAAATCAACGAAATTTTGAAAAAAAATCTTGGATTAAGTTTGATTTTTTACTAGACTTTTGAAATTCAAGAAAAGTTGTCTTGGAAATAATATTGCACAATGTCTAGAATTTTCCAAGACTTTGAAAATCAAATAAATTACGGAATAAATCTCAATTTTTTCCTAGACTTCTTAAATTCATAAAAAGTAATCTTGGAAATAATCTTGTACAAAATCTAGAATTTTTCATAGACTTTTGCAAATCAGAAAAATCTCGCATAAAATCTTGGATAAAATCTTGGATAAATAATCAATGTTTTCCTAGACTTTCTTAAATTCAGGAAAGATGTCTTGGAAATAATCTTGTACATATCTAGAATTTTTCCTAGACTTTTGAAAATCAAAAAAAAAATCTTGGATAGAATCTTGGATAAAATCTTGGATAAAGTCCCAATTTATTCCTAGACTTTTGGTAAAAAAGTATAAAAGTCTGGCATAGTGTCCGTTGCCAGACTAATCCGTGACTTCTACTAGACTTTCTATAGCCAGACTATTCCCAGACTATCCCCAGACTAATTTTTTTTACTCGGGCTCACACGATCTGCAATATCGTTTAGAATATCGAAAAAAAGTTAAGAAATATCTGCACTGCAGATTGAAGAAACATGTTCACGCATCTCTACCTGCATTATTATTTAATTTTTTTTTATTTAATTTATCTCTTCTGAACCGATTAATGTTTATTCGACCGGAAAATTAAAATTGCTTAACTGTATAAATAAAAAATCTATGTATATACGCAAATTTTTTGTGTTCACTCGTATGGATTTTTCAAAATGATTTAACAGATCATTCAACTGGAAAGGTAAGGGTTCGTATCGAATTTATATATACATTAAAATTAAAATAATAAATTTGCCCGGTTGTAAGAGAATAAAAGTCTGTGTACAAGTTGTTTAATAACATTTGTACGTGTTATGCAACGAATAATAATCTATAAATGGTGCACTGAAACGAGAATAATATACTATTTAAAAAGTATGTAAATCGATTTGATACCTTTAGTACATCAATTTTAAGAAATTATAATTTTATATTTGATTGGATTACTACTTTGCCGAGTTTATATTTTCATCCCACCTCAATATCGTAAACGATGTTCTAAATAATGTAATACTTAACATGATTACTACCAACATTTAGAAAATATATGAAAGCATTTATAAGTACTTTTGAATTTTAATGCACAACCAATGGGCAAAGTACCGTGAGATATACCCAATTTTTGATCAGTCAAGTTTAATTTCTGATCACGTTTACACATACAAAAATGAATAATAAACACAATATTTCCAAATAATATATGAAAAAGACCCTTGTCCATTTCAACAATTTTGAAAGAAACACAAAAATTCGGATGGAATTCCGTCGACTGTCAGTTTTTCTCTTAAAATTGGCTTCAACGTGCTTGATATTAATCTCTTTAAGAAACCATTGATGCTTTAGTTTTACGAAGTATAATTTTTTAATTTTGGTTAATAAATGTATGATAAATTTAGATTCATTTTTGCATAACCTATATGAACATCCAACAACTTTTGTACCCATATGTTCAATAATATTTTCTAAAAAATTTTAAAAATAGTCGTTTTTTGAACGATAAATCAGTATATGTTAATTACAATATTATTATTATATTTGTTGTATAAAGGAACCTAAGTCTTGGACTTAAATTTGTTTAACAACAACAAACGATAGAGCGTAGTTCGATTTCGAGAAAAATAGAATAAGGCCCATTTTTGCATAACGCGATTCATATGACTTTTCACTTAAACTATTACTTTAAGAGGTCATCCAAAAATTATTATTTACATAATTATTAATTATTATTATTTATATTAAAAAATAAAGATCAAGAATTAGATACTGATCAGTGATTGGATATGTACAATACGGTATAGATATATAACAAACGAAAGTAACGAATTGGTGTACATCATACAAATGAAAATGAACAAATGGTTTTCTCCTTGTAAGGAATTTCAGAAATGATAATTCGATTGAATTTCGGAGGAGTAACAATTGCTGGAAATCAAATGTCATAAATCGGAAGAGTGCAGTGTAAAGGGCAGTTGCGCGGTTTCAAATAATATATAGAGAAAGTTTGTGCTTCAAAATTGTAGAGGAGAAGGGGTTGAAGCCGAAGGATGCGAAAGAGATAGAGAAATAGCGTAAAACGATCGGGAACAAACAACCGTTATTCTACGGACTGGAGTCGTCACACGTATATATAAATATATACACCTCGCACCCGCTAACGTAATCCTAACCCTCGGTGAACTATATACGTAGACGTATAGAACCCTCCATTTATTAGCGCAGGTGCAGGTACACGCGTGCAAAAGTGTTTACACACACAATTCAGCTCTCCTAAAAAACCCATAACCTCCGGAAATTTTTCAACCGCATATATATACAGGACCGTGGTAAACGTAGAGTATAGTCGAAAATGTTGCGGAGGCACTAGACCGCTATACATTATGGGTGTCCGTCGTTGGAAATTTTTCGAGTGCGCAGTTGGTTGATACTTAACGCTGCCGACTCTCAAGAGCTTTACACATATATACGTATACATATATACATATACATATATATATAAAATATATAAAATGCACACGCATCCGTATATATGGGCGCGCGGGTGGTTGTGAATGTGCACACGTACGAAACTCGGGCTCGATGTGATTTTGTACATGCACGAAAACAAGTCTTTTATGTAAGCGAAGCACGAGTGTGTACCGGCTGGTGGGCGTATGCGCTTTTCATATCCCTCGGTAGTTTTGGCCTTGTGTCAACTGAGTATTTTTCTCGGGAAATGCGTTATGCTGATTCGATGTGTCGGATTAGATTACTTTTTCTTTAGCTCGAGGCACGAACAACGGATGCAAAGGGGAGAATCAGCTGGTGCGGTATATACGTACCGACCTTTTGGATTAATGCGTCTGACCTCTTAATGCAGAATTATTAGATTCCCGGATGTGAAAGCTCAAACTTTATTATCTGGTAACTCTCTGTCAGGGGCACTGTTAAGTTTCGTCAAACGGTTTAACGTGAATTTTCTCATGATTTCGTCGATCTTTGGGAGTAGATTAAGATTTACTATATGGGGATAGAGGAGATAATACTATTTCCCCTTAGAATCTTCATTCTTAGACGGTATATTTCTAATTAGCTCTCGATATTACGTTTACTCGATGTTAATTTCTTAATCACAAGCAGGAGATACGCGGTCTTAGACCAGGATAGAAATAAATAAACATACATTCTAATTTTCGGTACATGCCGTATAATTTTATTAAAATGAAAATGCAATTACCAAAGTATAATATTTTATTCTCGATATTTGTGAATTGGTGATTTGAATTCCTACATGTACGTGCAATTCGTGTACACTTGTATTAACAAAATTGATGAACAAATACTTGTAATGAATATTACAAGTGTGTATGTGTGTATATGTGTGTGTGCTTGCGAAAATACACGTAAAATAGCGGGCTCTAATTTCTTTCATTTGTGCATATGTTGATATTAATTTAGAATGAAGATTAATTGAAAAACAACGGTGCGGGTTTATGAGTTTTTATCGTAGAGGTGTACACACGAATAATTTAATGGAATAATCAAAATTGGATGAAATTGGATTATATGCTTGAAACTCTATATACAGTGGAGAATTCAATCACTATTTAATATTTCTGACACTTGAAAGGACATTTTTATTTGCTCATTTTTTATTTACTTTGCGACATTTAATAATAAAAAAAAATTGATACGCTAAATAATATAACATAATAAAATTACGAACAGGTTTATATAACATATGTTTCACGATTAATTTCGAGGATGTCTCGGTAATCCATTAAAAATATGTATGAAATAATTCAATTTTCACTACATTCGGATTTGTATAATTTTCTAACAGAGGTAAGTTGTTCTATTCTTGTCAAATTATTCAAGTTGTTTGTTTCACTTTTTGTCTGCACCCATTTGCATATGCAATAATGGTGCTGGTGTTATTTTTGACACGTAAAGTAAAATTGAAGTAAATCTAATTTGTCAAACATTACATGATTTCATACGCGTTTTCTTTAAATTAATTCTGCAGGTGTGTTTCAATAGGTTTTTGAAACTATTTACGCGAAAATAATAAATAACTGTATTAAAGTTCAACTAATCGAAAAAAATAAAATTTTCTTTTTTTATTATGATTATAATATAAAGTGCTTGTGTAAATGAAAATACAGCTGTTTCGGAATTGTACAATAATTTAAAATTATGTTAGAATGCGATAACGTTCAACGTTAACTTGAAAATATTAACGTCGATTTGATATTAAGGAAGAAATTTGTAAAGTATCGTGTGTATTATAACCAATTTATAATTTACAATAAAATATTAAATTATAATAACTGTAATAATTTGATTTTAAAGTTAAGTACTTACTTATTATTTTACCTCGTGAAGTTTAATTAGGATTATGCTTTATCTGAAGCATTATACGTATATAATAATAAATGTATGCAAATATAAAACGCAGTAAGAGGAAGTAAAATTTAATTACAATTCTTTTAATTAATATTTTATACCAGTTGGGGATGTATATAGCTTTTACAAAGCTAACGTAAAAAGAGATGACATTTGAAAATATAAATAATTTTTATTTTTATTGTCATATATATATATATATTATATTTCGTTTAACGATTATTTTTGTCGAATTTAAATATCAAATGTCAACGATATATCAAAAATAACATTTTTTAAAAAAACTTTTTGTGCATTATCAACTGTTACTTAGAATTGTACTACTGGCAATTGAACGGAGACTTTATTTGAAATAAAAGTATGCAACAAGCTTTGAAAATGTTATAAATAATTAAAATTTAAATCAACTGCACTATTTGTTCACGAAGACTAGTAATTAATCGTCACTTTGAAATAATTATAATTATTTGAGGGGTAAACGTAATAAATTTATTTCACGTATAACTTTTATAAATTCAACAATAATTATATGTCTAAGTGTTCGTAAAACTTTTTTGTTTCAGAAGTTTAAGAATGCATTTTTAATTAAGTAAGAAATAGTCGTTTTGATCTCAATACTGGAATTAGTCAATATCCTTGGAAGAACCTTGATTATTCAATTACGTAATAAAGACATGAAAGAAATAGTACACCACACCACTAAATTTTGTTTAGTTTCAAGGATTGCCTTACCACGTTAAATCGCTTTACAACGTCCGGTATACACGTACCGTTCCCAAGAGTATTAAATAAAGACGAAAGATCGAAAATTATAGCACTTTCCATTAAGCGAGGGAATTATACGCGCCGTTTAAGCGAAACACGATGCAGTCACTAAATACCAAAGGAGGAACGAGATATCCATCGTATACACGAAGCAACTGAAGCTCAATGAATTCCCTAAAATCAAGATAGCACGCAACAAAAGCCGATTCGCTAGGCAGGTGTATACGTGTCTATATATATATATACATATATATATACACGCACACGTATACATAGACATAGAGTTCTCTTTTTTGTGCTTTCAGAAGTTCCTCCGGATAAAAGCTCCGGTGCTCTGTTTAAACAATTATTAATCCCCGAAGGAGTCGGAAGAGCCGTGAAAATAGCGCGGGATACTCTGAAAAGGGTTGAAGGCGCTAAAGACAAGAGCTGACCCTCCTTTAGCACCGGAGAAAGGGGCCTTTAAACCTTCGGCTTCCTTTTCCTCTTCCTTTGCCCTCTTGTCGCTTCGTTTTCTTTCTTTTTTTTCTTCCACTTTGTCTTACTTGCTTCTACTACTCTCGCTGGTTTTTCGCAGTTCTCCTTTCCGTTCTCTTATTCCTTTTTTTCTTGTATATTATATATATATTATATCTTTAACTCTTTTATTTATTAATATTTCTTCTTTCTCGTTGCTCATCTCGTCCCTCGTATTATATACTTTTATTACGAATTTATTCTCTTTGTGACAGATTATTCAATATTTATTCATTTCAGAGTACATTTTGCAAGACAAATTTTTTTTATGTACAATTTAATTTTTGCACAAAATATTTCTTTTCAAGTATAAATTTCTTTGTACAGTGTACTGAATATTGATAATTTACACAATTATTTTGTAGGTACGTAAACCAATTGTATGGAAAATAATAATCATTGAATAACCTTTAGGATAAATATTTACGGAGTAATAAAATATGAAAATAATTGATGTTGTTTAAAAATTTATTGAAATTTTATTAAATATAAATATTATTTATGAAATAATCCAGGAGTTTGCATCATCATGTTTTGCGGCAGTTTGAAATCCCAATATTCGTAGACTGAACTTCGCTGCGCCTAACACTAAGCTTATATTTGTGAAGCTACTTTGGTTAGCTTTGATCCTATACGACCCGGTAAAAAGGATATATTGAACTAGGTTACGTATAGTTGAAGTGCATTCATTTATGAACATTACCCATGCACAAGATTGCTTATATAAAATATAAAATGCTAAGTTTTTAAAAATATGTATATAACATTTATCCTCCTCGAGGATTTTCACTTAGAATTCATAATGGTTATTCTTATACCGTTTTCAGTGCTGACATACACGTTTATTGTTTACATTTATTTTTAAAACTTTTAGATTCCCAAGCTACTTTCAAGATCTGCGTTTAAGATTATAACAATGAACCAGTATATGTTGCTTCTTTTCTCATTTTAATACATTTTTCAAGTTGTTTGTTACCATGCAATATAGGATTATCATATATGTGTCTTCGTAATTGTAAAATAATAATAAGTTTACATTTATTGAAAATATCAGTTACAAAAATATTAATCGGTCGAACGATCGTTCTATTGGTTAGAAAAGAAGCCATTATTTATTTTCTTTGGTCATACGCGATCTTACGCATCGTTGAACAAATGGTAGAGGCTTACATTGCCCGAGGTCCATGCGTGTTTTTCTTTCTGGAACTGTTCTATGTGTTGATCAATGGAACACAAAGTCTCGATATACCCTTACCACTTTTCTCGGAATTTGTCCACTTTCTTTTCTTTTCTGCAAGGGATATCTGCGGTGGAAGCGATAGAACAATTTCATTATTGGTGGTATAGGTAACCTGTACTTTTCTTCTCTTTTTGTGTTTAGTTTAGTACATTATATTAAATGACGTAATTAAACAAGGATAAACCGTCAATGCATCAGTTATTAATGTTTTATGCAATCTAAATAATTTTACAAGCGAATATTATCAATTATACACTACGACATTACAACGAATCGATTAAATTCGTATTTTTGAAATTAGCCATCTTTTTTAATTTAAACTAGAAAAAAGTGATGATAATAGGATTTTTAAAAATTTGGTACAATATAAACGATACAAATTTATTGAAAATTTTAAACTTCGAAGCAAATGGAATATTTGTTTATTCAATTATGTAAAATAATTAATATCAGTTTAATAAAAATAGTTAAAGTAAGTTGCCACAAGTAAAACCGGACAAGCATCTAACCAATTATGTCCAATACAAGTAAATAAAGAAATTAATTGGTAATCTCCTTGTTGACCCGTAAATAAGCTTTTCCAGTGTCATATCCTTCTTTAACGACTTAATCTCCATTCTTAGTTTACTCTATTTCTATAAGTATCCCCAACCGTCTGTCTTTTCAATACTTTCTACTTTCCCCTTCTTTCTCTAGTTTCCATTATTTCGTACAGTCATTCTTTGCGCCTTTCTCAGTGTCTTGCTTTGGCCATTCGCATTACCTAGCCACTGTGAGGCTACGTCTCGCGACGAAGTAAGCGAGCTTAAAGCGACGCTTTTAAAGTTCACCCAGCCTTATTGCCCCCGAGCTGGCTTAAACTTTCGGATTAAAATGAATCGCCGCCTTATAGTGGCCTGCATCTCTCTTGTTATATAACTGTATACAGACGCGTTTTCTTTTTTCGCCGGTGTAGTCACGCGCGCATTTAGACTATATAAACCAAGGAAATAAGGATCCGCACAAGGTGACGAACACGAGGGACAACGAACAATAGAGAAATTAACACGGGGGAAAATTTTTTCAATTAAATTTCCTCTGACTATTCTGCTAATTGTGGGACTAGGATCTCTCCTGCAATTACGAGCACTTTCGTATAGTTAAATTTTCAACAACTATGGTTAAAAAATGTATATAACCCTTTCTCCTCCATAGTTTTTATTCGACGACGATTAAGTTTTATTAATTAAATAGCACCCCCGAACGATTTTCACGTTGCGATACTTTAGATAATTGTTTCAAGTTTAAAGTCACATAAACCTATTAAGTTTTATTATTACGAACCGAGCATTATTTCTATTTTCGTAACATTATCAAAGTTCCAAGTATTTAAATACTTGACTTCACTATCGAGTTTCTCTTTGTTGAATTAATTTGAAATATAAATATAAATAATAATTTAACAAGTTGTATAAGTGTAGTGCAGAATTGGAATGTGATGTTCTACATAATTATATAATAATGTTGTATTTGTATCAATAATTTAAAAAGTAAAACGACCTATAATTAATAAAAGTTTGAACTCATTAAGCGATGAAAAAGTTGTGGAAAACTGTATCAAAGTTTCGGAGATAACAATACCAGTATATCAATGTCTACGTCTATATAGATATGTTTAAGTGGAATTTTACCGAGCAGAGTAAGGCGATAATCGAAAATAGATACAGTATAATTAAAGTTTATTTTTAAATGAATCAAATTAAATTAAAATTTTATCTTTGGACATGTATATAGTTACTAAATCTTAGTGCTCACTTTATTGTTCTTTTTAAACGGTAATTTACACAATCCAATAGAAACTTTTATCAACGACACAATAATTTTATAAAATTGTTTAAAAATAAAAATTTGTATAAAAAGCAGATTGTTATGTATCAAAATTGATTTTAAATAATGAGAATGACGGAAATATAATGATGATAATACTTGTTTTTCACCCTCCATTCTTGATTTACAAAATTAAAAGAATTATTTTTCAACTTCTTGAGGGTCAGCTAAGTTTCTTAATTTAAATAAAGCTAACCATTTTTTACATTATATACGTGGACGAAATTTGCCAAGCTCTTTAAACTAAACAAATAATTTTTATTATTATATTTCACAATAAAAATAACGAATAATATAAATATACAAAATTAACACAATGACAGTTCACCTTATTAATATGAGAATAATCTCATCGTACTAAATCTGTGCATTTGTCTTTATCTATTTATATAGAAATCAGTGTCAAACAGATACGAAATGTAAATACAGGTGACTGATCATAATTAAACTTATTTTTATACCAGAGGGAAATAAGTATTGTCTAGTGTATCTATATTTAACAAAAGATATTCGTCCCCAATCTGTTGGAAGAAAACTCGTTAAATGCGAATATTTCTTAAATGTATAAAAATATTTTGAAATAGAAAATAAAACTGCAAATGTCAAGAAGGTCACATTTCCGTTCCGCTATCGTCTTCTATGCATATAATAGGTAAAGGCGCGAGAAAGACGGTGTCGTTACCGTTGAACGAGCCAATTGGAGAGAAAGAAACAATCTCTTCGAGGATGGCCCATTACCTCACGAGTTTCGTTCGAGACTGTAAGAGATGCAAATGCTACTACACCTTTCCTTTATTTTCTTCTTTTTGGCTAGAAATATTCCACAGGCTTATTACGGTACGTTTAACGAATATTCCGTTCAAACTCGTAGTATCTATGAGAAAAGTGGGCCTCGGCCACGAAAAGAAAGTAGCCGCGGATATGAACTCTTAGCACGAACGGCTCGTACTGATTTAAAGGCTGGAGGCGACGACGAATACGGAAACGCGCATTTCGTGTATAAGACCCTCAAAACTTCGATATTTCACTACGTTTGCTCGGAAAATTTTTCTCCTCTGGAAATTAAATTTTTTTTATTGGGTTTTTATTCCTCTGTTGAAGTACTCTATACATTGTCGATTCTTTTATGTTATTGTAATTGCTCGGCAGTTCGATAAACTAGGTAACCTATCATTTTTATATCTTCCGGTTTAATTTTAAGATCGTCGTAGGTTTTTACTGCGTCGAAACGTTAAGGAAAAACCTAGTTTTTACGAACCATTTGTAAAAGAGAATTACCCAAAATTAAAATACAACAATGCATAATTGAAAGTAAGTTGCACAAGTAGAAAAATAGATATTCAGTCAGGCACGATATTAAGTAAGTATTTGATGCGTTTTCATTGCTATAGACATCGTTAGTTCATTCACCGGTAAAAAGCTGTAAGTTAACTTTCTGTCTTTGTGAGCATTAAGAATTCACAGTATTTATTACAAACAATGCGAGTAATGCAAATAGTTGGAACTACGTACTTAATATGTCTACGTCGAAATGAGAGCCACGCGAAATATGAGTTTACGAAATAGGATGGACAAATTGCTTAATAACTCTATATAAAACGGGAAAAAATATGTTATGACGCATAGACGTCGGAGAAAAAAAACAATGGCGGTTTGCAAATTTAATACCCTCGCGGAATGTCGGAAATGTCATTTTAATGAGGGTGGGAGAACGCGCCGAGGAAATGCACGACGTGCAGGACGAAACTTTTGCGCGTACTACGCAGCGAGCATTTAAAGGCTCGAAATTTGATAATGAGCGAGCAAGTCTAACACAACGGGTGACTATAGAACTAAAACTACGAGGAAAAGAGAGATGGAAACGACCGAGTGCACGCTCACGCACAAGTCAAACGGAACAAGAGAGCTAACTTTGTAAACATTTGCGTTTTCGCGCGCTAAATCCGTCGTTGCCGGGCGTTAACGGGATTAACGTGAAAGACTAAAATCCCTCGTGCACCGGCGTATCCTGTATACCAAGTCAAAAGCAAAAAGTATCAGAGAAGGAGACTGATCGATCACCGACTCCGACAAAAAGGAGCCGCAATTTTTTGTTTCGACGTTGAACGCCACTTTTTCCTCTGTACCTCTTTGCGAAAAAACGTTATTTCAAATGGCATGGTATTTTCCACGCGACATGTGCTGCTAGTGACTACCGCGCATGTGCCGTCTCGGGAATGCGCGATCAAAAAAATCAGCTGTCGATGAACCGACGTCACTTTGAGAAAGTGACTGTACTCGAATTTTTCACCTTTATATATCGAGACCTCAACAAATTTTTATCAATTCGATAATAGTTTGATCGGTCTTGTCGAACCTGCAAAAAAATTATAATTTATGTGGATTCGATCTTCAAAATACGGTAATTCTGGTTCGAATTTTTAATTATCAAGTCATCGTGTTCCTGTCGTTAATTTTTTTTTCGCATTGCGTTTAATTATAGCAAACGAGAGTGGCGTATTCGACGGGATTCCGCGAGTCGTGTACGAACGAGCTTTTCCGACTTAACTATTGAGCCGCGGAATTTTCGCGCGGGACTAGACTACTCGATTCTTTGTCACTGGGGAACAATTCTTGGCTTTGCCACGGCTCTCCATGTCTTTTGGGATCACGACATCCGATTATATCGGGCACAACGGAACACTACGTGTGTGCTTCCGCTCTTTCGTTAAAAGGGAAAAGCTTCGTAAATTATTGAACTGCTTCCAATATATAATCACAGGTCGAACTTACTCGTTGTGCATCTTCTTAATTACTGTGACAAAACATAGGGAGAGATTTAAATACAATATTAGTAAATATAATTATTAGTAAATATAATTAAATAAAATAATTAAAGTAAAAAAAGAACTATAATTATGTATATTATTTTTAAGTAGATATAAAGTGGCTTTTTCTTCACATCTTGAGTAGAATTGTTCATGCCATCTTCAATAAAGTACTTTTACTCTGCGATTAGTGCATTGAGTTTTGAAGAACCCAGAGAATTCAAGAAGGTTCAAGAAGCGTTAATCCGGATGAAACCATTAATTAAACAACACGAGATCGAGTGTACCTACAATTACGTAGTTTCACATTGCCCGAGAGAAAAGAGACTCCCACTGTAATTTTTTGCGATTACCAACCCTATACGTTATATGTACATTTTATTACTGATTTTTTATTTTTTACAAGCATTATAGCACACCATTTTTAACGGCTTATTTTACTTTTAATTTATCTCACAAGTTACCTATCTAACTTCTTCATTTTTCACAAAGCAAAAAAAGTCAAATTGCGATTATAAAAACGTTTAAATTCAATAAATTTTTTAAATTTTAATCTTATAATATTTAACAATAGAGATTGGCAAATTTAAGATTTTTTTCGTGTTATATCAACAACATTAATAAGTCGAATACGCAGTGTTAAAGTGAAAAGATTTTTCGTATGGATTTGAATGTTACGATAAGATCCTGAGATATGATGCTTATCCAAAAGGGACAGAATTAAAGTATATGCATTTGCGATTAGGGAAAACTAATATACCTTTGGGAAATAAAAAGTATGTAAGTGAGGGAAATATGTTGAGGGTATAAAGAGAGATATTGTCGACATGCATCCTCGCAGGTTGGAATTGAAGCAACCGGTAAGAAATGTACGACAAGCAAGAGTGCAGAGTAAATAAAATATATGTTTTATCGACTTCTTTAACCGTAGTATTTTTTTTAAATAAAGTTCAGTTATCATACGTTTATTTTACTCGATTGGATTAAAAGTTACAATTAACGTCAAATTTAAAAAACGTATTATTGATATTATTAAAGAAGTATAGCTGTCTGTACGTAGATGTTAATTATAAAGATCACTGGTGAAATCCACAGAAACGTTAAGGAAAATAAATCTTGCATAAAGAAAATAAAAATCAAATAGCGAAACTAGAGAGTGAAGTTTTAATAATGTGAACAAGTAAAATATACAATCAAAAGAATGTTTTGTTACAAAAGACGTAGATGGTACTAAAGAGAATATAAGAATTATCAAGCATGAGGAGAAAGTAAAGGGAAACAAAGTTACGGAAGAAGTAATCAAGAAAATTGAAAAGTTTTACTTCTATGTACAAGATAATCGCGTAAAGTTCTATAGAATAAGAAAGATGTTTGGATCGTTGATTCGTGACTGGATATCTGCTTCCTATAGCGAGACTAGATTTCTCAAACATTGATTTTTGAAAAGATGTGTCAAATAATTAAAATTTTTAACTTCTTTATTTCGTACATGTGTTAATTTTTAACTTTAATTAACAGTGTAACATTAATCTTGATATTTACGTTTATTAATCAATATAGCGTATACATCCAAACATAAATATTTGACAATATTGAAGCTCAAATGTTGTAACATGTATGTACATTGTACATGTTAAGAAAGTCCTAGACTATACGATGGACAAGGGTTAGTCAACTTCACAAACGTGACTTTTGGTCACGTTCATCGAATAGTTCTACAATACGATAGTGCATAAAGTTGCTGTACGCACGGAGCACGTAGATCCGCTAAGGCGCGTGCCGTCGATTAACATAATCTTGGATATTCTGGTCGACAGAATAATCAGAGTGTAAGGGTGCTATGGGAAGGCAATCGTTATCAAAACTCTTTTTTTGATTAAGTAAATAAAAATGTAGATTTGTAAAATTGGATTATTTATTGAAACATATGGAATAAATAGTAAAAATATTCAAAATTAAATAAAACGTTTAATTATACTTTTATGTAACAAGCGCTGAGTACTACTTTAATATTACTAACGATATAACTCCGTAAAACTGTAAAAGTATCGGCGTGTAAACGGTAAATATTGTACAACACAGTCGACATACTATAACTATATGCATGTTGAATTTGAGAAATAATAATTTTCTTTTTTCAATGTTATTAAGAGTTTAATCGTTATTCTCGAAGCATAACTATTTTTGTATTTTTGTATGCTAATCTGACATATCTATTCGCGAAACTATCGAATACATTCAACAATAACAGAAAATATTTTTAAAAAACAATTCGAAATTTCAATGCAAAACCAGCCCTATTTCTCCGATTTTCTTTTTTGTTTTATAATTATAAATACTTCTTATCGAGCTTCAGTCGACTAGTAAAATTTATAAATTTAAAATTTGATAGTTTAAGATATGATTATATTAAATGTTAAACAAAAAAATTAAGTATGTTTAAATATATTATCGAATAGTGTTAAAAAATATTTTGGTAAAACTAATGAATATTTTGTAGTCATTAATACATTATCTTTCATTTTCATTTAAAGTTTTTACCTTTTGTAATAAATATTTAGGTACAAACAAAAATATTTTTTTGAAACTAGTTAATAAAACAATGTATTCAATTCACCAAATTTTTTTTAATGTTCCGCAAAACTTATAACAATTGCAATTAAATATATATATAACACAATGTTGCGTCAGTATAGTGATTATACATTATAATTATATATATGTATTCTACACGTTTAAAGTCTTATTACTTAATCTATAAAACTTCAGCTATTAAGAGTACAAACTAATGTCATAAATTATCAGCTAACATACTCTACTTTTAATATGCAGGAATAAAAATGCATAAATCATAACAAGCTTATTTCGCGCTAAATCTTTTTTAATGATAATTAATGTTTTTTTATTTCAAGCTTATTTGGTTGCACTCAACAAAATTGCACTTGTGGTCTTATTTAAAAAAAAAGTTTAGTTTCATTTATTAACATTGGTAAGTACACGTTGTGCATTGCAAGTAATGTCTTTAAGTTTATCTGCGTACAATCACTTTTGTATTTAAGTATGTTAACTAATATTAACTTCTTCATAAAAAAACATGAAAAAGTTAAAGGATTCAATTTAAAAACTAAAAAAAATTATAGATTAATTTTAATTAAATTAAATTAAAAAATTTTTAACTTATAATCACCCCCGTAGAATAATTGGAACCTGAAACAAAACTGCTAATTAAATTATTCGATATAACATCTTATTTTACTATAGAAATATAATAATTTATTAAAGTAAAAGTAATAAAATAATTAATATTTACCATATTTGATGAGAAATAATAATTGAGGATATGATAATGTATTAAATATATTTTGAAACATCAAGTATTATTTGTTATCTATTACAGAAGGATCACGTTGTAAGAAATGTAGGACAAGAGTAACACTTACAAACGAGTATTCGTAGATTCGCTTTCTTGCTGTACTGCAAACTCAGCGCTAAAGGCCACGAGGTCGAGAGCTGAGAAAGTGACATCTACCCAAAATACAGACTTGTTGATTGGTGCTCTGGTGTACATGTCATACATATATTTTATCTTAATTTCCTCGTAAATTAATAATACACAAATTTAGAATTCGCATATTACACACGGGTACACAAATATCTAATTAATTTTTTATCATCGACGTAATTAGCTGGAACTTGTTATATTAAATTTCCACTAACCTTTTTAATTATTTATACGGATGAAAAGTTTTTTTAATAATGTTATAAATGAGAAAACATTTTCCACCAACGTGAAGTGTGAACTTGGTTACATATCCATAAGCCAAAAATGTCTTTAAGAACTGTGGTTTTTAGTCACTGGATTCAAACATATAAAAAAAGATGGTTATATATAATAATATTTTCGTTTCATATACCGTCGTGTATGCAGTTTTAGATAAAAAGAAGAGTTCCTTTTGATATTATACTTCTGAAATAAGTTTCACGTCAAGCAATAACAGTCTAATGTCGATTTTGATGCGAATTGAAATTAATTATTTCCAAGTTCAAGGTGCGCATTTCTGAAAGTCTTTAATTATATTGAGCTCGGGCAACTTCCGACACTCATCCATCTTGTATATCAGGTATACAATATATATCTGACGTACTCTTAGAACTTTGATGGCATTCAAATTAATAAACAGATTTATTAGATATAAAATGATTTATGCATCATTGTCTTATTTTATTATTTGTCTTTTGAACGTATGTATATATACATACCATTAAATTATCTAATATTGTAGTTGCACACACCTTGGTTCGTCCGTAATTTAGATAGACGTGCCCTGTGTTCAGTTAAAATTGCTATTTTACAACTGGTGTTAACTACCTTTCTATTTTCGGTACTTGGTTCAAAAGGGAAGTATCACTATAATTTTAAACCAGTATATATACAGAGAAACAATATAATGGTAAAAGAGCTCGCAACGAGAGAATTCAAACAGCATCATTGGAAAGTAACACGAGTAATAAATCACAGTCAACTGGATAGTTCTTCTACTACGTATGTATGAGTCTGCATGACAAAACCAGCATACGGTCATTAGTCGCAAACTAACACTTTTATATGCGAATGCACGGGCGTCTCCGAATAATATCAACTAAATTAAATGCGGACAAAATTTAAATTATAGTAATCAACTTCAGTTTAAAAATTTGTGTTAATTATTATTAATTTAAAAATTACTTCAAAAGAAGTGTAGTATTAATTACCAATATTATGGTTAGAATATGCTTATTTTAGCTTGCTCTAAAGCGTTACTAAATAAGTCATATTTCAGTAATATAAATTCTGTAAACAAAAGCAATTGTAATGTTAATAAATATAACAACTATTATTAAATAAATAAACAATATTTTATTTCTATAATACAACATAAATAAAATACACTTTACACTCCTCTTTAGCCTCCTATTCTTATTGCTTAATGCAAATATCCTTATGCTCCTCAAAGTAGTTTTTCTATAATATTATATTAATCAATAAATTTTCGTATATACTATTTCAAAATGTATGTAATTTTATATATTATTTTAAACATACCCCGCATTTTACGAGTTTTTTCGGATGTAACAGATTGAATCCGCAAACATCGATCGCTTCGTAGATACATTCACCATTTACTTTCGTAAAGGCTTTTTTGAGTAGGGTTATAGCTATTTTCAAATACTGTAAATTCAGTAAAAATTTTTAATGCAATGCAAATAATGCTAAACGCAAACAATTACAAATAAAATAGCTTAGTTTTACTCACTCCTCCTCGAATTTCATCGTCACCCTCTACTTGAGTTTCTTGAGCTTCAATGCTTGAAATGACAAGCAAAGCTAAAGCGCAGAAAGTAAGAAAATATTTAGAAACCATTTTCGAATTTCGGATTGCACTGTATTCCTTGGAATGCAATACTGAGCTAAATAGTTTAATGCTTATATACCAAAAAGGTAACGTTTTACTTCATATATCTAATTTACTTCCGAGTGTGCACAAGTGCTCACACAACAATACAAGAATAGGTTGTATTGTATCGAAAATACGGATAAAATTTGTATTTACCGATTAATTCCTTTAAACGATTATTCAGAAATATTTAAATAACTCGTTTCGTTTCTTCATTATTTTACTCACAAATAATGAAGAACGTTAAATAATACTTTATATTAATAAAAACTGAGAAATACGAATAACAATACAAACAATAGATCGTGTTAAATTTTCAGTCTGATCTTCCTATAAAAATTTTAAAAATAGAGTACAAATCGAAAAAAATTACTTTTTCTTAGTATAACGATGGACTACGAATACAAATAAAAACATATTGATTTCTATAAAACATTGTTTGCTCTGTGTATACCAGAAAAATGTACGCCAGAACTAGTGTAAAAAAACAATTCACAAAATGTTTGTTAACCAACAACAAACATTTGTTAAATAAATGAATTTAAATTATTATATATAATATTTAATACTTATCAAAATTAGAGTACCTTTTATTGATACCAAGATGTGCATTGTTAAAAGTTCGTCAATACATTTAAAAATTCGGAGAAATGCAAAATTATAATATCAATACTTCCACCAATATCTTGCACACAATAGCATCCGATAAAATTGTGTAAAAGTCAAAAATATCCCTATTCTGTAATACATAATAACAATTATTAAATTATCATATTTTTTTAATTAATTAGACATGGCCTATTAATATTACTTCACTTTCTCAATTTATGAATGCTAATGAGAAAAAGCTGTTACATTCGATTACTGCTGTACTACGTTATTCACACTTGTGAACTCACTCACGTCAACGAGTTAGAATAAGTAATAAAAGCAGACAACACAATAAAATATGTAAATTGAATTAACATATTTTTGAGTAAAAGCATTCTGAAATTCAATAATATTAAAGATTCAAATATCATAGCGGTATTAGCGTATTAATATTAACATTTTACTATTTACACAAAATGTGATATTGTTAAACTGACTACTACGAATTACAGTTATTAATAATATAAGAATTAATATTTTTCAACGAATATAAAAACCTACTGTTCAAAACTTAATGTAGCATATAAGTATTTAAAGCGATCTATTAAAATATAAATATTCTACTTATTTAGTAAGCAACACACCCTACACAGGGTATTGATATTCTTGTTTACAAATTCATTTCACTCGCAAAGATATTCAAAGAAACATAAAATAACTTACATGCAATGGAGCTTATTGACCGTGTGGCGTAAATGTACCTATTATCACCTTATGTTTAATTATCAGCTACCATTCGACTCCGTCTCTAGCTGCTTAGGTGAAAATAATAAAATTATGAAGCAGTTAAAAAAAATTTGTTGTATAATAGCAATTAAAAACACAAAAAAACTAACAAGCATTAAAGTTCATACTCCATGCTGCGATAAAGTCGGATTAGTAAAAAAAACTGCTTATTTCCGAATGTTCGTGATTGTTACGTATCCCTCGCTGGCTGGTCCGCTGATGACCTGAAAAAATATGCTAATAGTGTTAGTCAAATATTGAAAATTTCTCACAATTGATAATATACTTACCTGGACTGTGCTTTGGACACCATACTGAGAAGACGTTGTTTCTTTAAAAATAAACGCTTTTCTTCATGTTTTCTTGAATTTTGCTTATCCCTCGCTGGCTGGTTCGATGATGACCTGAAAAATTATACTAAAAGTGTTAGTCAAATATTGAAAATTTCACACAATTGTTAGTATAAAATACTTACCAGTACTGACGTTTGCACTAAATGCTGTGATGTCGCTGTTTCTTTAAAACAACTGCTTTTCTTCATGTTTCTTGAATTTTGCTTATCCCTTGCTGGCTGCACCGCAAATAATAAATGCAAGTAAAAATCTGCTTATTTCCGAATGTTCCTGATTGCTGCGTATCCCTCGCTGGCTGGTTCGATGATGATCTGAAAAAATATGCTAAAAGTATTAGTCAAATATTGAAAATTTCTCACAGTGAATAATATAAAATACTTACCTGTACTGATGTTTGAACTACATGCTGTGATAACGTTGTTTCTTTAAAAATAACTGCTTTTCTTCATGTTTTCTTGAATTTTGCTTATCCCTCGTTGGCTGCAACGCAAATAATAAATGCAAGTAAAAAATTGCTGGTTTACGAAAATTCCTGATTGCTGCGTATCCCTCGCTGGCTGGTTCGATGATGACCTGAAAAAATATGCTAAAAGTGTTAGTCAAATATTGAAAATTTCACACAATTGTTAGTATAAAATACTTACCTGTACTGACGTTTGCACTAAATGCTGTGATGTCGCTGTTTCTTTAAAACAACTGCTTTTCTTCATGTTTCTTGAATTTTGCTTATCCCTCGCTGTCTGCACCGCAAATAATAAATGCAAGTAAAAATCTTCTTATTTCCGAATGTTCCTGATTGCTGCGTATCCCTCGCTGGCTGGTTCGATGATGATCTGAAAAAATATGCTAAAAGTGTTAGTCAAATATTGAAAATTTCTCACAGTTGATAATATAAAATACTTACCTGTGCTGACGTTTGCACTACATGCTGTGATGACCTTGTGTCTTTAAAAATAATTGCTTTTCTTCATGTTTTCTTGAATTTTGCTTATCACTCGCTGGCTGCACCGCAAATAATAAATCCAAGTAAAAATCTGCTTATTTACGAATGTTCCTGAATGCTGCGTATCCCTCGCTGGCTGGTTCGATGATGACCTGAAAAAATATGCTAAAAGTGTTAGTCAAATATTGAAAATTTCTTACAGTGATTAATATAAAATACTTACCTGTGCTGACGTTTGCACTACATGCTGTGATGACGTAGTTTCTTTAAAAATAACTGCTTTTCTTCATGATTTCTTGAATTTTGCTTATCCCTCGTTGGCTGCACTGCAAATAATAAATCCAAGTGAACAACTGCTTATTTACGAATGTTCCTGATTGCTGCGTATCCCTCGCTGGCTGGAACGCTGATGACCTGAAAAAATATGCTAAAAGTGTTAGTCCAAAATTGAAAATTTCTCACAATTGATAATATACTTACCTGGACTGTGCTTTGCACACCATACTGAGAAGACGTTGTTTCTTTAAAAATAAATGCTTTTCTTCATGTTTTCTTGAATTTTGCTTATCCCGCGCTGGCTGCACCGCAAATAATAAATGCAAGTAAAAATCTGCTTATTTACGAATGTTCCTGATTGCTGCGTATCCCTCGCTGGCTGGTTCGATGAGGACCTGAAAAAATATGCTAATAGTGTTAGTCAAATATTGAAAATTTCTCACAGTGAATAATATAAAATACTTACCTGTACTGATGTTTGAACTACATGCTGTGATAACGTTGTTTCTTTAAAAATAACTGCTTTTCTTCATGTTTTCTTGAATTTTGCTTATGCCTCGCTGGCTGCACCGCAAATAATAAATCCAAGTAAAAATCTGCTTATTTACGAATGTTCCTGATTGCTGCGTATCCCTCGCTGGCTGGTTCGATTATGACCTGAAAAAATATGCTAAAAGTGTTAGTCAACTATTGAAAATTTCTCTCAGTGGATAATATAAAATACTTACCTGTACTGACGCGTGCACTACATGCTGTGATGACGTTGTTTCTTTAAAAATAACTGCTTTTCTTCATGTTTTCTTGAATTTTGCTTATCCCTCGTTGGCTGCATCGCAAATAATAAATGCAAGTAAAAAATTGCTGGTTTACGAAAATTCCTGATTGCTGCGTATCCCTCGCTGGCTGGTTCGATGATGACCTGAAAAAATATGCTAAAAGTGTTAGTCAAATATTGAAAATTTCACACAATTGTTAGTATAAAATACTTACCTGTACTGACGTTTGCACTAAATGCTGTGATGTCGCTGTTTCTTTAAAACAACTGCTTTTCTTCATGTTTCTTGAATTTTACTTATCCCTCGCTGGCTGCACCGCAAATAATAAATGCAAGTAAAAATCTGCTTATTTCCGAATGTTCCTGATTGCTGCGTATCCCTCGCTGGCTGGTTCGATGATGATCTGAAAAAATATGCTAAAAGTGTTAGTCAAATATTGAAAATTTCTCACAGTGAATAATATAAAATACTTACCTGTACTGATGTTTGAACTACATGCTGTGATAACGTTGTTTCTTTAAAAATAACTGCTTTTCTTCATGTTTCTTGAATTTTGCTTATCCCTCGTTGGCTGCACCGCAAATAATAAATGCAAGTAAAAAATTGCTGGTTTACGAAAATTCCTGATTGCTGCGTATCCCTCGCTGGCTGGTTCGAAGATGACCTGAAAAAATATGCTAAAAGTGTTAGTCAAATATTGAAAATTTCACAATATTGTTAGTATAAAATACTTACCTGTACTGACGTTTGCACTAAATGCTGTGATGTCGCTGTTTCTTTAAAACAACTGATTTTCTTCATGTTTCTTGAATTTTGCTTATCCCTCGCTGGCTGCACCGCAAATAATAAATGCAAATAAAAATCTGCTTATTTCCGAATGTTCCTGATTGCTGCGTATCCCTCGCTGGCTGGTTCGATGATGATCTGAAAAAATATGCTACAAGTGTTAGTCAAATATTGAAAATTTCTCACAGTGAATAATATAAAATACTTACCTGTACTGATGTTTGAACTACATGCTGTGATAACGTTGTTTCTTTAAAAATAACTGCTTTTCTTCATGTTTTCTTGAATTTTGCTTATCCCTCGTTGGCTGCACCGCAAATAATAAATGCAAGTAAAAAATTGCTGGTTTACGAAAATTCCTGATTGCTGCGTATCCCTCGCTGGCTGGAACGCTGATGACCTGAAAAAATATGCTAAAAGTGTTAGTCCAATATTGAAAATTTCTCACAATTGATAATATACTTACCTGGACTGTGCTTTGCACACCATACTGAGAAGACGTTGTTTCTTTAAAAATAAATGCTTTTCTTCATGTTTTCTTGAATTTTGCTTATCCCTCGCTGGCTGCACCGCAAATAATAAATGCAAGTAAAAATCTGCTTATTTACGAATGTTCCTGATTGCTGCGTATCCCTCGCTGGCTGGTTCGAAGATGACCTGAAAAAATATGCTAAAAGTGTTAGTCAAATATTGAAAATTTCTCACAGTGAATAATATAAAATACTTACCTGTACTGATGTTTGAACTACATGCTGTGATAACGTTGTTTCTTTAAATATAACTGCTTTTCTTCATGTTTTCTTGAATTTTGCTTATCCCTCGCTGGCTGCACCGCAAATAATAAATCCAAGTAAAAATCTGCTTATTTACGAATGTTCCTGATTGCTGCGTATCCCTCGCTGGCTGGTTCGATGATGACCTGAAAAAATATGCTAATAGTGTTAGTCAATTATTGAAAATTACTCACAGTGAATAATATAAAATACTTACCTGTACTGATGTTTGAACTACATGCTGTGATAACGTTGTTTCTTTAAAAATAACTGCTTTTCTTCATGTTTTCTTGAATTTTGCTTATCCCTCGTTGGCTGCAACTGCAAATAATAAATGCAAGTAACAACTGCTGATTTACGAAAATTCCTGATTGCTGCGTATCCCTCGCTGGCTGGTTCGATGATGACCTGAAAAAATATGCTAAAAGTGTTAGTCAAATATTGAAAATTTCACACAATTGTTAGTATAAAATACTTACCTGTACTGACGTTTGCACTAAATGCTGTGATGTCGCTGTTTCTTTAAAACAACTGCTTTTCTTCATGTTTCTTGAATTTTGCTTATCCCTCGCTGTCTGCACCGCAAATAATAAATGCAAGTAAAAATCTTCTTATTTCCGAATGTTCCTGATTGCTGCGTATCCCTCGCTGGCTGGTTCGATGATGATCTGAAAAAATATGCTAAAAGTGTTAGTCAAATATTGAAAATTTCTCACAGTTGATAATATAAAATACTTACCTGTGCTGACGTTTGCACTACATGCTGTGATGACCTTGTGTCTTTAAAAATAATTGCTTTTCTTCATGTTTTCTTGAATTTTGCTTATCACTCGCTGGCTGCACCGCAAATAATAAATCCAAGTAAAAATCTGCTTATTTACGAATGTTCCTGAATGCTGCGTATCCCTCGCTGGCTGGTTCGATGATGACCTGAAAAAATATGCTAAAAGTGTTAGTCAAATATTGAAAATTTCTTACAGTGATTAATATAAAATACTTACCTGTGCTGACGTTTGCACTACATGCTGTGATGACGTAGTTTCTTTAAAAATAACTGCTTTTCTTCATGATTTCTTGAATTTTGCTTATCCCTCGTTGGCTGCACTGCAAATAATAAATCCAAGTGAACAACTGCTTATTTACGAATGTTCCTGATTGCTGCGTATCCCTCGCTGGCTGGAACGCTGATGACCTGAAAAAATATGCTAAAAGTGTTAGTCCAAAATTGAAAATTTCTCACAATTGATAATATACTTACCTGGACTGTGCTTTGCACACCATACTGAGAAGACGTTGTTTCTTTAAAATAAATGCTTTTCTTCATGTTTTCTTGAATTTTGCTTATCCCGCGCTGGCTGCACCGCAAATAATAAATGCAAGTAAAAATCTGCTTATTTACGAATGTTCCTGATTGCTGCGTATCCCTCGCTGGCTGGTTCGATGAGGACCTGAAAAAATATGCTAATAGTGTTAGTCAAATATTGAAAATTTCTCACAGTGAATAATATAAAATACTTACCTGTACTGATGTTTGAACTACATGCTGTGATAACGTTGTTTCTTTAAAAATAACTGCTTTTCTTCATGTTTTCTTGAATTTTGCTTATGCCTCGCTGGCTGCACCGCAAATAATAAATCCAAGTAAAAATCTGCTTATTTACGAATGTTCCTGATTGCTGCGTATCCCTCGCTGGCTGGTTCGATTATGACCTGAAAAAATATGCTAAAAGTGTTAGTCAACTATTGAAAATTTCTCTCAGTGGATAATATAAAATACTTACCTGTACTGACGCGTGCACTACATGCTGTGATGACGTTGTTTCTTTAAAAATAACTGCTTTTCTTCATGTTTTCTTGAATTTTGCTTATCCCTCGTTGGCTGCATCGCAAATAATAAATGCAAGTAAAAAATTGCTGGTTTACGAAAATTCCTGATTGCTGCGTATCCCTCGCTGGCTGGTTCGATGATGACCTGAAAAAATATGCTAAAAGTGTTAGTCAAATATTGAAAATTTCACACAATTGTTAGTATAAAATACTTACCTGTACTGACGTTTGCACTAAATGCTGTGATGTCGCTGTTTCTTTAAAACAACTGCTTTTCTTCATGTTTCTTGAATTTTACTTATCCCTCGCTGGCTGCACCGCAAATAATAAATGCAAGTAAAAATCTGCTTATTTCCGAATGTTCCTGATTGCTGCGTATCCCTCGCTGGCTGGTTCGATGATGATCTGAAAAAATATGCTAAAAGTGTTAGTCAAATATTGAAAATTTCTCACAGTGAATAATATAAAATACTTACCTGTACTGATGTTTGAACTACATGCTGTGATAACGTTGTTTCTTTAAAAATAACTGCTTTTCTTCATGTTTTCTTGAATTTTGCTTATCCCTCGTTGGCTGCACCGCAAATAATAAATGCAAGTAAAAAATTGCTGGTTTACGAAAATTCCTGATTGCTGCGTATCCCTCGCTGGCTGGTTCGAAGATGACCTGAAAAAATATGCTAAAAGTGTTAGTCAAATATTGAAAATTTCACAATATTGTTAGTATAAAATACTTACCTGTACTGACGTTTGCACTAAATGCTGTGATGTCGCTGTTTCTTTAAAACAACTGATTTTCTTCATGTTTCTTGAATTTTGCTTATCCCTCGCTGGCTGCACCGCAAATAATAAATGCAAATAAAAATCTGCTTATTTCCGAATGTTCCTGATTGCTGCGTATCCCTCGCTGGCTGGTTCGATGATGATCTGAAAAAATATGCTACAAGTGTTAGTCAAATATTGAAAATTTCTCACAGTGAATAATATAAAATACTTACCTGTACTGATGTTTGAACTACATGCTGTGATAACGTTGTTTCTTTAAAAATAACTGCTTTTCTTCATGTTTTCTTGAATTTTGCTTATCCCTCGTTGGCTGCACCGCAAATAATAAATGCAAGTAAAAAATTGCTGGTTTACGAAAATTCCTGATTGCTGCGTATCCCTCGCTGGCTGGAACGCTGATGACCTGAAAAAATATGCTAAAAGTGTTAGTCCAATATTGAAAATTTCTCACAATTGATAATATACTTACCTGGACTGTGCTTTGCACACCATACTGAGAAGACGTTGTTTCTTTAAAAATAAATGCTTTTCTTCATGTTTTCTTGAATTTTGCTTATCCCTCGCTGGCTGCACCGCAAATAATAAATGCAAGTAAAAATCTGCTTATTTACGAATGTTCCTGATTGCTGCGTATCCCTCGCTGGCTGGTTCGAAGATGACCTGAAAAAATATGCTAAAAGTGTTAGTCAAATATTGAAAATGTCTCACAGTGAATAATATAAAATACTTACCTGTACTGATGTTTGAACTACATGCTGTGATAACGTTGTTTCTTTAAATATAACTGCTTTTCTTCATGTTTTCTTGAATTTTGCTTATCCCTCGCTGGCTGCACCGCAAATAATAAATCCAAGTAAAAATCTGCTTATTTACGAATGTTCCTGATTGCTGCGTATCCCTCGCTGGCTGGTTCGATGATGACCTGAAAAAATATGCTAATAGTGTTAGTCAATTATTGAAAATTACTCACAGTGAATAATATAAAATACTTACCTGTACTGATGTTTGAACTACATGCTGTGATAACGTTGTTTCTTTAAAAATAACTGCTTTTCTTCATGTTTTCTTGAATTTTGCTTATCCCTCGTTGGCTGCACTGCAAATAATAAATCCAAGTGAACAACTGCTTATTTACGAATGTTCCTGATTGCTGCGTATCCCTCGCTGGCTGGAACGCTGATGACCTGAAAAAATATGCTAAAAGTGTTAGTCCAAAATTGAAAATTTCTCACAATTGATAATATGCTAAAAGTGGTTAGTCCAAAATTGAAAATTTCTCACAATTGATAATATACTTACCTGGACTGTGCTTTGCACACCATACTGAGAAGACGTTGTTTCTTTAAAATAAATGCTTTTCTTCATGTTTTCTTGAATTTTGCTTATCCCTCGCTGGCTGCACCGCAAATAATAAATCCAAGTAAAAATCTGCTTATTTACGAATGTTCCTGATTGCTGCGTATCCCTCGCTGGCTGGAACGCTGATGACCTGAAAAAATATGCTAAAAGTGTTAGTTTAATATTGAAAATTTCTCACAATTGATAATATACTTACCTGGACTGTGCTTTGCACACCATACTGAGAAGACGTTGTTTCTTTAAAAATAAATGCTTTTCTTCATGTTTTCTTGAATTTTGCTTATCCCTCGCTGGCTGCACCGCAAATAATAAATCCAAGTAAAAATCTGCTTATTTACGAATGTTCCTGAATGCTGCGTATCCCTCGCTGGCTGGTTCGATGATGACCTGAAAAAATATGCTAAAAGTGTTAGTCAAATATTGAAAATTTCTTACAGTGAATAATATAAAATACTTACCTGCACTGATGTTTGAACTACATGATGTGATAACGTTGTTTCTTTAAAAATAACTGCTTTATTCATGTTTTCTTGAATTTTGCTTATCCCTCGTTGGCTGCACCGCAAATAATAAATGCAAGTAAAAAATTGCTGGTTTACGAA
Source organism: Theocolax elegans (assembly GCA_026168455.1). Classification (NCBI taxonomy): domain Eukaryota; kingdom Metazoa; phylum Arthropoda; class Insecta; order Hymenoptera; family Cerocephalidae; genus Theocolax; species Theocolax elegans. Next base: position 58,897,809 of record CM047429.1, on the reverse strand, counting down.
AATTCCTGATTGCTGCGTATCCCTCGCTGGCTGGTTCGATGATGACCTGAAAAAATATGCTAAAAGTGTTAGTCAAATATTGAAAATTTCACACAATTGTTAGTATAAAATACTTACCTGTACTGAGCTATGCACACCATGCTGTGATGACGTTGTTTCTTTAAAAATAACTGCTTTTCTTCATGTTTTCTTGAATTTGGCTTATCCCTCGTTGTCTGCACCGCAAATAATAAATGCAAGTGAATATAATTTTATACATCCATGTATTTTTAATTGTTGTTTATCCCTCGCTGGCTGGTCCACTGATGATCTGAAAAATTATGCTTATAGAGTTAGTTAAATATTAAAATTTCTCACATTTGATCATGTAAATTACTTACCTGCCTAAGGTTTGCAATCCATGCTGTGATAACGTCGTTTTGTTAAATAACTGCTTAAATTTCAGGTGTTGTCATTTGTTGTTTATCCCTCGCTGGCTGCAGCGCAAATGATGAAATATATGTATAAATTTTCTTACCTTTGCTGTAATTATACTCCTTGTTGTTGCGATGTAGTATTTATTAAATTATTGCGTATTTTTCAGTTTTGCGGTCTTATTTCCAGATATTTTTTTTTGAATTTTGTTTTGCAATTAATTATGTGTATATATTACAACTAGAGTATGAACATATTTTTTCCGAGTTTTAAAGTTCATAACTTTATTGTAATAACATCTTGTATTCTGTATTGCATTGGAAACCAATGAATCGAGTCGTATGCTCGACCGGCGGGCGGCAATTATACCTGCCGCCGGGACAGGTACCGTTGCATCCCTTGAACGGGGGACGCTAACTTTACGACTTCTTATGAGTTCATTAACATTACATTTAGTATTCTAAGAAATTTTAAGTCACGTAAGTAATTTACCTGACAAGACTGAACAAGTTCAAAATAAATTGTACATTTGAAATATACAAATTTGAATTTTGAGTAACCTTTAGTTATCGTTCAAATTTTGTTTATACGTTATATAATTAAATTATATTGTATAATATTGTATATTTGCGTCAGGCGCTTTTGCGTCTTTTGATTTTTTTAATTATATTAATGAACTCTTTTAAATATACATACTTATAAATTGTAATATTTTTTCAACTTTGTATGTATTGAAACAACTGCTCACGGGCAAATCAATGTTTTTTTTTTAATTTTTTTTACGTAATCACTTTGGAATACTAATTATATATCTTTAATACTGTGAATATATTTTTTAATATTTTAACGTTGCTCTAATGAGAAACGGAGGTCATACGATGTCTTGAACAAGAAAGCACTTGTTAAAAATACATTCCCCAAGTGTTGCTTGTATCCTTCGGTAGAGACAGAGAATCGAACCCGAGACTTCCGAGTACGAGTCCACTACTCCACCGATGGAGCCATTGCAGACCTCTAGTCTAGTAAAAATATATATTGAATTCATGCTTGTATTTTTTTTTAATTTGTTGAAAAATTATTATAAATAATCAATGCTGTAATATCGGTATAGCAAATATAAAAAGCTTTTACTCTCGCGGATAGTAAATAATATATTATGAAAACTTCTATCAACTACTTATTTTACTTTAATATTTTAATTCTAAAGTATGATGTTTAATCGCGCGTCACTGATAAACTTTCGAAATATAGATATTTAAATATCTCGATTAAACATAATATTATAAAACAACAATGTTTTATTATCTTCAAATTTTATTTTACTACATAACTTTATTTATTGATGAACTTTATCAACTTGTCTTTCAATTTTAAGATAAAATTGTAAACATTAATGCAATTTTAATTTACTTAAATCACAATTGATTATTTACGTAAATATTACAAATAACAAAGATTTATTATATCACCGATTGATTATTTAAATATTCAAGTAAATATTCATGCACAACAAAATTCACTCACCTCAGGAACAGTACACCGATGCCATTGACGACACTACCGTAGAGAATCCTCCGACGCTCCGACCTTGACTAACTACCTGTCAGCGCGGAGGCACCCCTTTTATACCTGTATGACCGAGTTTGCTCCCTCTGTTGGTACAGTTACAGAGGGAGTAGACTAATCACGTAGACATTTTGATTTCAATAAGGGTTGGATGGAATATTTTGGGTCTTATGTGTGCAGTGCTATATGCCTGTAGGAAAATTTTAACACAAGTTGTGAGCCACCTAACTCTCAATACATTTTATACTGTATAAGTATGGATATACAATTTGTTATTAATTTAGTTACTAAAGTTGCATATGTTAATATTTAAATACGAATATATATATATTAACATTATAATTATACACTATATTACAAAAATTATATACTATAATTATTTATTTATTATTATTTTACGAGTAATTTTTAAGTAACTATAAATTATTAAAAATTATTATATTTATCAATGCGTAATCACCTACGTACTAATACTGTATATTAAATACTTATAATACTGCATATTGAATATTTATAATTTTCACTACATAATTACTTCAAAGCAAATATTGTGCATTAAAATATTATTTTGTTAATCGAGTCGTTTCGATAGAGTATTATTCAATCATAAACTGCATCAACATATCCATGTTTTTACAATTCGGCATTTGAAAAGCGCAAAAGACAAAATCGAGAAACACTATTTCCATTAACTTTTTCTCGTAGCCCGCGTAAAGCAAATCCATGTACACAAGCAGTAGCGACGTGGCAGCAGCACCAGCACCACCACCAGCAGCAGCATTCACGAAGAATAGTATGAACCATCGCTCAGAGCATCACGCATACAAGCGTACGTGTCGCATGACGAGTGTGCGACACGGGCATAAATAAAGGAACAAGGGGGAAGAAAGAGCAAGAGCGAAAAAGAGAGAGAGAGAGAGAGAGGGAGGATGCCGGCGGGTCTGAAATACGATAAAAAACCTCCCTACACCCGAGAAAATATCGCGGGCGGCGATACCACTTGCCGCGGTGGCATGTGAAACGCCGCGGGGCCATTGTTTATCGCGAGAGACACTCCATTGTTACCCTTCTCGACGTTTCACGGACAATGTCGCCCGCGCATCCATATAAATGGGCTAGCTTGCTACACTCTGTATGTAAGGTATACATGCTTAGAAAAGGGGATGAACATTTTCGCGTCGCTACCAAAAATCAACTCCAGTTATCTTCCGTATAACTAAGTCGAGAGACCGAGTTTAACTTTTACCCACAAATTTTCGTTTATCGCGCGTAGCGACACACACTTTCCTTCCGTCTTTTTCTTTCCTACAAACAGTTTTTTTGTATCTTCTCCTCTCCCTTTACCTACTTCTCCCCCGCCCAAACCCCACCCTTTTTACTTTTCCTTTTCCACCCATCGATCCCCACCACTTCCCTCTTTTTTTTTCATAGCCCGCTGTAAACTCGTAAATTTTTACGACTATTTAATGGTTTTTTCCCTGGCGTTTGCCATGAAAGATTTCTACTTTTTTTTTATTCGCCTTTTTTTTTTATTCGCTTCTGGGAGACTTTTTACTTCCTGCAATATGGAAGCACCCCTGCGCAACTCGAACTTGCGGAGCTTTGAAATTTTATGCCAGAAATGATGTATAAGCGAATGGCTCGCACGGAGACACTTGTGATCGTTCATTCTTATTGTCGATAGAATTGTTGGTTATTAAATTTTAGTTATGGTGTATACTTTACAAATTTATAGAGGCTCCCGATTGCGTGAACTCGGTGTACATTTTCCTTCGACGTTTACCAATTTATATTTTGGTATATCTCTTATCTTTTCTCCGGCGAGAAGAACGACTCTGTTAACGAGGTTCGTTTATGAAATAAAGTTCTATCGGCTGAAATATACGGATTAAAACGAAGGTAGCGCGTCATACGTTGTAATTGATTGTATTACCGAGGAGATTTATTGGCATTTGAAAATTGAAACTATACTGTTTTGTTGGTATTGCTGACCATCTGATTTTGATAAACAATGCGGTTTAATAATTTACAGACATAAGTGTATTTGATATATATGGTACATTATGCAACATTTTAAACAACAATATTATGTTTTATATTGATGTAGTTGTCCTTCCGCATACTTAATAAAACTAACACCATTTTTAATATAAAGTTTCTAAATTGTTTACAGTTGTTTACAGATACTTTTGTATTTATTAATTTATCTAACTTTTAGAAATCAAATAATTAGTAAGAGTTTTGAAAATTTATTTTACGATACGGTTATTATTTATACCTTTATTATTAATAGGTTATATAAATTATTGTGTAAATTTTTCACTACAAAAGATGAACTTACAAATATGCGTGAAAATATTTTGTCGTATAAACTATTATTTAATTTGTGGTACAAAATTATTACATTCAGACTTTTTTTAATTGAAAAGGCAAATAAATGTAAACAATTACATATATGCATATGTAATATGCCAAATTTCGTCATAAACGTTCTGTTTTACATAAGTGCCTTTTAATGCGAATTTTTTTATTGATTCGGCAATGACTTTCGTACAAACTACTATTCCCATGTAAATACAAGTACTTCTAATCAACTCTGGTATATATCGACACCCAGGGATTTAAAATGGGAAAAGTGTAAATACCACGGTGGCGTGGAAAGGCTAACAATTTATTTGATGGAGACTGGCGATCGCAATAACTGGAGATTCAAAAAATAAATGTTAACATTCTTTTTATTGCTTACTCGATGCCAATTATATGACAATAAATTATATAGTTTATAGTTTATATGTAACAAAATACAATCGATATTTATTAAATTTGTATAAATGTTAACCAACTTCGGTTTTATTGTATTTCTTTTAAATTGACAATATTTATTTTGCGCGCGTAAAATTCCAAAGTTTAATTGTTATGAAGTATTTCAATAAATTAAATATTAAAATCGATATTTATTGTTGATTTTAAAAATTAGGTAAAAAAATATATGTTGTAAAAAAAAGATTTTTTGAACGTATAGGCTAATAAGAAATGATGTACCATAAAGTCAAATAGGGTGAAATGAGAGTTCGAAATGGCACTACTTCGAATTCTGAAAGTTTTTTATGCATAACCTATTCAAGTGATATCAAATACCAAATAAACTATGGGAGGATGTTTTCGGAAAATCCATAAATTCAGATTCAACGAACGGTTATATGTATCTTCTTCTATACGGAAATGCGAAATTGCTGTGTAAAAGTTGCACAAGTCGTCCTCTATAAATTTGGGATAAGTTTGCTTTATGCAAATCTATTACCTGTGCGTTTGAGTAAACATTTTTTATACTTCGCGTTTGAAATTGATGTAGAATATTTAGTGATTCGTATACAATTTTCGTAAGGCACGGTACGAAAAAAGAGAATAAAAGAAAGAAAAAGATGCAAATAACTTTGAAGTGAGTAATTACGTTCACGGGAATGTAAGGCTATTATTTGTAAACTTTAAAACCAAAAGCAAAACAAACTTTTTGATGATATCAGTCAAAGTTTCTATCATGAATAAAACCACGGAGATACACGCCACGGTATTAAAATTTGTTGGCTAAAACTTGCTAACGAAATAGATAACATTGATTAAATTAGGGAAATCATGATTTTTCTTTTTCATATTTCTAAGTGAAAAGTAGTCATTTTAAATTAACAAATTCAATTATCAAACGTCGTATTTTTTTTTATATCGAGGTAATTGTATACTTTATCAGGATTTAATCGATTATTCTTTTTCAATCTGTTTATAAACTCATCGTTACTTCTTTTAATATTATTATAGCAGAATTTAATTAATTAATATTAATTGAGTATTAAATACTTTAGATTATAATTAGTATAGAATGTAAATTATGAAATCTGAATAATTTAATTCGTTAAGGAGTTAAAACAGATTTTGCTGATGCATAATTTAACTTGATTCATATAGGAATATATTTAATTAGACAAATTTTGATGTAATAAAGTCAATATCTTTAATTATCGTAAAAATAGAAAATTATGACAATTCGGTGAAATTGAAATAAATAATAAATAACATTTGCTATTTACATATCTCGAAATATAATGTATCAATAAAAATGAAATGCCGTTATTCTATTTTAGAAACGCGTTTATTATACGATATTCAGTTCAGTGACATTGAAAACAATATGTTAATAAATGTCGGATTGTTCTGTAAGTGCAACGAATTTTCGATTATAAATATAAAGTCCTGTAAGATTTGTTCGGATAACGTCAAGCAGTGAAAAGTATTCGATTATTTTGGTACGTTGCCCATTTTCACTGAGATATTAAGATTTAAAAAAAAAAACTCGTGCTTTAAATTTGAAAAAATGGTTGAGAAGATGGGAATCACTTGGTAAAGTAAAATATTTTCAAAAACAATTGTTTATATTTACATTGTCTTATTCATACAAAAGGGGGTAATAAATTACCGGTGGTTTTGACTAATTGCCTAACAGGTGGTACCCGTCAATCCGGTTAATCCCTTTGACTCCCCAACCCAGGTATATGTATACATTTTACCATTATCAACAATGAGCCATATATTTTGAATACCTGAGATAATCCCGAGTTTTATTACGTGTTCATTGTCATGTCTCGTTATGTCATTAAACGTGGATAATGTCTTAAGAATAAACATACAGCATCATTGGGTCAGATAATCCCCATTGAATGAGAGTAATAAAAGACTATTTCACTGCCCGTCGCCGGTCAAACGTCTCGAAAGCTCTGACTTATGCAATTTGTAGTGCAACTTACTTGATAGCATACTTGATTAAAACTTGTATAATAACACTCGTATATTGATGGTTATCGTGATTTATAGTAACGCTCACTCGGGGAAAATCGAAAAATAATATTTGTCCAGGAGTAATCGAGGACACTATTAATCGCGTGCCCTCCCTTAATTTCGTAGCGGTGTACACATATAGATATATACAGGCTGACCCGCCCGATCCTTGAATTATTGAATCCCCGGGAAACGGTAAATCCGCAAAAAAAGGCTTAATTTTGTTACTACTTTTCTGAGCAGTCTCCGTATATAGTTTCTATTGATAGCTAGACATTGCAATAAGAAGAAGAAGAAGAGGAAGAAGCAGAAGAGGAGAAGGATAAGAAGACGGAGGAGGAGGAGGAGGAGGAGGAGGAGGTTGCATTGCCCGACTTTATATTATTCACGTGGCACGTACACGCCTTTACAAGACTTCCGGTTCATTATTAATCACGGAAACTCGCCTCGGTTACTTGGCGCGTATCGATCGCTAGAACTTGCTCGTGTGCACATGTTCTCCGAGTCCTCGAGTTGTACACGCATTCGCACGTATAAGTGTTTTCATATATATATATACATACATGCAAGACGATGTGCGTTTCTGCGGGGCGTCTTTGCCAAATATATATATATATATATACGTGTATATACGTGTACCGGTTGTAATAATGAGAGTAAAAGAGGGGGTTGTTTCGTATTCGTGTCGTGTTACCGTTGGCTAACTTTAGAAATCTTCATTAACTGTTATACGCGACAAAATAATTACAGTATCGTAGTATAACGCTCCCGACGATATAATTCGTCTTTCAATTAATCTATAACTATTTATATATACTTTTATATGTATATCGTTGAGTATCCACCGCGTATATACATCAATGAGTGAAGGATGATGTATCGCAATGAATGGAAATACGTGCTGCGTTAATCATAACCTATTAACCGCCCACTGATTGGATGATATGCCACTCATGCCGCGAACGAATAATTAAATTTCCAGTATTAGAGTAATGATCTTTTATAATTCGATTAATGCCATTTATTTTACCCTCGTTTGTTTGTTCAACTTCTTTTTTAATCCTTTTTGTCTTTATGTACAAAGACATTTACGCGTCGATGTCAATTGAACTATTATATCCCAGGTTTTTGTTGTTAATATATTACGTCAACGTATTACTTCTTTTGCAGTTAAACTTTTATAATATTGCTCAAATGTAGTTAAACGCGTAAAGTTTTACCAATTATTATGAAAATCGAATGATTTGCATTGATGTATTTAATTTATGAATTCAACACTAATGTTTTGTACAAATATATATATTATATACATATATTTTGATGAATTGAAATGTGAATAAAATATCGTTTCAATTTTATGTTTCGCCGAATTCAAACATCATCCTCTTTAAAGTTTCTATGACAAATAATCGTACGTGTGGTCGTAACGCAGCCACGTTATAGAGGTACATCAGTATAATTAATACGAACGTCAATAATGAATCGATACTAATTGAATAATTGATTTTCATTTATACCTCTACTATTCTGACAAAAAAGTGTTCGATATTCATGCGATAATAATGTTTTTCTTTTTTCGTAACTTCATAAAATTGGATTTAGTCGGAGTTTGATTACAGCGACTGTTACCAAAGGTCCATCATAATTAACGCGCTTAAAAATGTCGATTTAAAACAACAATGAATTAAAATCGAGGCGAATAGAACAATTCTATATAATTTGCATTTAAATAAATAAAAGGTTTAAAAAATTAATAATATTTATTTAGATAGTGAAAATAATTTTTTTTTCTTTAACCTTAGGAAAGAAGTAAGTACTTTAAAGGGATGTAAAAGTAAGTTTTTTTTATATTTTCTTGGTTGTAAAATTTTCTTCATAAAACGCAGAAAGTTGATTCTTTTTAATACAGTTTTTGTTTGTCACTGTTTAGTCAATAACAACTTTCATTGATTTTCCGAGAATACTCTATTATTTCCATATTCCGTGATATTTAATATATACATACAGTTAAAATTAGATTATATTGTCCGAAGTTATTATGCGGTTCTAAAATTTTGGATGTGAAAATGATAACCAAAATAAATGATTTTAAAACGGTAAAATTCGAAATAAATACGATTGCGGCAATTGATAGATAAAAGAAATACTAATAATACTAAAATAGATTACTAGTTCATTTAATAATAGACTATCGGTGAAAGTGTTTTATGATTTTAACCTATTCTGGCAATTACTTAATAAAATTCACTTAACCAGACATTGTGTAGAAACTGATATAAAGTAAAACAAAGTGAGAGAAAGAGTGATAGAGAGGGAGCAAGAATGAGAGAGAGAAGGAAAGAGAGTGAGAAACGAGAAAAAAAAGTGAAAGAGGAGGAGGAGTAAAAAGAGCTGCAGATGTCGGGTATGTGAACAACGCCGCATTCAATTATTACGTAGGTGAACCGTCCGGCCTACGCTGTGCCTTGTATTTTTCCATTTCGGTTTCAGAGTAAGCAAAAGCCACGGCTAGACAAAAAAAAAGCTGGAAAACCTGGTGCATTTTAGCTTGCTACGTATTATACGTCCACTGTCGGCACGCGATTCGGACATTTTTCAGAAGGGTAAAGAACTACAGAGTGGGGATCGGGAGGTGGAGGAGGATGAGAAGGAGGAGGAGGGGGTAGCCTAGTCCTCACCTTTTTCCATTAAGACGGAAAACCCAAGCCGAAACTTCCTGAAAGTCTACTACTTGCAAGCGTAGAACAAAGTTTTACCCAACGGCGAAACGATATCTTTTTGTGTTCTGACCCTTCGTTAAACTTTTCTGTGCTCACTCTATCTGCCACCTCGTTTTTCCTTTCTTTTTTATTTCCCTTTCGATGTTCCTGTACCTCTCCTTGTATCTATCTATCTGTACCATTTATTTATTATTTTTCTTTTTCGTCAGTTTCCGTTGCACATAGGGTCAACAGAATAGAGCGAGAAAGAGAATTCCTTTGATTGTGTTGCGTGAGTGTAAACGAATATATGTATATACATATATCTATATATATGTATATTATATACGCTTATTTGCATCCTTTCAGTTGCAGGTTTCACAGCTATAAGGCTCTAAAATTCTCTGGTAAATTATGAAATGTAATCATACTTTTCATTTAAAAGAGCTCTTCCCTACAACCCGATTTACGGGCGCGTCCGCTTAAAGCCTGGATGAAACTACTGATACGTTATAAAGCCTGCTTACTTTTATAGTTGCATTTAATTTTACATGTGGAATTGAAAATGGGGTCGAGATTGTACCTGAATTTTCAGTGAAATCTTTTATATTGCTTGCGGCAGCGGAAAAAAAACATACCTAAACCACAATTTACCGAGACGTAAAGATGAAAATTTTATTTTTTTTTCTCTTTCTCCACACATTTATCCGTTAAATTTGTTGTTATATGGGTATTTAATATTTTTTTTATCACACACTTGTCATAATATTTAACCGAAATCGAAATATTACATTTTGTACGATATTTCAATTAAAACGTTCGCTTGAAACGAATTTCCTGCTTTACAAACATGTACAGTTCTAAATTAACCTAAGTGCTGACGTTTCGTGTTCTTGTGAAATATATTTCCATCTTTATATTAACCCAGAACTATCCAATATCATTCGTGTATCCAAGTGTTTAATTTAACCAACCCTTGACCTGCAAATAAACTAAAAAAACAAATCCTACGAATTTTTGTTTTCTCACTTATGTCTGTCCAAGTTCATTGTTTGTAATAATATAATCAAAAATAAAAAAAATAATAAATAAGACAAGTTTCTCCAACTCTATCACGAAATAAAAAGTCGTAAACAATCCTTAAACTCGCGGAATTTCACACCGAGCGACGAGCTCATTCTCCACCATGTAATCCTAAAATCCATTGCTACCTTTTACTATCTCCATCGTTCTTTTTCTTCCTTATATCTACTTTCATTCTTATTATTGCATGTTTTTCCTTTTCTTCTTCTTCTTCATCTTGCTATTCTTTAACTTGCTCTCTTTATCCCTCAACGGTACAGAATTATTAACGTTTCAGCAGATAATCCTGGGAATTTTTAATCATAAGCCTAGGGAAGTACCGCAGTGGTATGCAACTTTTAATCTGCTGTACTTGAATCCCTCCTCCCCGCGGTCTGTCGCCCGAATAAAAAAAAAAGATAGAAAGAAAAATCTAGAAAAGGTTACAGAGAAAACGTTGCTCGCACGAATAAAGAAACGACGATGACGAATCACAGTCTGACCCACGTAGTATTTAAATATGCGTAATTCTTCTCGACGCGGTTCTTAATGTCGTGCACGCCAGTTCATTACGATGTTTTTTTGAGCACAGTATAACTTTTATAGTCAAGCGGCTTTTTGGTACCTCGGTTTAAACTCCCTCGTGGAAAGTAGAGTGAAAAATAAACGTTTAAAAACGCTGGCTGCCCGTTTGTTTTTAATTATGTTATGAAAAAAAAAGTGAATTCGTTTGATGTAAACATGAAAAAAAAAACGAATTCGTTTGTGTATATATTTCTGGTACTCTTGCGTAACTTTAAATTAAATAAATAACGATTTAAATCTGAATTATGTATTTTTTAAACATTAAATAATTATCTTTATTTATATATATATTATATTTAAGCATAAAATATAGTAAATTGAAAAAAAATCTAAATTATAAATTTCATTTGTAATGAATATATTTTGTTCGAAATGAAGGGTTTTAGCATGAATAAAATAAAACAATATCCCTTTAATCAACTTTGATACTTTGTAGTATCACGAAGAAAGATAGATCTTTATTTAAGAAGAATCGGCTAAAGCTGAAATAATATCAAGGCCAATAATTAAGAAAATGGTTAGTTATAAAAAAATGGTCAGTTAGCCATTGCTTTTGTATTCATCATTGTAAACGGAAACCATGTCATAAAACTTTTCATTTCTCATTTGTATAAGATATTTAATATTCCAACATATTTTAAATGTATTTCATAATTACGACCTAACACTTTTAGTCCCGAAGATTTTACTTACACAATGAGAGTTTTAATTTTTATATTAAAAACGATAATTTCGTTTAAGGATCTAAGAAAGTCATCCAGTTTATGTTACATTGTTGAAATTCATTGCACATTCACTAATTGGAATTGTTTATATGGGACAAAAATTATACATGTAAATATATAATAACATATTAGAAATTTGATTATTACTTAAATTAATGTAAAAGAAAGTATTAGAATTTCGATTGTCACTTAAATTATATATTTATTCTTTTCAACTTACTTAAACAACTATGTTGTGAGCGTAAACTCACTGTTAATTGTTTCACCGCAGGATTTTTAAGGTAACTTCATTGAGTACACTTCGTGTAGTACATACGTATTTAGTTTGATTTAAGTCTAAGCCTCTAACTTTTCAACTGGTTGTTCTCGGATAGACCTAATTTAGTTGTTATACATTTATTTCCCTACTTCTCCCTTGATTATTACACATCAAATGCTGGTTAACGCTCTTGGCAAAATCGAGGTCAAATTCTCTTGGCTGTATTGCTTGAAGTTCATCTCTTTCCACGAGTCAACCAAGGAATTTAAAGTGTTAAATTTGTTCAACTCTATTTACCAACTTTGGAGAATTAGCCTATAAAGAATTAGGCAACCAAGCAATGCGCTTCTTCGAAGTATTTGAACCTCTATGTGTATAGGATATGTCCTTAGATTATTTGATGCTCAAACCAATGATCACGAATTCCTAATCGAAATTAGACTTACATTGATTGTACATCAGATTATCTGGCCAAGTATAAGAGATACTTGGAATTCCATCTGTTACTGAGCAATAGGGATAGGAAAAATTTAAACATAACTTTCAAATTACATTTGGTATAAGAACGCAGCTGTCAGAAAGATTGCAGCTAATTTTAAAAGGGAGTATCTTGTATAAGGCCAGTTTCCCTTTCGGAGTACTTAGACGAATAATTGGACTTCCCCCGCTGAAATGTGGGCGCGGCTGCACCTGGGTCAAGTTCGCAAGACGAAACCTCTCCGATCGCAATTGACAAGGAAAGACCTACAGTCAGATTCGGACACAAGGGATAGGGGTGACACATTTTCCAACACCTGAAGCAGGCCTTGTATGATGGACCCTGAATGGTAGGATCCACCGACACCAGGTCGAGGTCACCGAAATCGACTCCCGTTTTGGATACCGGCATCGGCGCCTTCATTACGGGATCGGTTCCGCGTTCTAACGAGAGACATTTCTAGGAACGCTTGGTAGCAAATCCGCCTACAGGGGAGGAGACTTACGTGATGGCGCCGGACGGTTCTATTTCTGCTAAAGTGAGAACTGAATTGTTGTTGGTTACACCGCTGTATAATTTTATATAATTTTATTACTAAATAGTGGGAAGGTTATGATTATAAACTTTTATTAAAGTACAGTGTTTCACATTGTTTTATACTGCTCTCATAATACTTCTGTTTTATATATATATATATATAAATATATAATATATTTTATAATTTACAATTTGCGTATTCTTGCCTTATAATATTTATAGTCAATTACTTATATTATAACAATGTTTCTTCACTATATACTTTAGTGTCATCCGGTTGATATCAACTTTGGCACAAATAAATTTGTTATCAACCCCTTTCTCGCTTACTCTCTCCTCCTTCTCTCGTTTACTTTTGTATAATCATATGTCATACAGGTTAACGACCATGGCAAAAATAAATTAGTTATCAATCAGTCGATCTCTACAGTTTATCGTCGTCCATAAGGCTATGTTTTGTCTGATGTATTTTTAATATTGGCTAATATAAATTTATTTGTACTTATATAAAAAAAATGTTGTTACATATGACTTTAATTCAGACTTATTATCTACTGGTTATCACGCACGCCATTCTCGCTCCCACATGGAAGAATACAGTCTATACTTCGTACCCCATGGAGCTTCACGTCATAAGATCAGCACATACACTTGGTTGAATGTTATTATTCTAAATTATTTCACCAATATCATTCAATTTTCTAAATCTTCTGTACCTATCACCAATTGCCACGATTTACTGACATTCAACATTATTATTGCATAGCTTATTAGATTTTGTCCGTCGTCGGTGTCGCGAAATTTTTAAAAGCTTAATCTTTGTGAGTTTTGCACCCAACTAAAATTTGACTTTGTTAGTCCGAGTGAGCGTCTTTGTGCACGAACCAATATTAATATTTGCTTAAACGAATTTACTACCCAACCCCTTAGATTATTAGATCTGCATGTACTTTGTGTTTTTAGTAAACGTAAGAAGATGCCGACTCCTTGATTTTCGTCCGAATAGCACCTAATGTGTAAAAATGGAAATGTACTTAACAAAAAATCTAGGCGTAATTGTAAAAAGCTATTACATTAGCTCGTGATCACTATTTCACTAATATTTTTTCGAATTCTACATCTGTTAAAATGTAACAGTTTATATTTCCAAATTTTTTTTAATAAATTTCAAATATAATATAATATGTTATGTAATTAAAACTTTAACAAAAATGAAAATTGAAAAAAATAAAAATAACATTGGAATGCGTTATACACTTCTTTTTTTATTTTAAATAATAATAAATTTGAAAATTGTGTAAAATGAATACAAAATATGTTTTGATTAAAAAAAAGCAATATTTATTATTTATAAATTCAATTACATTCACGTATACTTGGACCCGCATGAATATATTGCATATTTTAATAATTGGAACATGATGCAGGAAAAGAGAGAGAGTGCGAAGAGAGAGGAAGTGGGAGTTAGGAGGAAGGGGGGGTGGGGTTGGCTCGATTGTGTTTTCCTTTCCGATAGTTAAATACATTCACAACCCTTACCCCGACTTGAATAGAATGTAAAGAACCGAGCCATGCAAAGTGGTAACCAGGACTCAACTTTTTTTCTTTTCTCGTTTCCTCTCTCACCTCGCTCACATTTTTGTCGTAACGCCCGGCAATGACTTGAACCATTTGCCCGCGTTTGCTTTTCCACTGCGTGGCTGCATTTCGATGGCCACTACGTTTGCATTCGTTGCCTTTTCATTCGACCTTTTCGTTCCAGTGAGCTCGAGCCGCTACAAAATAGAAGCCTCTACTCTTCAGTTAGGGCCGGTGCACGAGAGAGTGTGAGAGAAAGAGAGCGAAAGAGAGGGAGAGAGAAAGTGCGAGACTGCTAGGTGAGAGAGGAGGGAGAATCACAAATGCATACAAAGGGAATAAGAGATAAAAAGTAGGGGTAAAAGGATTGGTGAAAAAGAGATAACGAACGAACGAGAAAATGATAAAGAAACTGGATGGTTGGTATATATAAAAGAGAAAGAAATCCTTCGACATTTCCTTGTAATATAGTGAAGAAGTATATAAAGGGTCACTTTAATTAACTAAAATAAATACATTTTTATGGAAGGAAATACATAAAGATTTTATATTTATGGAAATGATTTTATTTATTAACAATTTAGCATTGCAGTATTTGTTTTTTTACATCTATTTTTGTATTATAAGTAAAATACTAATTTAGAGAAATTAATAGTAATCTAACTGAATCTTCTTTTGTTTTAAACAAGAAAATGATCTAAAAGTTTGTAAAATTCGTAATTTTAAGTTCCAATAGTCTACTCTAGTTAGATCGTCAAATATAAGAACTTAAACTTCTAAAAAAGTCTTTAAATGCTCCTAGAATGCAGTTACTAATTCAAACAGATTTTTCTTACTTCTTCCCTTTGATTCTTGAATAATATTTGAGTTGCATTTTCCCCATGAAAACTATAGATAGAATAGTTGAACGATGTGAATTCTAACAATTAAACACAGTGGAGGAATTTTGATTTAAAATCATATTTTCGTTCGATAGTCCAATAAAATCATATAATCCTACATTAATAATAAATTTCCTTGTGAATGAAATATTCGGATGATTCTGATAATAAAAGAATAAACCAGTTGATATCGTTGTTTCGAGTGAACATTCGAGGGAAATGTTTCTGCTTCCGAAAGATGATTGTTCATCCGGACAATCGGCTTGTACTGCTTCGGACAGTTCGAAAGTAGGATGCGTTACACTCAGAGACAAACTTGCACCCGATCTGCGGATGCGGTGGACTAGACACGAACCGCAAATTCACCTATCGAAAGATAGAGGAAGTCCTCAAGATTGCTGCATCGAACGTGTGTTGAATCGTTTACTCGGTGTCACCTACAAAACATACACGTACCTACATATACTGGAAAAACACATCAAAGCAGTTTGAAACAACAAAATCTTGGCGAATTTTAGTATTATTATAAATATGCATAATATAACGGAATATATATTGTTAATAAATAATGCGATATAAAAAACACATGCACTCTAATTATCAGTATATATATATATATATATATATATATATTAAACCATATGCATAATAATATCAATAATATTTCAAATATAATCTTCAATTTATCAACATATTTAAATCGCGTATTACGGCAAAATTCACTATATTATTTATATGTGTATTAGTATATACAAAAGCATCAGTTAATTCATGGATTTTGATTACAATAAATAATAATCATTCGTATTATAATTTAATAAATAGAAATGGAAACAAATGTAAGGATTACTAAAATACGATTTTCGAGAAACCGCATCGAATATAAATATATCTAGTTTGTATATCCGTGGGACATGTTTAAATAATATATATAACTATGTACGCGTGTGTGCGTGTGTATGTGTATAATATAACGTGACATTACGAAAATTAGAACACCACAATAGCAACCAAGTGACGGTCGCAATTTTATGTTCCATTAAATTTCTCTGCGTATAACTTTAATTTTGAAATCTTGGTATATAGTGTTTACAGTTATGAAGGAACTACTTTTACCGACGTGTAGCACTTTGTATTTATTACGTGTACGTCTTTATTAAAATTTAAGTGACTTAATCAACATATGAAAATGTATTTTCATTTAAAATCTCTATCTTTCATTTATGATTTATACTCGCGTAAAAATAGAATGACCGTCTAGACAGTGTAAAAAAGCATGTATTTTAGAAAAATCAATCGAAATATACATTTGTTTTACAAATTTAAAATTCCTAATCAATTCTGTTGGATTGACCAAACTAGACTTTCTAAGGTTCGACGCAAATCCTTTGAGACTTGGCTTTGGAATCTTGCGGTAAAGTCGTTTTGAACTATGACACTTTGCAAATTGATTTCTATATAGACTAGTGAATAAAACTGGGCTTAAAACTTCTCAATTTACAATTCAACAAGAATTACATATATTTATCTGCAAATGAGTGTTGTTTAATAATTCTTATAAATCTTTAATAACAATTATTATTATGTCAATATTATACTTTTTGTTTCAAAGATACGTAATTTAAAATTACTTACCTTATGTTAGTATAATACGCACCTTATACCATAAAGCGAGCAGTGCATCCGAGATTGATTTGAAGGGTTAATTACAAAAGGGTCTCAAACATTTTGGAATGCTTTTGACTGTATCTATTATCTAGCATCTTGAGACTTAATTAGACACTTCCTTTATTGTGAGAAAGATCTTAAAGGTACTTACGTTTCACAAAAGACAGTAATTCGCATATGTCAGTTTGAAATGCAATACCGCATACGTAAAATGCGCTTAAATATCTATACACAGTCCTATTTCAAGTTTTAATTAAAAAATACATGGAGGGAGCATTAATAATAACAAAATAACAATGTGCATAAAATGTAACTAGTCTGAAGTGGTTACTTTTATTTCTAATTAAATAAAGATAAGAAACTCAGTCCAAAACAATTATCTTGAAATGTGAAGCGCTATAGGTTATCTAAAGTGTCTCGCCGACTTAATAGTTTATATACCGTTTCCACTATTTTTAATATGTATACATTTACGTCAATGAATTTTATTGCATATAACGCGATATGAATTTCAGTAAAAATAAAACGCTACGCAGTAAGAGAAAAAAATGACTTATTTATCAAACGTTTACATCGAATAAAATGATTTCAATATAGCACAACTTTCGAAAGACAACATTCATGTTTCGATTTTCCCTAAATTTGATTAAAAATTAAATGCCACGGCAAATAAAACGTGCGTTCCGAACTAGAAGAATGAAAAAAGCAAAAACAAATAAATAAATAAAAAAAAAACCCCGAGTAGTAAACTGGCAGTACGATTAAAATCGATAGAGCATGGAAACATAGTCAGGGCAATCAAATTTTCGTCAGTCCAGCGGAATTTCCATCGAGACGCAACAAAACGACTCGCTACCCGCAGGTTGACAAAAGAATTTCCCTAAAAAGAGAGGTAAAGTTGTATATATGGTCAACGCAGAGAGAGAGAGAGAGGGGGGTAAACGGAACTGGAAAAGACAGTGGACGCGCAATGAGAAAGAGATAGAAATGGACTGGGATCATTGATCGAGAAAGGAGATTTTCTGGATGATAGGTAGTACTTGGGAAAGAGGATGGTGGGAGGGGGGCGACCATTGTGCGGTCGACGCGCTCCAACGATTACGCGGACGTAGGCATTCATTGAAAGGGTGAAAGTACCGGAAACATTGTCCGATTGCTGTAAACGCGGAAGAGGGAGAACGAGGATATCCCCCGTGAAAATAATGATCCAAACCCTATATACCTGGGTTACTCCTCTGATCTCGATTTCCATTCAACCTTGGTTAGAGCTTCAAAAACATTCGTATAGTCATTTATGCCGATTTTTTGCTGTGACACTTTCACTTATTATTCCAATATCTGATCAAAGTAAACCCATTTTAAGTTTATTAATTAACAAAGACAATATTTGTTTAACTGTTTTTTACACTGCCTCTATTGCACATTACCTGTGATATTTTTGTTTAATAAGAGATTGTGTCTGATCGGTGAAATTGAGGGAAAAGTGAGAAAACCTTTGTACTAATTTTATTCGTTTATTATTTTAATTAGTTTTCTTGATCATTGTGTCGTGAAAAATAGTTTTAATAATACATGTTTTAATAAACAATAATTTTTCCTTGATGAACTTCAATTATGCAAGTTATAATCAGTTATGGGTTAACCGCACACAAATACTAATTGTAAACTTAAATAAAATATTATATCTATATGTTTAAAAATAGTCGGGTACCATCAGTAATAATATTTGTGTATATTGAAATATACACATTTTTCGTCAAACATATTTAATATTTACGTTTCGTTTAATCGTTTTAATAGAGCTCGATTTATTTCAATATATATTGTTTAAAAATCCAATTTTACTTGGAATTAATAAAAGTGCAAATTTTTATATTTCAACCGATATATACGTACATATGAGTGTGCGCGTGGGTGTGTGTGCGTACACATTCGCATACACGACATATATACACACACGACAATTTTCCAGAGATAGTTAAGTTGGACAAAATATTTCATTGGAAATTTATTTAAATGTAATAAAAATTTTATACTAGTGCGAGAGGGTGACGTTTAACGCAAGGAACTTCTGTGGAATAAGACACTAGTATTCGCTGCCAATCTTCCAGAAAGAAAAGTGACAGTTCAATTTCAGAGAATATAGTGAATTCCTAGCATTCGTTTTAATATGATCTTGCCATTCCTTATTTTAGGGGATGATTCGACAGGTCTTCATAATAGACGTAATATACCTTCCATTTATTTTATCGATACCGGAAAAATTATTTTTATTTAACATCCACACAATTATGCAATAGAATTTTTTTCTTTGCTGTGAGTTTAAATGTATAATAAGAATTTATGCATTAATACTTTTGTATGGTGTTTAATATAGTTCAATTATATAGGTTGTTGAAGCTAGATAATTATATATTAGTGTCTTTTTAAAAAAAATTCATTTCAAGATCTAAATAATATTAATGTATGAATTTAAATTGCTAAATGTGTTTATTTAATTTAATTTACATTAACGTTACAAAATAACAAAATAGTAATTTAATTTATTCAGTTAAATTTATTTAATTTTTTCGTAATAATCCAATTTAAAAAATTTTTTTTAAATTATTCTTCTACTAGAAAACTTGTATAAAGAAAGAATATTTTTTGGGTGCTAATGAATCTCATTTCACGAACACGTACACATTCGTATGAAATAAAATATTTATAATCAAAGGTAACATACATATAAGTTTGGTGTCATTTAAAATTTTATGTATCAATTTCATTTAAAACGTCGCCTCTTAATTTAAAATTTAAACCTTATTCATAAGCTTTGTAAATGCACTTTTTCTGACGGCTCGAAATAAAATACATAAAACAAAATGAAAGTTGAATAAAAAGTGCTACGTAACTCAAGTGAGATATTAGTCTCAAAAAATAATTTTACCTATTTCTTATTTAATAACCATACCGTATTATTTTACAATAAATCGTAAACATCGATTTATTTATTTTTTGTTTAATTTTAACTTTTCGATAAATTATAACTTCCAATTTATGAAAATAGGATTCAAGAGTTATATATTTTCTTACGGTCGTATGACTTTTAGAGATTTTTTTTAGATTCAATTTATTTCCCATTCACTGACGAACGAGCGCGTAGGCAAATAAGATTAGGTATGCTCACAGTAACAGCTATGTAAAGATAGGCAAACAATGCATTGGGAACTCCATTTTTACTCTTCTCTGTGTACAAAAATCCACATAAAAAGTGGCAAAATGCAAATTAAAACAGATTTTCTTATTTAGATAGGCTTATATTTAGTCGCAACCTCCACTGGAAAAAAGTTAACATATATATAAATTTTAATTTATAAAAGGATAGTAATTGAATGTTATAAATTTTTAATAGTGTAATGAAATAAAATTATACTATTTAAATGAAATAATGAGTAAACTCTTTTTAGTTTACTCACTCAGATATATACAATAAAAAGTATTTATCACCTGAGTAAACCTATAGGATTATAATGTAATAAACTCGAGAATAATCTTTCATCCTGTACATGGTGATACTTACGTACATGAATTGTTACCTTTCCTGCATGTTTGAACAGAAAAATTAAAGAGCGAAAGTGAGTTCATTTGCAGTCAATTAATTCGAAATGATTTAATGCTAAAGTACACTTACAGTCTAAGAAATTATGGGTCTTTGAATAACTGTGTTATATTCTAATTTGCAATCTATACACACTTAATTCATATTAAAAAAAATGTTAGAAATTAGTACATTTTTATAAAATTAATGAATTTTTAATATGTTACATTAGTATACTGCGGAGATCGGCAAGTATTTTCTGTACGAATACTTACTTCGAATTTTTTGGTAAACGATTAAGAATAAAAAAAATGATTTAGAAGCGAACGATCAATGCCTGAGTAAAACAGTGCAATTTAGTATTCGAAGACGTATTCATCTAATACTTTTATTGAATATTCAGTATTTGAAAAAAAGTATTCGGCAAATAGTTTTTCGAATATTTTTGAAGGCATTTACGGTCGTTTTTCCGAATCGATCAAACTTAAATTAAACGAGACAAAATCTGCTCTTTGTCCACTATATTTAGTGGAATTTCCCAGAATAGGCTAATAAAAATTAAATGCGTTTCGTTCTTAATCTCCAGTTTGGACTCCTCAGTATGGAAATGGAGATTTTACCTTAGACGTCTATCCCATGATGTACTGCGACGCCAGCAAGATGTTATGCGGTTTAATTTAAGTTTAATTGATTCGGAAAAACGATGATAAATGCCTTCAAAATAGAGTTATTATCGAATGCTAAATACATTATTTGATAAGAAATCCGCGACTTGGGTCGATTACGTCGCACTTTGTCTGGTGGTTTTTCATCCCTCCGCTAGAGGGAGATGACTATTTCTCTACACTTGTTAGACGGATTATCATCTTCTTTTACATATAGAGCCGCATAACATCTTGCGATAAGAGTCTAAGGTAAGATGTTCAGTTCCTTACTGAGGAGTCCAAACTGGAGATTGAGGACGAAATGCTTATAATTTTTATTAGCGAAGACCTGTTTAGAAAATTTTTAGAAAATCCCACTAAATATAATGGACGAAGAGCATATTTTGCCTTGTTTAATTTAAGTTTGATCGATTCGGAAAAATGACCGTAAATGCCTTCAAAAATAGAGTTATTACCGAATGCTTAATACATTATTTGATAAGTTTTTTGAATACTTTTCTTTCAATAACGGGCCGAAACTACGCTCGAATCGAAAAGTTGCAATGTCGGCCTCGTTGTTGAAAAAAATACAGTATACACACCACCGGAAGTAAAATAGTCTCGCCTTCGGTTCGGGTGGAAATCTATACGTGTGCTATCGTGCCGTCAATACTTTACCTTCCTAGATGTGTAATATATCAGTAATTTTAAATTCAATTGGTATTTTTCCAATGCTTTTTTGTAAGGTACAAAGATTGTATTATTACCGTCACTATGACCGTATAATCATGGTCAATAATAAAACCATTATAAATAACGACTTTACGGTAGCTTTACTTTTGGGTATATCTTAAATTACGAAAAATTTTATAAAAAAAATTAGTACTGCAAACACACAAGGTAAAAAGCCGTACTTAGTCCTTGGCGCACACCGTATCTAATAAATAATTAAATAACAATAAACGAATATATACATGTATACTTTTGCGCCTGCTAGATTTTAGGAGTGGGTTTGCTCGTCAGACGCAAAAGACTGTAATCTTCATTTTAGGGCGCAAAATTGCGAAAGAAACAAGATATGATTGAATTATATTTTTAGAATGAATTAAGGTTTATCTAGGTATAAAAGAACTTTGACAAATTCTTTCATGAATATTAAAATTAATAAATTCGTGGATTTAGTTATTTTTAACTGCTATCAATTTACATTCGCCAATTTCAATATGCACTAATTGAATTTATAATGCCACATCAATTTTTGAATAAAAATAAATTAATATTGGACAAAAAAATTAATATAAAGAGAGGTAAAAAATTCGTTTTGTTACTACACGTGAAAATTCAGTTCTCAATTAACGAAATTAAAAAATAAATCATAAAAAGTATATTTGACGTCACAGAATTTTTCGTTAATGTATTATTATATTTTTTTTCATAAACCGATAAAGTAATAAAAAATATTACTAGGGAAAAAAATGTACTTCTTCAAATTCTTTCCATCATGAATAAAGTATATTACCCCAAATAATGACAAACTAATGTGGTAAAAGAAAATTGACGTGATAATTACAGCAACCGTAATAATTATCTTTTTAAAATAGTGCAAACGCGACGTTACACGTACCAGATAAACGGAAATGTAATCACGTGTTCGATATACACCCATACCAAAATATACATCCAAAATATGTTCTTCACCTACACCGATGAAACCTAACATGACTTTTCCATTCTCATAGCCAAAAATGACGTACACGCAGAAAATTATCCGCAGACACTATCGTGATCGCGGCCGTCAGACAAAGGGTCTACGGCACAGAGTTCGCCGCTAATCACGAAAGGTCCGAAATTGACTATCCGCGCGTCGGCCAGATAGCGTCCCGCTTCAATCAGCAATTGCATCGCATGCATTAACGGACCAGTCGCTTCGGCTTCCGTTCGTGGTTCTACGCCTCTGCAACCCGTTTTTGTCGCCCCGGGACTACCTCGCACGTCGTCGATTATTCTTGTATTTATATTCACCCGACATTTTTATTTTATCTTCTATATTGGGATAACGAAAGCAATTTTTTCCCTCGTTGCGTCGAGCGATCCGTATCTGGTTGTGCGGTGAACAATTTTTATCAACTTGTCCGCCAATTTTTATGTCGCTATGACGATCGATTTCTTTGGGCTCTGTGTTATCATTTTCTCTATATCGATGTAACTATATACGACTTGGACTTAATTTGATGTATTTTTTTTAAATTAAAGTATGTCACTTTTTAGCGTGTTTGATAAACTACAGTGGTTTAGTTCACTATAAATTTATTATAATTGTTCGCAGTAACAAAAGTACTTAATCCAGTGTAGCCACATGTGTAGTAAAAAAAATAATATTTTATGCGAGTTAATAAATATATTTTACAAAATTAAAAGACGGTGACAGTTCGTTCGAATGGAAAAAGTTTTCCGTAAAATAAGAAAGAACTTTATATGAAAACTAATAAAGCTTATATTAATTTTGCTGTAAACTTAGTTCATGAAATAATTCTTTTTATAGCTGAAAAAAACTTTGTAGTTTTTACAGTCTCCGTGAGCTCGCTATTTGCATCAAACCATATGAAGTTAGAATGCTACTCTTATAAATTGCTTCTAAAATAAATTTGCAATATTCAAACTCAAAAAAAAAAAAATTAAAGTAATCAAGAGCTTTATAGAAGTTTCATGAGTTTGAGAAAAGTTTTATAATCTACGATGAAAACAATAACATTCTTTCATTGAGTGCACTTTCAAAATCGTATTTTCATAAATTTTACTCTTTGGAATTGTTTTATTTAACGATTCATGACATATTTGTATATTTTAAATGTTTATCAAACCGATTTATTGTGTCGCAATTAATATTTAGACGAAAAGAAAAATAAACTTGCTTATCGAACAATATTTTAATTATTGTCATTTCGACGTAACGATTTATCTTTTAATGTTCCTATCTTTATTTTCCATTATTCAACGAAATTGCAGATAAATAAGTATCCTGATATTTTAATTATTTGCACTTTTGCTGACATTAATTACGTTGTTCCGATACGAAAACGTAAATTGATACTGCTCAATGTTCTGTTAATTAATTAATGTCCATTTGACCAGAAAGAAATGTTATATACGAAAAATATTTATAATTAATCATTTTTATAATAGATTTAGAGTATTCTTTACTATAACATTTCATTTTATTTACAAATTATTGTATATCGATATAAAGACTGAATAATGTAGGAAGTAAGAACTAAAGAATGAAGATACAATTAAAAAGGAAGAAATTGATTATTATAAGGTTATTTAGTAATAATTAGGTTAATATTCTAATTTTGTTAAACCATTATTTATAATAATTTTTACATAATTTCTCTTTCGAGAGTCATAATGCAAGCATTTGTCGCTTCAACGTGCTCGCCAAGTACATTTAATTAGATCTAAATTAATAAAGCTCTAAACTCACTTCTTTATATATTTTGATGTATGGCTTTAAGATTTTCTTTTTTCGTTACAGATGCAGAGGAAGCTGCTTTTCTTATGCTGTTGGCTGCCGTTTCTCGATCTTTGCCGCACAGTCAATCCAGGTAATGAAACATCTACCGCCCCCTTCATAAACTCGGACTTCTTTTATTCCTTACTCCTATATATATATATATATATATATATATACACACACACAAACGCTAGTGTGAGGGAGAAAACGCGCTCTTTTCCGTGTCATTGAGCATCGTTGAAATCTCTTCCTCACCCGTACCTTTTTTTCCTTTCCTTCTTTCCTTTTTTTCTTTTTGCAAATGAAACAAGCCAAATGCGAGAAGTCAAAGGCTACGTTCATTTAATTCATGCTCAGAGCTTTCGCGCTTGGAAAACAGAGCGCTAAGCGCACCTCGAATAATTTAAAACCGATAAAGGCTATCGAGTTCTCCCGGTTGCTATTTACGGTCAATAAAGCACGAAGAAAATATCGCGACTGGTAGAGAATTTATCGTATATACATTCTAAGGGCAAGCTTCGTTGAAATTTCAAACTTTCTGTGACTCTTCCGGATATAGATATTAAATCCTGTGTTACGATCTAACGCATATTTTTTTTCTTTATTCGTTTTTTTTTCTATTTTTTTTCCGTCATTTGCAAAAGGAAACTTTGTTTTTAATAAACGGCTTTTATAGCTAATACCTACATACTTGTAAATGTAAATTTTTTTATCTCTCTTTCTTTCTCTTTTAATTCGCGAAGATTTATGGGATATATTGGCAGTTTAAATTTTTCTTCGACCTCGTCATCACAACACCGCTCGTGCATTTTTACGACTACAATAACAGAGTTTCTGAACTGTTAGCGTTTTCGTTGCGCTTAGGTAATTGAAAAATTTTCTATTGTATATCTAAAGTTTTAAAATATACGTGTATGTCAATAATATTAGGGGTACAAAGCATATTTTATTAAAGTATTATCGATTTAATTGAAAGCTGATGAATTGGTGCATTAATTATTTAAAATTAGATAACGATAATAAAATATAACTTGAGAAAAGCATTTGACGTCACAAAAGCAATTATAACAAGAAATAGAGTTTGAGACATTGAAACTATACTGATGAAAAGAGAATATTGAAATTTATTTCCTGAATTAATCTGCTACATGAATAATATTATGCAAATAAAGTCTTTCGTAAATTAAAAACCAATTTATTTCCAATTAAACTATCCCGTAAGAATATTTCAAATATAGATTTAAGTAAAACGGTTTCTTGAAATATCGTCTAAAACAAAGATTAATTACTCGCGTTTAAGAAAGATTATTGACTTTCATTTGATTTTACTTTTATTTATATGAGTATTCAAAGCTGATATAAAATACATAGAAAATGCATTTGCAGTATTTTATATTTATACGCATATATATAAGATGATTGATAAATTAATTAAAATTTTCTAGTTTCTTTTTTGTAAACGCAGCATGAGATATTAACTTAACGTGTAATTACCTTAATTCTGAATACCTCAAATTAAGGATTATTAAATATTTAATAATTAACATTATTTACTTTTTTTTTAATATTTATACCTAAAATCATTGAGTATAAATCTTATAGTCTAAACAAATTCATCGTGTTATGGTATTTTATCTACTAGACCCTCGTGAGGAAGATGCACCACCTTCTCGAAATGTCTAGGAAAAAATAGGTTTTACGTAAATTAAAAAAACTCCGGTTTAAATATTTGGATAAAAGAACAATCGAAAGGCTATATAAAGTATTATTCTAAATTTGTAACTATCTTCCAATGTTATATAGCTTTTAGATCCTTTAAGCTTTTTTTAACAAACCAAAGGTAATATTCAAGTTATATAATTTTAACTCTGTGAATAGTAGTCAGTGGGTGATTAAACCAAAGTTATTAGTAATTCATCATTTTAAAATACTACATTTTACGTAGTTTCTAAAAAGAATTTAAAAATATAATTTTTCAAAAACTGAGATTAGATTTAAACTGACTGCAGAGGAGAGTATTGCCTGAAGCTAGGACCCGGTAGGGGGTTTAATTTTTCTTTACAAATTTCGATCTAATCATTTCAATTAAATTACTTAAAAAAACATTGTAATCTTTCACTAAACTGACATAGTTTATTTATGCGAATGCGTAAAATTACGTTTAGAGTGTATTACTTATTTAGTTGAAATAAAACGTAAACTTTAAGATATCATTATATTTTTTGTTAAAAATCTTTAGTCATACACACAACTTGTAAAACCTTTTAGGTTTGTTTACGTAGATTATAAGTTCCCTATTTAAAAATGTTTTTAAGTGTTTCAAACGTACTTGATATTTTATAAAAAAATTGCCCAGTACTACCTTTAATTCATTGATTGGTTAACGGGATGTCGGACCCAAGTTAGAGGGATCTACATCTTTCAACATAATAATTATGTTGGAAATAATAAATTAAAAATCTGAACAATGTTCATATGGGTAGTTTAAAACAAAAGCGAGGACATGACGTTTTGATTTTTTAAGAAAAAATCATTGTTTTAATAACCAATTTTCGGTCAGTAATTATTGATCGAAAAAAGACATGAATTTTCAACGCAAAAATCAGAAATTAATCCCAAGTGAAAATAATTTATAAATTTTTTATAAAATTTTTATAAAATACATTTTATATAGTTTTTATAAAGAATTGGTCATATAAAAATTGTATAAAAAATACACTTTATAAAATTTTTATAAAAGATATATAGAAGGACTATTTAAAAACTAAATTAAACGTTTTAAATGAGCTGCACCATCCTGCAGTAACGGATAAAAACATTTAGATGACACGACCAAGAGGTTATGGACACCAAAAAAATTAGTATTTTAGCGCGACGAAAAATTACTGCTTCCACTGACGATATTGATAAAAAAGTCCACAGTTCCTCCATCGATTTGGCTGAAAGTTTTGCTTTTTTCACGCCTTTTTGCTTTTTTCAAAATTGTTGCATCCGGCGTACTGTTTAACATCGACTTGGACATCGTGAAGGTTAGACGGGGTCTGACCAAATGTTTTGTTCTGTGGTTGTCAAGTCAATATTCAATTTTTCATTAGCAACCAAAGAAAAAGTTGAATATTGACTTGACAACCACAGAACAAAACATTTGGTCAGACCCCGTCTAACCTTCACGATGTCCAAGTCGATGTTAAACAGTACGCCGGATGCAACAATTTTGAAAAAAGCAAAAAGGCGTGAAAAAAGCAAAACTTTCAGCCAAATCGATGGAGGAACTGTGGACTTTTTTATCAATATCGTCAGTGGAAGCAGTAATTTTTCGTCGCGCTAAAATACTAATTTTTTTGGTGTCCATAACCTCTTGGTCGTGTCATCTAAATGTTTTTATCCGTTACTGCAGGATGGTGCAGCTCATTTAAAACGTTTAATTTAGTTTTTAAATAGTCCTTCTATATATCTTTTATAAAAATTTTATAAAGTGTATTTTTTATACAATTTTTATATGACCAATTCTTTATAAAAACTATATAAAATGTATTTTATAAAAATTTTATAAAAAATTTATAAATTATTTTCACTTGGGATTACAAATCTAAAAAACTAAGAAAATTTGAGTATACTGTTCAAAACATACCTAAGAGCATGGCGTTTAGAATTTTTTCAAAAATATATTCTTTTGTTAATAAAAAAAAATATTAAAAATGGAGGGGTCAGATTTGTCGAAGGTTCATTCAAAATGTGTGCATTGTTTCGAATCTCAAAAATTAGAATGCATGTTTATTACTTAGAACCAAGAGAAATAGAAAGATTATTATTTAAAAAACAATATATGCATTCTTCAGTTTTTACATATTTGTTCCGAATATTCGAACTTTAACGTGTAGACAAATAATTTTTATATAATATTTGTCTATTAACACCTTGATAACTGTCATTAAAGTAGAAAATTTTTTATCTACTACTTGGAATTCGAAATATTGCACATAATACAAAATAACTGACGATTTTATTAGTTTAGAAATAATGATCATTCTATTTCCTTGGTTCGTAATAACAAAAAAACTATACTAATTTTTAAAATTTGAAATATCGCACATATTTTGAACGAAATTTCGACAAATCGGACCCCACCCATTAAAAATGATCATTTTCTGAGTTCGCCATCTGCTGAATATTGTAACAATTTGTTTGTATACCGAGCAATATATTATGAAAATAACATTTATTATGGACAAAGTAAATAAGTATACAGTGAGAAAAGTGAATATTTGCGACAAATAAATACCTTAACTATACACTATGTATAACGCCCATAAGAGAAAAATTTCTTATGTACGAAAAATACATATTTGTCGCAAACATTTACTTGATTGTTGAAAGTAATATTTATTTTGATAATTAAAAGAGTTTTAAGTTCTTAATGAGATGCTGTTATAATAAATATTTTTATAAATATTTATATGTTTGTATAAGTAATTAATATTAACCGTGTAGTGAATAATTATTGGTATATAATGTATTAAGTATACAATAATACTTTATAAAAAATAAGATAAATTGTATACTCACAATGATATTTAGACACATGTTCGACTTGTTTTAAAATGTATAAGATATTAAGAATTTGTTAATTTTCTTATTTGATATTAATAACAATAAAATCACAACATAGCATGTATAACTACATTGACACTTAATAATGCATAGTCCAGTATAGATACTGTCAATTGCTTAACGTACATACTTTAATGTAAACTCAATTTACCGTGATTTTTGTAAAATCTACACATTAATTTTGAAAATGGCAATCATTAAGCTTGTTAGAGTTGAAATGGAAAGCTCACGGAACTGACAGATAATTGAATTAAAACTTCTTTGGTATAATCGAATAAGGAACAAAGTCACTACCTTCAATTAATTAAATTTTCAATTTTACGACCACAAAGAAATTCATCGAGATGGTGCTTAGTACAACGATTCCTTCATAAACTTAGTTTACTTCTTAAATTCAGTGGATTCTGTCAGGATTGGACAGATGAAAATATTGTCATTTATGAATCTTTCATACCATTTCTGTCAAACAAATGAATTCTAATTCACATATTTCACTTACGAACCATGATACTTTATAGATACATTTACATATTATTATTTACAATGCTATACATGTATTAATTGGTATTAATATTAAGTCTTAATGATAGCCAAATTACAGGGATCTACTAATAAACATTCAAAAGTTTTTTGCAATCATCGAACTAGAAATCTGGAAAAATTCATACGTGAGATTCGAATAATATAGAAGAAGCTGACAGAGAGATTTTTGTAAAATAATTAATTTTAAATGAATTAAAAATTAATAACCACTTTGCGTCTGTAATGATTAGGTGAAAACTTGATCCTTGTGGCTGTACGAAAATCTCGATCGTTTGATGATAAAATCCCTTTGTTAATTAAAAAATAAATAGGTAAATAATTCCAATTTCTTTAGTCTTAATCTCCTTAATAGGTAATTTAAAATCCAATATTTAATATTTAATACAATAGTATTACCTAATATTCGGTTTTAAATTTTAATATGTTTATATTGTATGTAGAAAACAAATAAGTGAAATATAAAATTTTTAAAAGAACCTATGCACGTATTTCTTTTTTTTAATACAGTCACCAAGAAAACGGTAACTTGTTAAAAGTAAGAAAAAAAAAGAACTTTATTTTCAACACGCATATACACAAACAAGCGAAAATGTTCGAAACGCTAATTACGAATATCCGCAAATTTAAGTTTACAAAAGTTGAAAGAAAATTTCGCGTTTACGACTTCAGCTACCACTTTTAAGATGAAGAAGAAAGAGAAAAGAAAAAAAAAACGCAAAAAAAAAGAATGGAATTAGAAAGAAGTAAGTTAGAGTAAGAACGCGCGCATACGCGCGAAAAAAAAGGAGGAAGTGTCAAGTAGGAAAAAAGCTGTGCCTCTGCGGCTGCGAAAGTTTCCTTTCCTCATTGCCACAGAGTCAGGGGATCACCGGATCTCGTTAAGCGCAAAGTCGTTGTTGAGATCGTTTTTCTCCCCTGGCGCCTACTATATACATATATAGATAGTCGTGCATAAGGTGTACCCAGCCATATTGACCTCTTCGCATAATCGACACTCGAACCTGGTGAATTGAATTTGATTTAATCTTGTGACACGAAAGGACATGTGTAACCAACGACACGAGATTAATGGTTTACTTGTTAAATTGCCAATTGTACGCTACATACATACACCGAATTTTTGCATTTATACGTTGCTGATCTCTCTATACACACTGTATTTAGATTTCTTTGGTACACGCGTTTACATACCTGAGTAAACCAGTGCATCGATTCTTATAAAAGCTCGAATGTACAAACATCCATCTTCGTACCCGCGTTTACACAGTTTATTGCTTTTTATTAACCTTTTGCTTGTTTTACAAACTACGAATGTATACGTAAACGTACGCGCATTTTACGCAAGCGTTGACAATTTCAAATATTCATAATGTCTTTAAATGTTTGTATGCAGAGTTATAATTGATTTACAAATATAATTATTTATAGAAAATAGTTATTTATTTAAAGTAGAGGATTTTATTTATAACACATTAAGATAATCCTAATGTTAAACATATATTTGTATAATTAACGTTTAATTCATCGTAAATTAAATTATTAATACATAGTGTTCGAAGTTTTGATGAAGCCTAATATTTGAATACATATTATATTAATTTAATAATTAAGTTGCATATACCTATAATGTATGTTAGAATTCATTAGTTACCGTCCACCAAGAGGTATTATTTAATTATTTAAATATTTAATGATGGAGGAGTAGGTAGTGGCAGCAATCAAAACAACACTTCTCTTACACTTCACCCAGTTTAATATAAAAAAACAATATAACTGCAAAATACAAAGCGGTTCACGGGGTCACCAAATGTAACCTGCACGGATCGGCAGCCGAGCAGAGAGTGAGTCCTTCGACGGACACCGCGCTCTTCTATTTTCTTAAGGTGGTGGGGGGAAATAGACAAGGGCCGATCGCAATTCCATCACTCCCTCCCGATCGGACCTGGAATCACTTACTGTTTCCTGAAATAAACACAAATCACACATATCAAGTACAATATATACGCATCTCTTTATCCATTCATTATCTTGGAGGTTAGTTTATTATGTAAATCAAAAGCCAACGGCTTCGTAAATATATCAGCAAGTTGTTCTTTAGACTTAACCCACATCACTTTAACAAAACCCATTTTAACACATTCTCTTACATAATGTTCTTTAATTTCAATCATATGTCGTAACTTATTGCTACCTGTCATTTGGGTGGCTGCACCAGCAGCCTTATTGTCGCACCATAAAATCATAGGTTTAAAGTCATCAATTAGAATCAATTTTAGAGAATTTAACAACGAAATTTTATATTGACACGCCTCGCTCATTGCCACATACTCAGCTTGACAGGTAGATAGTGCGACATATGATTGCTTGTGCGTCTTCCAAGATACCGCATCTCCAAATAATTTAATTACAAAACCACTAGTTGTCAAACTATTTTTACAATCGGCAAAACTTGCATCAGAATAGGTTTGTATATCATCAGTATTGCCAGTATATTTCAGACCCAAGGACGCACTTCCCTTTAAATATCTAAAAATCCTTTTTATCATTTCCCAATCGTCCTCATTCGGATTTATTTGATGCCTACTGACAATATTCACTGCATAAGTGATATCAGGACGCGTCACATTTGCCAGATATAATAATGAACCCACGGCTTCTCTATAGGGAACATTCAGTTTGAGTTCGTCACTTTTGTATTCCGATTCTGTCTCATTCTCTTCGCGATCGCGTCTCTTACGATTTGCTACCTGGTTTGTAATCATCGGAGTCCTTTGCGGATGCATCTCACCAAACCCAAATCTCTGTAACAATTTTAATATATAGTTTTCTTGTGACAATGTCAACGTTTTATTTACTCTATCCCGTATAATCTTAATTCCCAGAAAGCATTTCGGTTCTCCCAGATCAGTCATTTCAAATTCTGATTTTAATTTAGTTTTCACCTCGCTTAGTCGGACTTTATCGTTGCTAGCAATTAACATATCATCAACATATAAAACCAAAAACAAGAATTTATTCCCCTCTCGCCAAGTAAATAAACATGGTTCGCTATCATGAGTGACTAGACCTATTTTATTAGCAGCTTCCGTAAACCTTTCATTCCAACGTTTCGGACTGATTTTTAAACCATACAGCGCTTTCTTCAATTTACAGACCTTCTCTCGCTTCTCTTTGCTCGTCACATTCATGCCATCTGGCAATTCCATGTATATCTCTTCGCTTATAGTTCCGTTCAAGAAAGCGGTTTTCACGTCCATTTGATATACGTCCAAATCATATTTATTAATTATAGCTAGAACCGATCTTATCAAGGTTAACCTCGAAACAGGTGCGTATGTTTCAACCAAATCATATTCGTTTCTATCCTTGAAGCCTCTTATAACAAGTCTCGCTTTATATCTACACGTCCCTTCCTTTTCCATCTTTTTCTTCAAGACCCACCTAGAATCAATTATATTTGGTTTAATTTCGCCTCTCATAATTTCAGATCGTTCTACCAGTTCCCATACTTCATTTTTGTTCATTGAGTCTAATTCACTCTGAATTGCAGACAACCAATTTTCTTTGTCGTTTGAACTCATCGCCTCTCTATACGACTGTGGGTCACAGTTAATTTTTGCTAGCAGTGCATGATATTTCGGATCACTTAATATTTGTTCCTTTTCTGTTTCGCTTTCTTTCGCTTGCAATTTTCTCGGGCGACCTCTCTTTTTCTTTTCTACTCCCTCCTTTCTTATTATTTCCTCAGATTCCCTTGACACATCTTTTCATAATTCAAGAACCACTTCTCGTTGTTTACCTTTTCAAAACTATTATCCCAGTCTTGTATTTGATTCTTTGTGAATCTGTCACCAAAAACAATTTTTTCATTGAATCTCACATCACGACTTTCATAAAATCTATTCTCATCTGGTTTGAACAAGACATAACCGGTGGCTTTGTACCCAACAAGAAAACTTGTGATTGCAATCTGTCTGAACTTAGGACCTATTTTTCTCTGAATCTTCACATAAGCCATGCAACCGAAACGCCTAAATTGTTTTAAATTCACGGTATAATTTGGGTTAAATTTTTCCAAAGGAGAAACCATTTCATTTGACTTGTGTGGAGTTCTATTGTAAGCATAAACAGCAGCACTCAAAGCCAAGTCCCACATATTTTCTGGAAATTTGGAATCAAACATCAGCGCTCTTACTTTCTTCTGAATAGTCTGATTGAATCTCTCAGCCACTCCATTGTGCTGAGGAGTATCAGGGCATGCTAACTGTAGTTCAGCTCCGAGTTTTTCCAGTACTTTAACTGTATCGCCTCCCGTAAACTCTGTGCCCTGATCTGATCTTAAGTAACAGACTTTCGCGTCTCGTCCAAGTAAATTTCTAGAAGTTTTAACAAAGTGATCAAGACACGATCCTGTATCATTTTTAAATTTCATAGGATATGCCTGAGCCAATCGGGAATAATCATCGACAAATACAGAAATAAAACGATATCCCTTTGGGTGTGATTTCGGACTTATCGGGCCCATTATGTCCGAATGTATTATTTGTAATGGAGCAGATGCTCTCATCCTCGTCTCATTGAAAGGTAGTCTGTTCATTTTAGTCATTTTACACACTTCGCATTCAAGCACGGAATTGTCAAATTTTACATCACTCAATTCCTTAAAATCAGGAAATCTCTTCTGCAGGTTTCTTAGATAATTTAAAGAGGCATGACCCATTCTCACATGCCATAACATTGACTTATTTGATTGGGCAGGTAAATCTGTGTCGCAATTAATTTCCTTTTCACATCTCATTTTTTCATCAGTGTTTACAGTTATTTCGTTAGGGTTATGCAATTTTCTATCTGTCACTGTTGTTTCAAAGTTTGGACCGACTTTCAACACGTCACTTTCATTCTTAATTTCTGACTGGGATTCGATTTCATGGATTTCATTTAATTTTACATCAGAAGTCTGTTTAATTTTACTTCGGGTCAGAAGGTAGGCAATTGGTGTGCAATTGAATTTTTCAGAACTAGATTTTAAAGTATCGCTTCGCTTTTCTATTTCTACTTCAATCAACCAGTATGGTTTCTCGTATATTCCAGTTAGAAAGGTTTTATTCGAAATAGGATCAAATATATCTACTCTCTTGTTATCCAAATAAATACCTAGTCCCTTGTCTACAAATTTTCTTAAGGATAGCAAATTTTCCGATAGTGATTCCGCGCAAATTACATTATTTAAAGTTAAAATTCTATTATCTCCCGTTTTAATACCTACGCATCCCGCTCCCTCCGATTTTAAGCTCGCCTCTGGATTTTTATTTGCGCATCTTATAAGGTTTTCTTTATTATCAAATCTCGTAAAAATTAGCCTAGAGTTGGTGAGATGCTCCGTTGCTCCCGAGTCAACTAAGAATTTTGCTAAAAGTTTCCGACTACTGGGTTCATATCTCACATTCGTAATATTTGTTTCATCAGTTAAAGTATTTAAAATTTTACCTGCTTTTGGTTCCTTGCCTCTGGACGAATTTAGCAAATTACTTGCCCCTCTACCTTTAGGTTTATATGAATTGAATTTTCCCCGATTTATTATAAGTTTTTGTCTTTTCGCATCTCTAACATTTCTCCCATCACTTCCAAAATGTCTTTTGTAACCAAAAGTTCTATTATCTTTATTAAATCTCGCATACCTTATAAAACCACGTCCTCTTCCACGTCTCTCGTTACTCACATCTCTCGTGCTAGGATTCGGGCAGTTCTCAGCCTTGTGGTCCCGTGTAAATTGTCTACAATTGTAGCATAGTTTTTCCCCCGAATTTTTCCTGGGACAATCTCGGCTGATGTGCCCGTTTGCATGGCACTCATAGCAGCGCATCCCTTCCATTTGTGTGGTAGCCAGAGCTGCTCTAGGCTCCACACTGGTACTTGCTGTTGCATTTCCACTTCCCTTTCTCATCGCTTCATGCTGTAAAAGAAAAGTTTTTAATTGATTATAGTCTAGATCCTTACCCGTCGCGTTTTTGTTCACAAAATTAAGTTCGTGAATCTGTGGCACTTCTCTTACTATTGCATTATAAAATGCATCACGGATCTCAGATTCAGCAAACGGCTGAGCATGAGTAATATTATTATGTGTTCTTATTATCTCGTCAAATTTGTCCACGAAAACTGACACTCTCCCATTACGATTGAACACCAAAGAATACAACTGTTTCCTCAAGTTAACAGACGATAAACTACATTCATATCTCTTAATTTCCTTAATTTTTTCCAGCATCTCTTTCGGGTCTTTAATATCAATTACTTTGGCATGATAATTTTGATCAATATGATTTATTAAAATATCTCTGACTTTGAACTGATCTCGCGTTAACATTTCTCTATCCGTCGCGTCTCGTTTTTCAGAGTCTTCATCAATAATATACAGTAAATCCAAGGCAATTAATTCCGAAGTAAAGTAATCAATAAATAGTTCGTATTTCATTTGTACCGATAATTTATAATCTCTCTTTGTACTTGAATCTTTCACATTTAGTAATTTAATCGCGTCTTTAAACTCACTCATGTCATTTGGTTTGTTGAAAGTTTTAGTTTCCGAATTATTTTCTTTCTCTACTTCTGATCTAATTAATTTTATTATATCCGCTTTCGATATAACGTCATAACCCGAATTTTCCGTCGAATTATGTGCAATTTCTTCAAAATCTTTTTCATTATTATCATAAAACTCATCTCTTACCTCTTTCATTTCCCTCAACACCTCTCGTCCTTCGCGAATGCATCCTTTCATCTCCGAACACATTCGTCGCATCTCATCGTTGAGGTTACGCATCTCATCAATATTCTCTCTCAGATGGTTCTGTTGGGATATATCACGTCCCGTCATTGAATCAAAGAAAACATGTATGTCCCTGACTGCACTGTCTACCCGGCTCATGAGATTTTCAACAGGTTGCAATTTTTCTTCAATAACTTGTGTGACTCGGTCCATCACAATTCCCATCTCATCTGAAAAATCATCTCTTTTACTGTTAGGCAATTTAGTTTTGTTTTCAATTCGCATGCTTATGTTACATTTTTCATCAGCAATAATCAACGGCGCATTTTTATTCAACACATTCGCTTCTCTGAAATTTCGCTTCTCGTTTATTATCGAATCTCGTTTATCGCTTATCTCAGAGTCCGTTTCGCATTCAATATCTCTGCTCATCTCTTCACCCTTCACGTCCACGTCTCTCAGGTCGACCTCAAACGCGTCATCGTTTAACTCATCGCTTGTAATACCCATCTCTATCGCATCATTCAAATCCCACTTAATTGTTTCAGAATTTCCTAAATTGCCTAATTCGGTAGAGGGATAAGTAATTAGCTGGTTTTTCACCGGGATGGTCAGTACTTCCCCTTTATCGCGCCTAGCCTTGATTGCCTCAGATACCACTCGAATCTGATCTCCCGATAGGTGATCCATATCTGAAAACATGTATTGCAATCAGCTGATGGTTCAACCTCTTGAACACAAAGCTGTTAAACCATCAGCGAATGTAGCCAACTAGCACTTGAACACAAAGTGCAATCAACCACATCCCCACTAATGCACTGCGAGAACGTACGACGCCTGCAGCACATCAGCAGACCAGCTGTGCCGATGAATGTAACTTTTAAAAACATTTTAATAATTATTATTACGTACCTAAGGTACATGTGAATCCGGATTCTGTTGTAAAAATTATTTTGTTCTCTAGAAGGTCTAGACCAACCTTTTGCCCGGGAAACCTCTTCTCAAACTTTAATAACTCATACTGTGTTCGTAAGAACAGTAGCAGAGTTAGTTCATCTGCAATTAATTACATGTGTCAATTCTCAATTTTTAAGAAGCGCATCACTTTGTTAATGTTAACTTTAATTTAATATTCTCTTAAAGTCGCTTAGTCATTTGTTGGACCGGTCTTGTATCACATGCGGTACGAGAAAAGAAAGAAAAAAAGAATAGCTGATATGAATTTTGCGCGCAAGATCCTGCCTACCTAGCCTTACGTCTATCCTACTTCGCGCTTCTTTGCCTAAAGAACGCCCCGCTCCGCGCTCACCTAGTCTCGCTCGTTTCCTTACTACATACGTACGCCTCTCCGTTCTCTTTCCCACTTCGCGCGCGCCCGAACTCGCGCTTCTCCCGTACTCGCCCTTCTCTCTCCTTCTCGAGTGTTCCCGAGCTCGTTCGGCCGCTCCCGCTTCGCGCTCTCCCTCTCACTCGCACTCTCGCTCCCCTTCTCACTCGCACTCTCGCTCTCCTTCTCTGTCGCACTCGCGCTCCCCTTCTCACTCGCACTCTCGCTCTCCTTTTCTCTCGCACTCGCGCTCCCCTTCTCACTCGCACTCTCGCTCTCCTTCTCTCTCGCACTCGCGCTCCCCTTCTCACTCGCACTCTCGCTCTCCTTCTCTCTCGCACTCGCTACGTCGCTCACGTGTTCCCGCCGCATGCAATACCCGGTATAAACAAATGCCGCGCTCTGACCTTTCGAATGTCTTCTTCCGCGAATTTTTATAAAAAGACAAACACGTCTATGAACATTTTTCTGTTCACTCAACACATTTTTCTCATTACACTTTTCTCATCCCGTTAATAGTAGATTAATAATCTGTTCACTAATCAAATAATAATTATTAAAAGTAATACCGGCCGGTGAATTTACATACCGCGTCTTTTCAGGGTCGCATCGCACAACGATATCGTTATAAGTAAAACAAAAATCACCGCGTCGCTCTCAAATCGATTTTCACTTTATTTTCACTTTATTTTTATTAATATTTTCACCTACCCTTGGTGATGCTGCTCGACGCTTTCTCTCCTTGTTCCGACATCCTTGCACCGTCCGTCTCTTACCAAGAAAAAAGAAAACAACCTTTCCAAGGTCCCCGCGCACAAGGAAGCGGTGGTGGGCCGATAACCTGATGGAGGAGTAGGTAGTGGCAGCAATCAAAACAACACTTCTCTTACACTTCACCCAGTTTAATATAAAAAAACAATATAACTGCAAAATACAAAGCGGTTCACGGGGTCACCAAATGTAACCTGCACGGATCGGCAGCCGAGCAGAGAGTGAGTCCTTCGACGGACACCGCGCTCTTCTATTTTCTTAAGGTGGTGGGGGGAAATAGACAAGGGCCGATCGCAATTCCATCATTTAACAATTCGTAAATTGATCGATAAATGCTGCATTTAGCTGTTACATTACTAAATTATATTATTTAATGTGTACTAATTAAAAAGTTGAAAAATTTAATGCAATAACAGTACATTACATTAATTTTATTTAAATCTTTAAATTAATCTCTGTACAATTAATACGTAATATATAAATTTATATAATATTATGTTAGTTATTTCAATTAGTGTACTTGCTGTAATTTAGTTTAACTTAATATATTGCGAGGTAGAATTATATGATCGCAAGCATTAAGCAAATATTGGTGCCAATAAATTAATTTGGTAAACTTATAAAATTTAATATTGTGAAAATGTATGTATAAATATATATATTCTAATTTTTGGGAATATACTTTTATAATGTCACGTGTTGACGTATAATTTAGATATGGGACTGGCGAATAAAAAACAAATAGAATCAATTTTAAAATATTAAATGCATTATGTAACGAATAGAATATATTAAAATATCTTTGAATTTTATGATTTATAACTTAATTTTTATAGTAATTTACTACACATTTGCCAACTGAGATTTTAGAATTTAAGGAAATTCACGAAAATACTGCTATTTGTTATGACGCTATCTAAGATTGTAAAGTAAAGTTTCAAAGTGATTATAATACATTAATTAACATTTTTGTTCTTGTGTTGTGTTTTATTGTGTCTGAATATTTCACATATTTTAAATAATTAATTTTATAATCTACTCCACCAATCACCTTAAAAATTTACACAATTTTAGATTGTATCATAACGGAGAGGAATGTCTTCGTGGTTTTTTTAAATTCGTATACGAACTATTTATTCTTGTAAAATAAGTACTTTTAGTAGACAAATCACTTTGATGATAATCTAGCGATTTGCCCGTAATGAGTAGCTTGGCATTCCCTCAAGCTAACCAAATTAAAGCTTTCATAGTGGGCTAAATACGTTAAATTAATTTGTTCCAAGCTACCTGGTAGAAAATTGAACAGTGAAACTGCTTATCATAGCTATATCATAATCCCGTATCATAGCTAAAACCAATTGACCACTTCAAAGTACAGTCACTAATGAAGTATGGTAAGACTTGAATGTATAATTTGTATACGTAACCTACAAAAATGTCAGCTAAATCATTTTTTCATTTCGATGGCTTAAAGTAATATACTGATACAAACTTACATATAATCATTCCTGTAATTGTTTATATCTACTTTTATCATTTTAAAAGTGCAAAACTTAAATTATATTACTTAATTTTTGGTCGATCGTCAGTTATTACAGCTAGTGAATACTAAAAATTCTTACGACATAACTCGTCGGTTAACTATACTGGACTGACTATCTAGTTCATTTTTCACTGGGTCCAGACTATCTAAAACTTGCTGAACTGTTTTACCAGGGTGTATTAATAAAAAATATCGGTGTATTTTATATTGTAATTGGCTTATGCTCGTAATTAGTTAGGTAAATAAAAAAGGAAAAACTTGATCTCTTTGAGCTAATACAAATTTTATTGTCACCGTTTCGACCGTCTCACACCTTTATACGGTCATCTTCAGGGCTCCGATAAAAAAAATTTTTCACATAAAATAACAACATTCCACTTATCGTGAAACATTATTAAAAATTAAAAAAATCTTTCCCACACGCTATAATTTCTACAATTGAGCGTGCGGGAAAGTAGTTGAGCGTGCGGGAAAGTAGTTAAGCGTGCGGAAAAGTGGTTGAACACGTAGGAAAGTATAAGAAGTTGGGCGCAATACAATATGTATGAATATGGGCACGTAACTCGAACGCCGATTTGTTTACGTCTTGTTACTTAGCAACATCTTATATTTATGTTAAAAGTTTCAATCTTAATTTTGACGTCTCACTTGCGGCTCTATATATACGTATTTATATGTTCTGAATAAGGATGACATCAGTAAGTGGGGTCGACAGTGATAGTGACGATGTGTTCGATGATGTGCCACCGGAGTAGCTTGAAGCAGCAAAATAAATAGCTTTGAATACGTTGCCAAATATTTCTAAACAAAAATATACAAAAGTTTACAATGAGTTCAAAAAGTGGCGTAGTACAAGAAATACGAGTATTTAAACGAAATATCAACAAAATTTAAATTTAAATGTTAAATTAACGTTTACAAATTAAACACTCAATCTCACCTTACACTAAGCTACAAACTAATTCTACTCTGTATCACAGAGGAGTACAAATCTTACTGGCATTATAGCTAGTGTCAAGGTTTAATCGGAGTCGTTAACGTCGTGATTTGTAAGCAAACATATAGATAGTACGTACGTGTTGATTTTTCCTTCCAATCTATCTTTTGTACAAAATTCGCAAATAATATAATACACACTAAAAGTAAACGCTACATCGATTAAAAATAAATTTTAAATAGAGAAATTATTCAGCTGTTGCGTTTGTAAATATTTTTGAGGTAAAAAATGTTTGTCCGATATAATTTGCAACGCAATTATTACAGTCAATTTTATATATAACCTCAGATTTCTCTAATTTTTCTGTCTTATCTTTGCCTAAAATAATCAAATATGAGAAAATTTATGTTTTAAACTATCAATTGGAGTGACAGACAACTTCTTCAACACAGAATTTAAATTGGTTGTTAAATTTTGAATTACCGTCACATACCCAATTGTTGATGAATTTAGGCAAATCCGTACGTTTATAGAATAATTTTATGTTAAAAAGGCTAATAGTTGTATATATTTTGAAGAACACGGAAAGTACAAGTATTAAACTTCCTTTTGGCCATCTCAGAGAAATAAAATAAATGTTATTTTTAAAGTAAGCAACAATCTAAGAAAAAAAATTTCCAGTTAAATCTATTAACCAATTATTGTTAGCTTAACCTTTAAATTGTGCGTAGCAACATTTAAATTTCTGTAAATCTTATTATTTTATTGAAATAATATACTGATCAGAAATTGGTTCATGATCAATAATTGGGTACCTTACGGTATATTATATTAATCGATAGGAAAATAATTTGGCAATTCAATTAAAGGTTTATCGCACAATAAATTGAAATAATGCAGTTTTAAATAACTGGATATACAGAGGATATCCGATGTATAGAATTTTTCGAAAGCAATCTTACACACGTTACGAAAACTTTATCCACGTTTTTCTCAAGAATGTACCAACAAATTTTCGAAAAGTCTCCCTCATCCCACCGAATAAAAAGTATTCGTTACATATATATATAAAAGTATACATTCGAAGGTTCGTTTTAAAAGCAGGTTTAGAAAGATTTGGAAGGGAAATGCAAGCGCCGTTAAAAGTCGTTCACAATCCTCTCTCGCTTTGTCTCGATTCGGTCTCCCAAGTAAATGTGCCGGTGTGAAACTTTGGAAATAACTATGTGCACTTTCTCATGGAAAAGAGGCAAGGGGGACTCGATCGATGATGAAGTTTTGCTCCATATAGTTACGCAGCGCCGATCTCCAAGACCTTTACCAACGAGTTTCGGTGCAGTTGCCTATACTCTACTATCTCTCGTTTTATGCCTCCTGCCTTGTCGTATCTCTCCCTCTCTCTTCCCTCTCTCCCTTCCTCCTCTTGGCCCTCTCTACCGGTCTATATGTACAGCACGGGCGTGTATGTGCGATGGTAACCGATCGGCCTCGAATCCCGCAAACTTCCAATATCACTCTGGCCTATACTTGAGCCCCGACACGCGGAACCAGTTGGGTAACCTAGCGGTTTCATCCCAAGGTACGAGCGAAAGCGGGGAACACTTGCGATTGTTCGACAACCTAGCGCGAGAAGCCTCACCTCGTTAACGAATTTAGGTGGAGGGAGGGAGGCTATTCCTTGCGACTTCCCGACAACTTTGTCGTTTGTTACCTTTCGTTACCTGATTGATCATTAATTTTACATTTGTATACCAACCTGCTTTTGCATTTATCAATTCGGCTTTTCCTTACATTTCTAATTTTACGATATTTAGTCGGGAAAAC
Source organism: Theocolax elegans (assembly GCA_026168455.1). NCBI lineage: Eukaryota > Metazoa > Arthropoda > Insecta > Hymenoptera > Cerocephalidae > Theocolax > Theocolax elegans. Next base: position 58,854,470 of record CM047429.1, on the reverse strand, counting down.
GTTCCTTCGCACTCTGTCATTTGCACTTCATCGAATTTTAAAAATTATTTGTTAAAAAGTAAGATTTGGCGAAACAAACACTTATATGAAATTCCATAGCGGATAAGATATTCGACTTATTACATTATAACGTTACGTGTAAGTAAAAATTTTAAATTCTGAAGTAAAACGCTATAAGTATGAGGAATACATGGTTTATATATAATGAAATGTTAGACTTTACAAAGTATTGCATTAAATGTTTTATATTACAATTTTTAAAGTCAATTTATATCGCTTATCAACTTTTATGTGCACATACACTTGGTTTCGATACTTACGTAATAAATTTAAAGTTATAAACTCTCCTAAAAGAGATTAGAGGCTGAAACTACGTTAAATGGTTTTCTTAAAAATTTGCGTATTTTATCATGAAAATAAATATATTGCACCACAAATAGGTAAAAAATTCGGTAGACATTTTTATATCTTATAACCTACGTAAACCAGTAGAAAATTTTATAATTTTACATTGAATTGAATGAGCATTTTAATATCTTTCACCATTTATTTCGGTAATAGCAATTTAAATTTTTTCGCACCTTTCGGAACATCGATTCTATTCCATTTCCGATGGATTATCCTTCAAAATCGCTTTAGTCCTTCTTTGTGTCACGTCCATCTCTATCTTGGAATATATATCGATTTTGTATACACTAGCGTCAGAGTTTCGACTATTTGCAAAAGAAGAAAAGAAGATTCGCGGTTCTCAAATTGCACTGCGAGCTTTTTTCTTTTTTTTTTTTTAAATCTTTTTTCGTCTTGATCTATTTAGCTCTCTTTTGCAGATTTTTTATGTAGAGCTTCCCTTATCAATAAGCAATTCAATCTTCACTGATTGATCTTTTGTCCAGGAGTAACTTTAAGGTATTTCTCTCTTTCTCTCTCTTTCTCTCTCTATCTCTCTCTCACTTTTACTTCCAATCTTTGTTTTCTCGAGAGGTCGAGTGAAACTTATTTTTTTGTAAGATGAAATTCCCTGAATTTTTAATTGATTTTTCTTCAATTAATTTTAAGTCACCTTAAATTTTTTTACTTTTATTTTTCTTTCATTTAACAATCGATTTTTTTAGCGATGTATTTTATCAAATATTCTGAAATTCAATAACTTTTTATGCTGGACGTCATTAAAGGATTTTACGATTTTTAAATAATAGATGCATATTTTTACATAATATACCTTGAAATGTTATCTTCTCATTATTAATATATAAAAATACATCCCGGTTAGATATCTGAAAAACGTCAATAGTTCGTAAATAAGAAAGTATACAGGTATTAAAATACATAATTAACTAAAAATATGTATAAAACCATATAAACCTCTCAGAAAATATTTCATACGGAAATGCAACTCTTGTCAATTTACAAAATTTTTATTATTTATTACTAAAATTATTTGTTTTTTTTTTCTTTTTATTATAAAATTTACAAAATATATATCACGCAGTTTCGATGTGTGTGAGATGAGAAGTTCAACTTTTTGTTTTAAATGGTTCAAAGAAATTTTGTAAAAGTTTCAAAAACATCTATCAAGATAAAATAAGTAAGCAACTTTTTAAGAATAAAGAAGTTTCGAGAAAAACAGCAACTTTATTTTTTTTCTTCATAACATTTATGTTACAGATACGCTTTTATTCTACGAATTACATTACATGATGAAAAATCATATCTTGAAAATATTCAATATTGCGCTGATTTTCGTTATGATAAAAAGTTATATAAACTTGGTGGTTTTATCTCTTGAATTTCGAAACATACCACTTTAATTTACTTGAAACGAGGAGTTCTTAGAGTTGGCCATCTTAAGTGATTCCGTCGATGAAGATACCTTCGTAATCATAGCTTTTGACTCGGAATCTGTTAGCCTCTGTGAATTACCTCGATGCTTTTGCCAGCCACTCCAAAGTGATGGAAAACCAAGTCGTGGTTACTTGCTGTTGATATAAACTCGACCTGAGTAGTATCGCAATTTGTGGTAGTTCTAAGAATTACGAAACTACTTGTAACTATCTATTATTTATCAATTATCAATCATTATATTTTTTCCTTTTAATTTGTAAGTATAAATATTAACATATTAGATAGTATCTCTTAGAAACACTTAATTTTTTAAGGAAATTTAAAAGAATATCAGACATATTTATATAGGTTTATATTTCGTAAAAGTTGAAACCAAAATCTTCTATTTTACTATATTATGTAGTAAAAATGATGATATGTGTATTTTTTTCTTTTCGTTAATATCAATGTTTTACCATCAAAAATAGTAACGCTTCCTACACGTTTTTTATTTCTTGTTATCAAATACAATAATATTTGTAAAAAAAAATTATGGCTTTTACACGCTACCGCTACGTGACGTCGGGTCGATCAAGCAAATAACTAGTAAACGCAGAAATGTACGTGTAGTGTACACTGAGGAAAAAAATGTATTTTCACTTATATAAAAAATGTGTTGTTTTTAACATTACTAAATAATGTAAGATTATATTGCTTTGTACATTGGGTAATGTTAAATTAAGTCTTATACTATAAGGACAAGCAAAAACAAATATAACATTTTCTGGTATATACTTTTTTTAGTAATAAATTTTATTTAATGTACCCACAACAATTACTAAATATATATTTCTAGTGAATTTTAGTAACATATTCATAAAAATATTTACCATGGTTTCCATTTTTTTATAAATAAAATAACTACATTTTCTGTATTTTTACCATAATTATGTAAATATCCCTGGTAGAGAATCATCTAGTTTCATCACCTGAATCGATTATTTAACATGGAGAACTGCACAGATCTATATAAAACTGAACAAATTTCTACTATGGATATTATATGCTTTTTATCAATTACGATCGAATGCCTATATTCGGTAATATAATTTATGAACACCATTGGTATTTTAATGGGAACATCTTCATCTGCATGAAGTTCAAGGAACAAATAAATAAAAATTTAATTATTTAAATAAAATTGTTTATTAAAACAATAGTCAAAATAATTGTTGTGATAATGACAAAATCCAATTAAGACAAAAATTTAAGAAAAATTTTTTTAAAACGTTGTGAAAAAACTCCTAATAGTACATGCAACTAAACATTCTAGTAAAAACAAAATAGTGTTTACCAGATTGTGTTCTCAGTATATAGATAAATCTTCTTTCCAACGTATACTTTTTTATACAAAAGACACAAACGTGAAAAGTACACTGAGAAAAATTTTTAAGAAAAAAATTACTATTTTAATGGTAAACGGAGACAGACTTACACAAATATAAAAATTGCTATTAATAATGGTAAAAATTGCCCTTATTAATAGTAATTTTTCCAAATTGATGGCAATTTTTACCATTATATTAATAGCAATTTTTGTAATTGTGTAAGTCTGTCCTGTCTTTTACTATTAAAATAATAATTTATACTAGCAAATTTTTCTCACTGTACGAATTAAGCTAATATTGTATTACAAATATCAATTTAAAATATTACAATTAAATTGTAATTTTCATTATAGATCAAGTATCTCCTTGATACACCGCAAAATATAATAAATTTAGCCCCTATAATATTGTAAATTTTACTTAAATTTTTATCTCCGTGTATGTAGGTTCTGCGTATACAATGTTCATTGTAAATAATGTAACTTTAATGTAATATTCTATTAATATTAAGTGCAGTTAATTATAATTCAACATTAATTATTAATCCCTTGATTCAGGTCAGTACAATCGTTATTTACAATGCATCAAATATCAAAATTCGAAACATAATAGAACATTCAGACTCATATTATAACTCTTAATTTTCAATGGATTTGTTGAAATATATGAGTCATTAAATAACTATTGAAATACTGATTGGAAATTAAGTACTATTAAATATTGAAATGCACTTTTATAATTATGATATGCACGATTAAAAATTTAATAGCTAATTTTATTATACACGTATATTCTGAATCAAGAATACGTTAAAAATATACAAATAGTAGATATGTATTTCAAATATATATTAACAAGTGGTTAAATAGCAATATCAACTTATATAACTGTACGTAGAAATTCTGTTCTGACAGAAAGGATTTAAATAAAACTTTTAAGTAGCCTATTTAAAATTATGGAAGCAAGCTGATTTTAACAGATTAATCAATAATTTACAAGAACCACCGCGATGTCGGAAAAATTAATTTTATTTAATTGATAATGTGATAGTAATGTAATTTCCTTAACGCAAAGAAATTCTATTCCACGATTAAAATTTATTTGTTCGCGTACATTCTCATAATCCAAACGTATGAATATTTACCTACAATTTAATAGTCTCAAGTGCCTTCTTCCAAAGACACTCGTTTAAAACCACAAATAAAAGATAAAAAAAAATTAGCCACTGCCTCCGTAAACTTTTGGAAACTATTAATGCGTTACTTAATGCCAAAAGTTTACAACCATAATTCAGGAGAGCAAGCTAGTGTAATCGCACATCCACGTGCCAGACTTACCCCCAATCTTTCCGCTATCCTCCATCAGTCTCGAAATCCTCTGACTTTTTTTCCCTCCAGCAGATCAATCGAATAGCTGCATCAGGAGAAAAACACGACGACGTAGAAAACTTGTGAATCACAAAAAGTATATCCTTCGCGTTCCGGACTATCGTTTAAATCGTATTACTATCAAAAGACATGCAATAGATTCAATAGCTCGAAATAATGTATACGTCAAAGGAGAGAGTGCGCTACATATTATAGGTGTATATATTTACCATTAAGCAACTTCAGGCCGATTATACGGGATGCGTTAATCGGCTGAGAGAGAAATAGAGATGGGCTCTGATGGGTCATCGGATGTCTACTTACGCATACAACGATATATATATGTGTATATATATATATATACGTGTACAATATATGGTATCAGACAGGCATCATATAGAGAGGTATGTGTGTATGCGTGTACATGATCGATCGACTAGGTGAGAGACCCCGAAATTCGGTGACCACGGCGATGGTTTAATTTCGCGCAGCCTCGAGCTTTGTCCAAGAGCGAGAGAGCTTATAGGTTCCCGTATTCTCTCGCTCGAAGAGTCTTAATTGAAGCATCGAACGGGACCACGATCGACTTAACTAGACTTAAGGAAACTTTACCTTGGGCCTCTTCCTACGTTCATCTTCCTTCTTTTGTTCTACACCGGTGATGGTTTATTAAATGATATCGAAACTCACTTGTCAAACTTTCTTCTTTTATATCTTTAATGAATTATTAAACGTATACTTTATTTTCATTTAGAATTTTCGATGTAATCTAATTTTCACGTTAATACGGGTAAGCTTAACTGGTATCCGCTGTACGCAGCCAATTGTCTCTATAGTACAAATGTGAAACGTTGGCTAACTTGTTCTAGGGAACTCCACACACACACATACGTACTATCATTCCATTGCTCTCTATCTCTGTTTCCATGTTTTTGTTAATCGGATTATGCCGAAAGTTGAAATTTCCGAGTTATACAAGTATTGTTTAAATATCTTTTATGTATTTTCTTAACTTTGACCTTACCTATATACGTTATATACCTATGTGTATACATTCAATTTAAACAAATACAGAAGTTCAATACACAATCGTTCCGAACTTCAATAAACTGCATAGTTACTATACCTGAATGCTGAAAATGAATTGCAAACAATGATCATCATTCAAATGTAATATCGATCAAACAGCTATCAATTTAGAAGAAAAAAAAACAGATAAAACGACTTACTTTAGAAATTTTGGTCAAACTTTAACCATATATCAATGATAATTATATCCACTGAAAATTAACGTTTCCGAGCGCCAACAGTTTCTTAAAGTGGATATCAGTCTCTGAAGAAACATTACGATGATTATACTTTAAACATTTGTAATTTTGAAACTATAGGATATTATATATATATGCAACAAACAAATTTGTATGATCTTCTAACTAGATTTTTTATTGATCAGGATATTACATGCGTTAATAACTTATTTTGAAAATTTATTTTTACAAAATAAAAGAAACATAATTCTTACTTTGTAATTAGGCAGCACACGCCCACACCAGCACACACATGCACGTACATAAACGTACATATTTGTATATTAGGTACAGGCAATGTGACACGACAAGTTAAGAGAAATGGTGGAGTAATAAGTTTTGAACTTTGATAAGAAAGTTCCTTAAGTAGAAATGAATTTAGATTATCCTAAGTTGACATCAGTTTCTCAACAGTAGTCATTTAAACAAACGATTACGACTGTACCGTCTTATCTTATCATACTTCTATTAGTCATCATTTATATTCTTTATCTACGTTTCCTATTGTTACTTTGCACATCTGATGCCTAACCCGATCTAATAAATACAAGTGACAAATTTGCATCGGAACCAATTGTAATAGATCTGAGCTGAATATGGTATTCATTTTTTAAAATGGAAGTTCAACAAGTACAATTGTTTCGAATTTGAAATAAAAGTTCTTTTACATTTTACATAACATACCAATTTTTAATTGACTACGTAACATTCACATTTTTCGATATTGAAAACTCAAGTTTAAATAAAAATCTACAGAATTTTCAATAAAATTGAACGTTATCAATTTGTTTTGATTGTTTTTTTTAATGTAATTCACGTATTTTAAATCAATCAGTACTTTGATTGCAAAGTTTTTACTCGATTTATAGGGTATATGCATTAGGTTGCGTGTATTACTTAACGTATTATTTATAGAATATTGCCAATTTTCAATGGGATTTAAGCAGACGTATAATAGTATCCGATGTACACATATTATACATTGTTTACAAATTGAATTTCATTAAGCTTATGGATTCTATTAATTAACGTAATTTGTATTGATATTCATTTGACGTAAATGGAGCAGCAAACGGTCAATGCAATTTTCTACTGCATTCATATTTTTAATCTATCGCGTAATGTTAATATCAATGTCAATATTCAAAATATTATTGCACATTTTTCAAATTAATGAGTTAAAAGCTTATTTAAATGTAGCTTGTTGATAATTTTTATCACGAAAGTCACCAATTGATACGTATAAAACTATACAGTTCTACAAAGCTATAATTACAAAGTTCTAATTTACAAAAATATCGACTCGCATGTAAATCTATTTGTTTTCTTCATTGGATGATATTAATTAATATCTATTACGGCTAAAGTACCATCTGTTAATTTAGCCCATATAATTATTACAGCTAGTTGTAAAGTGGTTTGTGATTATAGTACGTCAAGCAGGTAATTTCCATGCATTAATGATGATTGTTATACACAATTATCTTAGTTTACTCTTGCTCGCTTGAGTGCGCAAACAATTTACCACAAGTATTTTAAGGTCTTAAACAAAAAGTATACAAGAGACTCGTATAAAAGAAAAAAAAATGTCCTCGTTATTCGTCAATTGCGAATATGACGGAATGGAGCACCTAATCAGAGCAATGAAAATCCGAAAAGAAATAAGTATATAATCAGCATCGTCTAATGAAATCAGTGCTGGCCCGCCGGCACAAATGCTTTCAACCCTTCTGGTAAATGATGTTCTTGCCACGAGCACCACCAACGACCTACGAAGAATTCCACAGATCTCGCCTTCATTCACTTCCGGTTGCTCCGCCTTTCTCTTTTTCTCATCCAGCTTTTCTTTCACTTGGCTGTTCCTTCTTTTATTTTCTTCCTCTTTTTATACACGTCAACTCTTTAACGACGAAGATGTCCAAGTGGTTCTACTACCTTAAAAACGCTCTTTTTCTCAAATACCCGATAACACTTTTTAATAAGTCAGCGTTTGAAAAAGTTACTTTAAATTACTTTCTTCGGGAAACTTATAAGAAATTAATTTCTCTCGTCTTTATGTTTTAAATAACTAGTGCTTTTTTTCCTCTTTCTTATTGATTGTTTTATTGGCACAAAATGAATAATAAATGTTTATCGTTTTCAAATAAGCGATATTTTAAAGGGTATAGACTTGTTTGCGTATTACCTTGACGTTGCGAATTGTATCCTTAACCTTTCGCGGTATAAATAAAGTGACATAAGGTTAAAATGGAGGCAGTTATGGCATTGAAAATTTTTCTTTGAAAAGCTAGAGAGAATTCAAAACCCAGAATATTGTATATCACTAGGTATTCTTGAAAGTAACAAAAAATTTAAGAGCTACGAGTATGGTGAAAGTTGAGCAAAATCTTCTAAGCTTTTCTCAATTTAAAGCTTTTCCTACCTTTAGCTATACGAATATCGAATGTCTAGTTTCGAATGTATATCATCTTATCTGCAATTTTAGTAAATTGTGCAAGGGTCAAAAATTTATGTTTCTAATGAACATTCTTACTGTAGACGAATAATATAATTTTTTTTTCTTTAAATAATTTTTACTTTGATTAAATAGAGATAAAGGAAACTAATTAACTTAAGAAATAAAATGAAGTATTTTTTAAACTATTTAAAATAATATATTAATTGCATTATTTTATCAAGTAATATAAATATACATTTAACTTTAAAGTTAAATAATTTAATGCATAAATAATGGTCTACGTAACTATAAAGTTTCGCAACATCTTCTTTAAGAAATAACTTGCCGTTAAAAGTAAATAGGAAAGATAGATAAATAGGTAGCTCAAAAAATTAGTAGAAAACCATTAAAAAGGTTGTCTGAAAAAGTTAGTCAATCCGATGCACACATTTTTCTTCTCAGGATACACGTGCACACGAGCGCCCACGGTTTTTCCTAATTTATTTTTCTTTGCTTTTCTTCCCTCGTGTTCGACGTCTCCCTCTGCCACGGTTTTTTTACACGCGGCGCGCAGACTCTCTTCTTGACTGACGGCCAGCTAAAACGAGTCTGATGCCGCGCGGTCTGTCGGTGGTACATTTTACAATTTGCACTCTCCGTCCAACCACATATGTCTACGTGTGTGTATGTGTGTATATGCATGCATGTATATATATCTTAGCATCCAAGAAGCTCTTCTCGATCTTGAATACGTAATGCAAGGCCTCGCTGGGGCCCGTTGAGAATATATCCGTACACGTTTTAGCGCTTCCCTTGCACGTGTATACCTACCCCTGTATACATACGCTTACATATGGTCTGCCGGCATCTCATGGAAAATCGCTTGGTCAGAAATTTAAAATTGATGGAACTTCATCAAGTTGATGTATCTTTTTTTTTAACAAAAAAGAGAACATTTTAAAAAAGTATACCTTCATTCATATATGGATTGATTTAACTAAAAATTAAAAAATACATTCATTCGTAAACGTAAGTTAAACGTCACGTACACGACAAATCAGCTTTTAATCTTTATCTTTTATTTTAAACGATAGTCTATTAAATTTTTCAATGCAATAATAATTATTTTTTTTACACTTCTTATGAATGATTTTGATATAAGCATTTTATATAGTTTTTTTAATGTCGGTTGTTGATTAAAAGGAAGTAATAAATAGTATTGAAAGGCATTTCGATATTATGTACCGTAGTGTTTAATAACAATAATATTTTACATCGAGTTGTACCCATCAAACATTTGCTATACGCAAACTCTGATGGAACAAATTAAAAAATAATAGTACTTTTGATGTAGCGTGACATTTTTTGTCAGGCGCGTCTCCGGTAAACATTTACAATTTTGTTTATGTCAATAACTCGGCATGGTTTGAATTTAGCCACGAACAGAATGTAGTAAATGTTTACGCTTCACCGAAACAGTCATCTTCTGCTGACAAATCGTCAATATTATTGAACTTGTGTATAAACAGAATAGATATTAGGTTTTATAAATGTATAATGATTCATTAAAAACGGTGTAATTAAAATAATTACATATTTTTTTATTTGATTGTTATGTAGACCCATACACGGACATACACAGCGTACACGGAGATAAAATTTCATTAATTCGGTAACGACTGTCGAAACCTAAAAAAATACTGAACTTTTTGTCAATTTTCACTGAAATTTCTATCAATATTTACTGAAAGTTTACTAATTTTTACTAAAAGTTCAGTATTTTATTGGATTTCGGCGTAGATTTACTGAAATTTTTCTCTCCGCGTAGCATAGTTAATGGATTATAATTTCTAAAAAATGTAATAATTCTGTAAAAAACGAATCCAAACGCTAATCAAATGATTATCTGTGGACCAGCAGAAATATCGCGATCTGGAGGCAACAGATATACGTTATATTCGAGGAACCGTGGATGGGACTACCAGAGGCCACGTATAGTGTTACACGTAGACGCACTGAATGCTAAATAATGCTAAATACTAACTAAAATACTAAATAATTCACGTGGCGTAGTCGAGTAAGCTTGACAGGTCAACGGGAGCACGCGCGCGAGTCACGTGTCCTATACGTATATGTGTATTTACATGTACCATGTGGTTGTGGCCATGTTGGTCTTGTATATCGAAACTTCAGTGATGCACACTAGGGGAACTAGGCGTGTACCAAATGTGAAAGATCTCAACTTTGTTTAAATTGCCTAATCGCAAAAAGTATACGTTTGTTTAAATTACTCCTATAGGAATAACATTTGGAGTAGAATAAAATGAAAGAATATAGCTCAGACTAGCTACTTAATAATTTTCTCGAGATGTTAAGATTGATGAGAATTTTTTTTAACCCGACGATCGATTCGCTGGGTAATAAGAATTCTGTAAGATTTCTTTTAGTTAGTACATTTGTCAAGATTTTCTCCTAATGGATCTCTCCCTTACTTCAACTCATTGAGAAATTCATATTTCCCACATTTTATCATCTAATAAGAATTGTGTGACTCATTAAGGGGACGTCGTACCCTAAAAAGGGTATGGTGGTGTTAATGTAAAGTGGGTTATTATTTTCAAAATTTGTTGGAAATAGTGCTATTAAATATAACCGACCAAATCTTGTTTATTTAAATTAAGAAAGGAAAAGTATCGTTCGCTAAAGATTTTTACGATATAAAATTTATCGTACTTTGCGGACCAATAGGCTTTATTAAGGTGGTTCGATACTAAAGTCGACAATAACAGATATGAATGAAACCAAGTTATAAAATCCATTTAATATGCTTTAATGACCAAATAAGGTTTGAATATGGTCACGGACCTTATTTTTTAACTAAAAATTAAAAAATACATTCATTCGTAAACGTAAGTTAAACGTCACGTACACGACAAATCAGCTTTTAATCTTTATCTTTTATTTTAAACGATAGTCTATTAAATTTTTCAATGCAATAATAATTATTTTTTTACACTTCTTATGAATGATTTTGATATAAGCATTTTATATAGTTTTTTTAATGTCGGTTGTTGATTAAAAGGAAGTAATAAATAGTATTGAAAGGCATTTCGATATTATGTACCGTAGTGTTTAATAACAATAATATTTTACATCGAGTTGTACCCATCAAACATTTGCTATACGCAAACTCTGATGGAACAAATTAAAAAATAATAGTACTTTTGATGTAGCGTGACATTTTTTGTCAGGCGCGTCTCCGGTAAACATTTACAATTTTGTTTATGTCAATAACTCGGCATGGTTTGAATTTAGCCACGAACAGAATGTAGTAAATGTTTACGCTTCACCGAAACAGTCATCTTCTGCTGACAAATCGTCAATATTATTGAACTTGTGTATAAACAGAATAGATATTAGGTTTTATAAATGTATAATGATTCATTAAAAACGGTGTAATTAAAATAATTACATATTTTTTTATTTGATTGTTATGTAGACCCATACACGGACATACACAGCGTACACGGAGATAAAATTTCATTAATTCGGTAACGACTGTCGAAACCTAAAAAAATACTGAACTTTTTGTCAATTTTCACTGAAATTTCTATCAATATTTACTGAAAGTTTACTAATTTTTACTAAAAGTTCAGTATTTTATTGGATTTCGGCGTAGATTTACTGAAATTTTTCTCTCCGCGTAGCATAGTTAATGGATTATAATTTCTAAAAATGTAATAATTCTGTAAAAAACGAATCCAAACGCTAATCAAATGATTATCTGTGGACCAGCAGAAATATCGCGATCTGGAGGCAACAGATATACGTTATATTCGAGGAACCGTGGATGGGACTACCAGAGGCCACGTATAGTGTTACACGTAGACGCACTGAATGCTAAATAATGCTAAATACTAACTAAAATACTAAATAATTCACGTGGCGTAGTCGAGTAAGCTTGACAGGTCAACGGGAGCACGCGCGCGAGTCACGTGTCCTATACGTATATGTGTATTTACATGTACCATGTGGTTGTGGCCATGTTGGTCTTGTATATCGAAACTTCAGTGATGCACACTAGGGGAACTAGGCGTGTACCAAATGTGAAAGATCTCAACTTTGTTTAAATTGCCTAATCGCAAAAAGTATACGTTTGTTTAAATTACTCCTATAGGAATAACATTTGGAGTAGAATAAAATGAAAGAATATAGCTCAGACTAGCTACTTAATAATTTTCTCGAGATGTTAAGATTGATGAGAATTTTTTTTAACCCGACGATCGATTCGCTGGGTAATAAGAATTCTGTAAGATTTCTTTTAGTTAGTACATTTGTCAAGATTTTCTCCTAATGGATCTCTCCCTTACTTCAACTCATTGAGAAATTCATATTTCCCACATTTTATCATCTAATAAGAATTGTGTGACTCATTAAGGGGACGTCGTACCCTAAAAAGGGTATGGTGGTGTTAATGTAAAGTGGGTTATTATTTTCAAAATGTTGTTGGAAATAGTGCTTATTAAATATAACCGACCAAATCTTGTTTATTTACAATTAAGAAAGGATAAATGTATCGTTCGCTAAAGATTTTTACGATATAAAATTTATCGTAGCTTTGCGGACCAATATGCTTTATTAAGGTGGTTCGATACTAAAGTCGACAATAACAGATATGAATGAAACCAAGTTATAAACATTCCATTTAATATGCTTTAATGACAAATAAGGTTTGAATATGGTCACGGACCTTATTTTTTAAATAAATTAGTTCAAACTTCAAAATTTTGCTACAGGCTCTTATGGAGGATGACACAATTTATCCTTTTACCGTAATTTATACATATTTCTACACCTATGATTGAATATAAAAACTTTTTAAATAAAAGAATATTTATTTCTAAAGAGATTCCCGTCTTAAAAAATATGCATATCCATTGTTATTGTCGAGGATACAAGCGTAGATGTGAAAAAATGTCGCGCGGGCTATAAGCTACAAGGGCCCTACAAGACAGAAATGAGAGACTCGCAGTTAGCCAAGTTGCGCGTTTGTCTTTATTTGAACGCAAAACACTAAATCACCTCTAACTTTTTTTCCACTGCATATTTGGACCTCAAATTTTGTACACATCTTCTTTAATATATTTTAAATAATACAGCAGTTTTATTTTGTCATTTTTTAAAACTTCCCCACTCACTTTTTTTAATTAAGAAATTAGTAGCGTATTAAAAATGTTTTTTGTTTATAATTTTTTTTACGTGTTTTATAATACCTTAGTCATTTTGTAATGCGGCAGTAAGGGACTAGTACTTATAGTGTATACTCTGTAATTTTTTGGAACGATCCATTAATTACATTGTGAGATACGGCGAGTTGAAAATAAAATAATTTTTTTAATTCGCCGAGTCGGTGCGTCGAGCACGCGGGCAAATGTTTTTACATGCACGGAGAGAAGAAACAGACTAGCGTTGTATAGGTTAGGCTGTCAGCGCAAAGTTGCAGGATGTCATACCGCGACGGTATGGCCGCCCTGCCAAAAGTTTCCATAGGCATCATAGGTGAAAACGCGCAGGGGGCGTGGCTAAACAAGCAATAGTATGACGATCATACAGTAAGGCTTGTAATACTCATCGTCCACTATGGTTGGTGTGAAAGTCCCAGAGTTAACCTTTCCAAAAATTAAAAAAATTATAAATTGTCGCAGATGAAAAGCGACGTCAAATGAATGTTAAAGCGGCTATAGTTATGTCCTGTACTCGACTGTTTCTCTAGCGAGTAGAGGGAGCAGTTGGATCCCCCTGGTGGTAAGAACTCCAATCAACCAGAGTTTATTTAAAATTAATAAAAAACATTATCCTTATGAATTTTTTCAGATGTTCTAAATATAATTCTTGAGTTGAAAAAAGTAGATCCTTGAAATCTGGGTCCGACATGTCCTTAAAGGGGTGGCATACCCGGTAGCTTACGACGGAGCAAACAAAAATAATCATTACATTTATTTAAAAAATACGCTATTTTATGCTAAATCCGAACACAGAAGCACTATATAATTAAATAGTAATTTATTCTACAAAGTTCACGTAAATAGGACAAGACACCTAAAAAATTGCTGTAACCGAAAATGTATGATATTCCGTGATTATTCAGTTCAGAAATTTTTAGGGTGTCGTTCTTGTATTTACTTGAAACTTGTAGAATGACTTATTATTTATTATCTAGTACTTCTGTGTTCGGATCTTTTTAAATAAAAGAATATTTATTTCTAAAGAGATTCCCGTCTTAAAAAATATGCATATCCATTGTTATTGTCGAGATACAAGCGTAGATGTGAAAAAAATGTCGCGCGGGCTATAAGCTACAAGGGCCCTACAAGACAGAAATGAGAGACTCGCAGTTAGCCAAGTGCGCGTTTGTCTTTATTTGAACGCAAAACACTAAATCACCTCTAACTTTTTTTCCACTGCATATTTGGACCTCAAATTTTGTACACATCTTCTTTAATATATTTTAAATAATACAGCAGTTTTATTTTGTCATTTTTTAAAACTTCCCCACTCACTTTTTTTAATTAAGAAATTAGTAGCGTATTAAAAAATGTTTTTTGTTTATAATTTTTTTTACGTGTTTTATAATACCTTAGTCATTTTGTAATGCGGCAGTAAGGGACTAGTACTTATAGTGTATACTCTGTAATTTTTTGGAACGATCCATTAATTACATTGTGAGATACGGCGAGTTGAAAATAAAATAATTTTTTTAATTCGCCGAGTCGGTGCGTCGAGCACGCGGGCAAATGTTTTTACATGCACGGAGAGAAGAAACAGACTAGCGTTGTATAGGTTAGGCTGTCAGCGCAAAGTTGCAGGATGTCATACCGCGACGGTATATGGCCGCACTGCCAAAAGTTCCATAGGCATCATAGGTGAAAAACGCGCAGGGGCGTGGCTTAAACAAGCAATAGTATGACGATCATACCAACGTGGTATGGAATCACCAAAAGTAGCTGGATATCGCGCAACCATAGCACGATTTCACGGCGGGTAACGGTTGCAGAAACGTTCATACAACGCTGGTTTGTTTCTTCGCTCCGTTGTGGGGTTAGTATTTTAATTTTTTCGTTCATATACTTCCACAATAGCTGAAATCGACAATCCCTCCCCGCACCGACTCCCCCGCGACCGGTAACGACCACCTTAAGTAAGGCTTGTAATACTCATCGTCCACTATGGTTGGTGAAAGTCCCAGAGTTAACCTTTCCAAAAATTAAAAAAATTATAAATTGTCGCAGATGAAAAGCGACGTCAAATGAATGTTAAAGCGGCTATAGTTATGTCCTGTACTCGACTGTTTCTCTAGCGAGTAGAGGGAGCAGTTGGATCCCCCTGGTGGTAAGAACTCCAATCAACCAGAGTTTATTTAAAATTAATAAAAAACATTATCCTTATGAATTTTTTCAGATGTTCTAAATATAATTCTTGAGTTGAAAAAAGTAGATCCTTGAAATCTGGGTCCGACATGTCCTTAAAGGGGTGGCATACCCGGTAGCTTACCGACGGAGCAAACAAAAAATAATCATTACATTTATTTAAAAAAATACGCTATTTTATGCTAAATCCGAACACAGAAGCACTATATAATTAAATAGTAAGTTATTCTACAAAGTTTCAAGTAAATAGGACAAGACACCCTAAAAAATTGCTGTACCGAAAATGTATGATATTCCGTGATTATTCAGTTCAGAAATTTTTTAGGGTGTCGTTCTTGTATTTACTTGAAACTTTGTAGAATGACTTATTATTTATTTATCTAGTACTTCTGTGTTCGGATTTAGCATAAAATTACGTATTTTTTAAAATAAATATAATAATTATCTTTTTTTGCTCGGTCGGTAACCTACCGGGTATGTCACTCTCTTAAGAAAAATATAAATTGTTGACGATTGTATAGTTGATTTACCACACGTATATGTACTTTACCCTCTGTATAATACGAAATATTGTTAATTCATATATGTATGTGTAAAGGTAGTACAACTATATATATATATTGTATATTGAGACTAATAATTCTTGCGTATGCATCAAAAGCAAAATCCTAGACAAATATATGCGCCAGAATATGACATCATTTGGTTATAGAATGCAGGATGCAATTTCGGTCGAATGAATTATAACTAAGCTGATTACAACAACAATGTTGATTAACTGACATTTCGGTAGGTAATACTGTCATTCAATTGCTAAATTGTGATTAAAGTACTTTTAATACAATTAACACATTTACAGCCGAAGAGCACTTATTGAATGAGATTAACATCCATATGAGTAAACATAAAATCCATTATTAGAAGTAATATATGTTTGTAAAACAAAAAGCTTAAAAGCTAAAAAAAAAGGAATAATAAAATATTTTATTTAGCTACGTTATTTATAATATTTAATTATTTTATTGTAATACATGTACGCGTATATACGAGTATTATTAACGTTATCCTGAATAATGCAAAATCAAAATATTTTACGATTGAAGCAACGTATATCCTACATTACACGTTATTGCACGCTGTTTTATTGCAGCTCTTACTTCGTTTAAGATTTAAAGATCGATATTGGATATTGCGAATGATTAAATAAAAAATTTATATGTATAGAATG
Organism: Theocolax elegans; assembly: GCA_026168455.1. Lineage (NCBI taxonomy): Eukaryota > Metazoa > Arthropoda > Insecta > Hymenoptera > Cerocephalidae > Theocolax > Theocolax elegans. The sequence goes on along the minus strand of CM047429.1, from coordinate 58,837,495 downwards.
AGTACAACATTAATTGTACAATTTATTTAATATAATTAAAGAAATTATAATTGTAAAAGAGAAAAATGAAACGACCGAATATTTTATTACCGCGATACCGTCACTTTCTTAGCTAAGTATGTCTATAATGCAAAATATAAATTTGAGAACACAATGTCTAAAGATCTTATCAAGATTAACAATGGTATAATGAAGAATCATTTGATGCCATCTTAAATCATTGTTTTGTCCAGTTAACAAACAATTCTACCAGAGCATATAAGACATAGATTTCTCAACCTGTCGATTTAGTGTACACGGTGTAGCCCATATACGCGTGCATAGGTGCACGACGATGTGTCACAGGTGCGCGCATCGGCTATAGTATAAGCGCGTCGTATAACCGAGTCTCTCTCCCTCCCTCTCTCTCTCTCTCTCTCTCTCTCACTCCCACTTTGGGGGTGAGGATAGGAGCTCCGGTGCATATAGCGACGCTGGCGGCTGCTGGCTCGTGATGATTAATGAACGGGCTGGCTGATATCTCGCGATGATAAATACATCCCGTGTGGCGCCGGCCCGAGACGCCCTGCCAGACCTATATAACGTTATACGATCACTCTCCCTCTCGGTATGTCTTCATCTCTCTCTCTCTCTCTCTCTCTCTCTCTCTCTCTCTCTCTCTCTCTCTCTCTCTCTTGAACGTATTGTCTCTACGTCCCTTGTATTTTACCTTCTTATTCCTAAAAATTAGGTGTATCTGTAGTTTTTCTTTATTGTGTATAACTTATATGAGATCAAAAGTTTGTTGATAGAATAGTTTGATTATATTGTTCGTTACAAAGTTCGAAAGAAAGATTTTTTGCGACAGATTTATTTACGATTCGTTTTCTCAAGAGCATGTTATAAGGCAAGATCATTAGTTTGGGTTGAATTTATGACAACTACAGACAACTCTCGTTGAGATTTGAGGTGTTCAGCGAGTGCTAACATCGTCATTTATAATCCTATTTTCGCAGATAAAAAGTAACGACAGCTATTTTATGAAGTATGACTATTATAAATATAAATATATGAAATACATATAAAAAACTGTCACATGGTGTCATCGCAGGTGTCGTGTGGAATTTCAAACTTTCTTTAATAACTGTCTATGATTTAGTGACATTGTGACTTTCTTTTACTTGTTGATATTAATTTATTTGTGTTGTTATTATTTGTTTATCATTTGAAACGTTTTTTAATGTTGATTGTAGACAGAAAAATTAGAGTGAAATTAGGAAGATAGACGTTTACATCCTGAACTTTTGTGAAAAAAATTTAATAATTTTTCTTATTATCGTTTGTAAGCGACGTATATATCAGTACCTCTATTCAGCACATAATATTGTAGTGTAATTTAGATCGAAAATTGTAAGTAAATTAAACGTTACTAATTATAAGTATCAAATGATGTTGTTATAAATATTTATCAATTAATAAAAGGTCCAGCTTAATGAGAATGCAGAAGAGCCATCGAAACGTCATAAAATAAAACTAGTTAGATTATTCATCAATATATTCATCAATATCGCATAAATTGCTTCCTTACAAATCAATTGCATGGACGATAAATATCTTACCTCTATGGCCATTATAGTTGACAAGATGTTACGTATGATAGATGTATTATTTTTTCATTCATGAATACTGTGATTTTGAAAAAAGTGATTCGATATTATTTCTGTATAACCAATAAATGTTATTCTGGTAGTTTGACAAGTTCTATTATTTTTCATTAGAAGAAAATTCTTTATTAATCTGTGTAGGATCTTATAAATAGTGATAAATAAAGATTTTGATCCAAAATGCTGAGTAATCAAAAATATACTATCTCATTCTTCTTGTTTTTAACCATTATTGATATACCACGTCTATTGTGGAATTTCTTCCTTTATCTCAATTATTGATATACTTCTATTGTTGTGATTTCATAATTATCGATCTCGGTAACTATATATATTTGTTACTATAATTGAAATACATTGCTCGGCTTATATGTAGGGAGAGAAAAATAAGATAAAAATTACCCAAATGCTGACTTTTGCTTATATTTATAATTTTTATTTTGTTTATTTTATTTTAATCACGTTATCATTTTTACCATACCGGATAATAATTTTTCCCAGGCGTAAGTACTCCGAGCACGTATTTTGTTTTACAATTTTTACCATAATAAAATATTTTAGGTACTTTTTATTATAACAAATTTTCTCCGTATACTGTTAACAGCACTGTATTAAATTAAGACCTATTTATAATTAATTAGTAACATTGATCAAATATTTACAATTTTATATTATGACAAGTATTATGCTATTCTGTAAACACCAGCATGTTAAAGTAGATAAAATGAATCGGAATAACTGATAAAATCCCGGCAATATGACGGTCTCTCGAAGAGTAATTGATTAATTGTCTTACATTGATTATCAATAATAATTTATGTAATGAAATATTCCAGGTAAATCGTATAAATTACGAGATGAATTTTATTTTTAACTTTTTATTATACCATCATCACGTCTTTCTCTTCCGTACAAGAAAACTTTTTACACGTGAAAATGTTTCTATACAAACAATTGAATTGCGTCCATTTTGAATAACCTGTAAATAATAAATAAAATAACTGTATTCGTAATATATTCGAGAAAGTTTTAATCAACAAAAATGCGTAATCACCGTAGAGCCTTTTTTGTTAACTTGAACACGTGCACCCAGCCTGTATAAACACTCTGCATGGTAACAAACGTATGTTTCTTTATACACATTTCTCTCCCTCTCACTTTCTCATTTCTTGGTGAACCTGTATCACTTATCTATATCTCTTTCTCTTTCGCTCTTGATACACTCTTCATTCTATAGTTTTGGCCCCATTTTTCTCTTTTTCTCAATTTCTCACGCTCCATCCTTTTCCTTCATTTCACTTTCTTACTTGCGCTATCCTTTCTCTGATTTCACTTGCGCATACGCTCTCTCTTTCTCTCTCACTCACACGTATATATATATAAAAGCTTGGTTCTCCTCCTTCATCATTCCCTTCCATCGCCTATATATACTTTTGCTCCATGACTCAGCCGGAACGAAAAAGCGTTCCTTTACCCTTCGGTAGCTCGTGAAGTTCTTCTTCCTCGAAGCTTCGGTGGCAGTCTCATTTTTCCACCTGAAATTCTCATATTTCCCCGAGACCGCAATAACCACCGAACGCTTCGGGGAGAATTCTTGATGAAAAAAATCACGGTCGAGAGGAGCTTTCGAGGATATTTTATTTAGTTAAGGAACGTTATCGGTACAATTCTTCGAAGATGATGAGATAACCCGTTATATACGATCTTTTTTCATCGGTACGCCAGGCCACCCTCTCTGCTTTTTGTTTCTACACCCTGTTGATCCGGATACTTCCTTGCTATTACTTATCCTGATCCTAAGCCGAGAAGATTTATCGTCTAAGATTCAGTTGACCTTTTGATTTCTTGTTTTCACTTCGTTCTCGACGGCTTTTACTTTCGATGATTAATCAACGATAATGTTTCGTTTACTTGTTATACCTGATCATTGACTCGTCGAGTACTGAAATACTAAGTTCAAGACATGGTTGCGGATGCGAAATTAAACAACCAGTTTACGTGCATATAATTTGTAAATTACGCGCATAGACAGATGTACATTGATATATAATTTATCATACTCTTATACTAGCTACCGGATTGATCAAATCCGACGTATTTATCAGAGACTGATATATATTTCCGAATATATCTTGAACAGTTTCATTAATTATAAATCAAAGTAAAATTTAAAATTTCCCTCGGTCGAGGTACCGTTCTCAAGCCCTCGAGCGTACCTGCCTTAGAAAGCTGCTCTTGCAGAAATATCTTCTGTAAGTGCCTCGAAATAAATTAAAATTATGAAAATTGAGAAGCAGATGCTGTAAAAATATATCTTTTTCGATGTTATTGGATTAACCGAACGTACACATTATTTTCTCGGTTAAACGCGATACCTTGGGTTTTGGTCTTTCTTATAAATTGATATTTGTAATATAATTTTACTATGAGAACGCATCGATGTACACGTATTATAGCAACACAAAACAAATATATGTGCGAGAGAAGAATCCCGCGATCTAATAACTGTCGAATAGTCCCTGAGAAAATTTGAGTTTGTTTATTAGCTCGACGTGTATACCAGTCGTCATAATGAATTCTCGTAATCCGTTCATTATAAATGTGAGCATGTTATATACACCGACAAAGCATAGTTGTATATTTTTCTTGGCAGAACGAGCGCGTGAAATATCAAAATTCAATAAACTCTGGACATCATTGTCCCGAAAATATTGCGATAGAGCCAGGCCACCAATGTTCGTTAAAGTTTCGAGCAATCCGGATTATCCGTTTATTCACGGGTCGTGGTCAGCCTATAAATGGCTTCCGTATGTGCACGTTCACTCTGCGCCTTGCGTGCGTGCCACCTCTCCGCGGCAAATTAACGAGATACAAATTTAAATTCATTGTTCGCTAATGCGATACACACGTAGATAATTATTGGCCAAACGTATATACGAACGTGGCTAAAAGCACGATAGATTATATAACCGTGCGCGATCGAAGGTGTCATTTGGAAAAATCACCCGGCAGATTGAACTTGATTAATCCGCGGTGGTCGAAACGCATATCGCTCGGTGCGAACGCGTGATCCTGGAAAATGAAATTTTCCATCCCGATTTTCACCGCTCAGTTATATATTTTCCTTTTATTCTATACGCGCAGATCGTATCAGTTCGGGGCTTTTTTTTTCTTTATACGCGCCTGCGCGTTGTTCTAATTATTACGTATATATATCGTATATATAATGTTTCAACAAACGCTCGATCGTTATTTGTAGGGGACGCGCGACCACCGGAATGATTGGAACGTTAAATTGGAAAAATTGGAGAAATCGATCCGGTGGTACTTTGCGCGATGTGGCCGATTAAGATTTTTTAGGGGTATTGCGGGTACAGTTACAACGATTCACAATGCGACACCGGTCATGAATTTCACACACAAATTTATTGACGAGGAAAAGAGGTAGGAGAAGGGATGCACTGAGAGAAGTAATTCTTTAAGTTAAATACTCCGATTCATTTGAAAAATTAAAAAAAGAAGTCTTTGAATCAAAGACACAAATATTTATTCCAAATACACTGTCGATAGTAACAAATAAACGTGTAAGTTGAATCAAATGTATTCACTTCTTTGTTTGAAATGCATATTTCTTCATAGTTAAGAAATCAGCTTTTAATTCTAATAAATCATTTTTTTGGATTAAGTACATTGATGTCCTTGCACCGAATGATATTGTATTTATAGTTAACATGCATGTAGTTAATTGAAAAAATATATTTGTTTTGTATTAATTAACATCTAAATAATATATTCAAAAAAGTATTAATCTACCGATCAGGTAAAACCAACGGGCATATCCACGTGTGCGCGACGCGCGTGTGCGCATGCGTAAGCAAGGTTAGCTTAGCGTGCCGGCGAATATCGGTAATAAAGTATATTAAGAGCGCGTACCTCGTACATCAAAAATTGCTTTATGTGTCGTCCCATTATATCGGTTCCACCATGGATGATTTATTAAAAGTGTGGGAATTACCAAACCTGATTGCAGTATTTAAAGGTAAGCAAAATTTGTATTTTATATATACATATATTATACGTGTACGTTTCTAACCTCACTTTTCTCACTACTCCTTTATCATTAACGATACACTTTTTATCACGAACCTTCTCCTTCCTGGTAGAAAATGCCATAGAAGACCTTCCAACTTTAGAGGAACTAATATTTCATTGCCGCACTGATTTCGAGAATTTAATTCCACTACCTGGAGTCCGCATTAAGTTGCAAAATAAATTTAAACTTTATGTGTGTAGCATTTAATGTAGATGAGCTTAACTATTCTTAATCTAACAATTATTCAATTAATTATGTACATTTCAATTCATACGATGAATTGTTACTTTTGTAGCTCAAGAGTAGGGAAGAGAAGAAAATTGCAGAGAAAGAGATTACGACTCATTCAGATAGTACAACTTCTATAGAAATTCTATATCAGGAACCTTACAATTCTAGTTTTGAAGAATGTACTTTACCTGCAACGGTAGTAAATATTGAAGAAATCAATACCAGTGCTGAATTTGAAGTACAAGAGACAAATAAGCAACCGGAGCGAAAGAAACTGAAAATTTCAAAAGTGATTCAGTGCGATTTGGAAGAAATTTTAAAAGAACATCCACTGGGACAAAGTATTATTTTTTCTTATCGATATAAGCAATTTTTGGATGCACAATGTCAATCCTATTTATGCGAAATAGTAGTTTTGCATGTCATAAAACTGTTCGGCTTGTAAGTATTAATATACACACATATAAAACATAATGTGTATAATTATATGTAAAATAATCTTTTATATTATTTATTGACTTTTCAGGACAATTGCTAATGAAGATTTGGAAGAATTAGCAAATAAAATTTTACAACTATTTCCAAACGAGTGCCTTCAAACATATTACGTATCACCTATAAAAAAGAAACACTCCGCTAACAACAAGTCTGAAAGGTCCAAAGGAAAGTTAGTAGATAAATATCGCAACACTTGTACCTTTATCAGAGAAGCAAATAATTTATTTGTTAACAGTAGCCAATTATTGACAGCCGATAACGTAAAAACAACACAAGACACCAAAGGTTAGTTTTTTATCTGTAAATATAATATACTTTTTTAATGTAAATTATTGAAATAATGTATTATTAAAAATTACAGATCCTCTTCTAATCAGTAAAAATTGGTTGATTCATGATAGGGATTCAGAAGATTTTGACAATCATTGGAATTCGACGTACGAATTACGACAAAACGATGCTGCAAATAAAGAAAATAAAACCGTTGCAAACATTTTTGAATCTTGGCCTGTTTTAAAGGAATTGGACGGATATAAACTGGTACTGAAAAACCAAAAATTAATTAATCATTATTAAATGTAATAGGTGCTGTAATATTATTTTTATTTGTAGATTGAAAAAGATTTTTTTAAGAAGTTCTCGAATTACAGTGATGATTTTGTAGTAAAATGGAATCAGGTGATTCAAAAACTTTTAGCATTAGAAGAGTTTAAAAGAAAAATATTGACACCAGAGGATCGAGTGTTTGCTAATTTGTTAAATGGAGATACTGTCGAAGAGTTAGAAGAAGGTAAATTTGTGTTCAAGCAAATTGTTTTATTTTTTTTTCAAGTATAGTATATTATTTGTAATTATTACATTTATTCAACTTCAGATTGTAAAACGTTCATGCAATTACAACTATTATCGACTTTATTACCTCCAAAATCAGGTAAAATCTGCACAAATCTGAATGCAGGCAAACGAAATAAGTATTGGAAGCCTACATCTGGCGATTCAAGAGAAGGATTAGTTCTTCATGTGAAAGTATGTAACAAATTTTAACTTACAAAAAACTATGAGTTTGTAATCTAGATATTTAAAACTATATTATATTATAAACGCTTAATAAGTGGAATACTAAGTTTATTTTAATTTATTTAATTTATAATTTATTCGCAACTAATTTAATTATTTTAATCAAACTTTTGATACTTATTTATTTCCTTAGATTTATTCAACAAAACTGTATATTGTATTGTATTGGGCTTCGGAACAAATCGATTAAATTAAAATTTGAAACTATATATTTTATTGTAAATAAATGTTTTTTTTGCAGATACCTGGAGACATAGAAAATGCAGTAGAAGCAAAAGTAAAAAAGTTATATTCTTATAAACAATCGACTCAACCATTTGTCATCGCTGTAGGTGAACATATATCGAACTTAAAGAATTTTTACGTGCGGGTGGATTCGATATCATATGAAGTTCCATCGCTTTTGAAAGCGCTCGACATTTTGTTTAAGTTATATATAACTTATAGCGTTTGTTACCCGATAGAGAGTAAGAGCGTTTGTTATTTTATTCAGTGGGGTTTATATGGCGTACAGACTAATGAAGATGAAAAAATACCTTTTGTCTATAACATATTAAACAAATTGAAAGTGTGTAATAGGTAGCTAAATACGCTAAAAGTTTAGTATTTAATTTAATTGCTAGGAAAAATGTGTCAATAAGTTGATTGCAATGAAGTGTAAAATATGTAATGAAAAATCATTTTTCAATGTTAATGTTTTATTACGCCATTTAAAAGTTTTTCATTCCATGTTAAATAAGTATGTTTGCGTATATGATAATTGTCAACTGCAATTTAGTTCTATTTTTAAACTTAAGAAGCATACTCTTAATTGCAACGAAAAAGATGTGGATGTTAAAGAATATGTTACAAAAAATCTATCTCGTGTGGTTCCTGAAATAAAAACATCTAATTTAAACGCAATTACAATTAACCAAAATGTAAAAAGTATTTCGACCGTAGATAATACTTCATTTTCTACTGATGAGAATTCAATTGAATGTTTTATTATGGAATTTATTGCAAAACTTTATGCGAATAATAGTATAACAAATTCAGTTATCAACGAAATTGTAATACATTTTGAAAAATTTACAGAATCATTAACTTATTCTTTGGAACAAAATTTAAAATCTAAAATTCCTGTCGAGTTTCATGCACATATTACTAACTCTTTGCGAATGGATTTTTTTGCAAATTCTAGTTCCGAGTTCAAACGATTCCATTACTTTAAAAAAGAAAGATGCCTAATTGATCCAATTTCATTTAAAATTGGAGAAATGAGCGATAGTAAAAAAGTTGCGAATGGAATAATCCGTACTCAAAAAAAATGTTATGGTTACATTGTGTCATTGCGTGTTGTTTTAAAACTTATTTTAGAACTGCCAAATGTCTTTATGGAGATAATTAAATTTATAAAATCTGAGATACAAACAGGTGATATTAAAATAGTTTCAAGCATCTTTAATAGTGAATTATGGCAAGAAATTGCGAAAGAATTCGGCAGTAAAATAGTTTTACCTATGTATCTTTATTACGACGACTTTGAGATTAATAATCCGCTATCTACATCTGCGGGTGTTTACAAGATCGGTGGAATGTATTTTTCTATTGCCGCATTGCCTCCACGATTTTCGTCGTTATTAGACAGTGTATTTTTGCTTCAACTTATACATACAGAAGATCAGAAGCATTTTGGAAATACAAAATGTTTTAAAAACGTAATCGATGAATTAAGATTTTTATATTCAGAAGGAATAACTATTAACGTTAACAATAAAAACTACAAGATTTATTTTGTTGTAATTGGTATTTTAGGAGATAATTTAGGGGTGAACAGTCTTTTCGGCTACAATGAGAGTTTTATTAGTGAATATTACTGTAGATTCTGTCGTGCTTCTAAAACTGATGCTCAAAAACTCGGCGTAGAAATACATTCTCTTGTTAGAAATGTTAAAAATTATGATGAAGACTTGAATTCTCTTGATCATGGGGTAAAGTGTGAATCTATATTTAATGAATTGCCTCAATTTCATATTGCTGTAAACTGGACATGTGATTTAATGCATGATTTGTACTTGGGCGTATGTCGATATGACATGTCAGAAATTATTAATTATTTCATTAAAAAAAAATATTTTACTTTACGTCACTTAAATGATAGATTAAAATATTTTGATCATACCGAAATAGACAGAGGTAATAAAGTAGCTCCTATTAAAGAAAATCATCTTAAAAGTGGTTATTTAATTACAACAGCATCGCAAATGTCTGCCTTGATTACTTATTTTGGAATAATCATAGGGGATTTAATCCCTCACGATGATCTCGTATGGGAATTTTATTCCATTCTTTACGATATTGTTGATCAAATTACTAGTTCATGTATTTCTGAGCAAGATCTAGTATATCTTTCAAGCCTTATAAAATCGCATAATGAACTTTTTATAGAATTATTTAAAAAACCTTTGAAGCCAAAGTACCACATACTAATTCACTACATCAGAAGCATTAGAACTATGGGTCCGCCTAAATACTATTCTTGTGAAAAGTACGAGTCATATCACAAAACTTTTAAAAATTATGCAAAACTTGTAAACTCTCGTATAAACATTCTCAGAACACTTGTTGTAAAGAATCAACTAGCACTGGCATTTAGGTTTATGAAGGGTCGAGGCTTAGAAAATACGACTGAATTTGGCCCAGTACTAAAGAATTTTATACCAGAAAAATATGGATTGAAAGCTAGCAATAACTCTGAAATGTATGAAGTATCTTATGCGAAAATTAACGGAACTGTCTATAAATTGTTAAACTCGATCTGTTTGGGTAATAATTCCGAAAATGATCCAATTATTGGAGTAATTTACAGTATCGTAAAAACAAATACAAATGAAATTTATTGCATATACAAGGAATGTAATACAATTGGATACGATAATAATATGAAGGGATATTTAGTATCGTTACCGCGTCACTTGGATGTGCATAAATTTATTAAATTAAACATCTATGAATACGTAAGACCATTTAAGATCCACATTAATGGAAAGGGTCAGTATGTATGTGCTAAACGAGATTTGTACTAATAAAGTTGTAATAAATTGAAAATTATGTGTTTTTTATTGTATACTTTATAAATATATATGTACATATATTAATACTATTTATTACTATTATTTTGATAATCAATTTTTAATTCCAGTAGGTAATTATTTTAAAGGTTTCATTAACAAATTACTAGTTTAATTAATTAAGAGGTTTCATTTATGAGCTTTTACAAATTAATGAGATTCGAATATTCCTTACAAAAAATATATTACGATAGTCTTCTAATCTTCTTGAATTCTGTATCCTGTCAGATATCTATAATTATTGAACTGTTCATTAATTACGACAAAAGAATTTATTCTCTTAGAAATTCAAACATTTAATTATTCTCGTGAATTGTAACATAAATTTATAAAATAATAATTTTACGTATAACGATGCGCAGGAACTTCGACGAAGATGGCCATTTTCTTTTTATTAATACGGTTCAAGCGTATTAATTTAATTAAACAATAAAATACAGTCGTTATCAGTGTTTGTGAAAAAGACACATAATTAAATGTGAATTTACGATTGCAAACATGTTGACAAAAATAATCTCCCAGGTATATAGCCATTGTCAACCCAATAATTTTTTTTCCACCGCATTTATTTAATGGCTGAAAATACGCATTTAATTACTTGTGACGAACTTACGAGCTCATCGACATGGCATTCGCATAAACTCTTTATTCCCTTAGCAGTATTACTTTTACGATCGCTTGAAATCGCAAAAAAGTCAACCGCACGGTGAAAGGAGACAGAAGTAAAGTCGAGAAAAACAACCCGAGAAGGAAAAGAGAGATAACGAAAAAAAAATTACAGTGAGAGAGACGGAACGAATTAAAAAGAATATATATAGAAATGAAAAAATACGATAATATTTATACAGTGCCGGCCAAAAATTCTCGAATATTGTTTGAAAAAAAGGTTATTCTTTAAACTAATGTATCTTCAATTCTATTAATTGTATAGAATAAAAATAAAAAATGAATGTTACTAATTACTAGAATTTTTTGTTTCATAAGATTTTTTTATATTTTTGAAATAGCTATAGTTTAAATTTTTAATATTATTTTATTTATTTTTTCGATTTACTAAGATTTAATTTCCCTATGTTCATAACTATATCTTTAAAGTATCCTAGCGTGTAAAAAATCCTGAATATTAGATTTTTTTAAAATCTTTCAAGTTGCTTTGAAATATTTTGCCTACCACTATTTGAAATAAAAATATAAATATTTAAAAGAATGGTTTTCTCTTAAAACAATCTAAAACAAATAACCAGATATAATATAAACCGATAATTGTAGTAATTAGTCTCAGCTTTAATATGCATCTTTAATTTTTATTCCACAATCAATAAAATTGAATATACATTAGTTTAATGAATAACCTTTTTTCAACCAATTTTCGATAATTTTTATTCTAAATAATTCCGGTAAAAATTATATTCTTTAAAGTGAAAATAATTTTCAAATTCTTTTACTGGGCGCATTATTTGATAAGGAGCCCTAATTAATTTGAATAATAATCAAGTCGAAATGGAAATGACCAATAGAACAAAAAAAAGGATTGTTGGAATGCTACTGAATTGTGACTACTGAGGGTAAAATTCAATAAAGTATGTCACAAAGGGATGGTCCGTAGATTCAACCAAGAGATTTATGCGAACCTATAAGTCAGACTCTTCTATTCACTCTATAATTCTGCAAGAACTTGCCATTGAAATTTAATAGCACACTAGCTAAATTTCATCTATATTTCCTTGAAAAAAAGTTTTTTTTTTCAATCGATAAACAAATCAATTTATGATTTAATTATTATTCTCGCATTAGAAATGATCACTTATATATTCTACATACGTGAAACATATAATTTACATTAAAAAATTTGTGCGTAATACAATAACAATTGGTATTTGAAATATTACAAATATCAAGCAATAATTAATAAATATAAATGAAAATATACCAATTTTAGATAAATCTAATTACGTACATATTTAAGTAATAAATAAGAGTATCAGATACTATTGCAGATGTACGAGATAATATACACTGTCATGATTTATACTCATCAGAGAATTCGACGATTTTTCATGCTGTCAGCTAGAATTTCTCGCAATGAACTCACTTTTGGTTTATTATTTGATAAATGATATTATTGTATACCGAAAAATTATTAATTTATTTTTAAATAAAATTATTTTAATTTTACACGGAAGTAAATACGATTGATTTGCCGTTAATGTGAGCTACCAAATATTCAATAAAAAACATATATCTCACTGCGTAGATTGAAACAAAAATTTTGATTATACACCAGATTTGACTTCAAAGCTATCGATCTGCCACGTACGATTGTACGTATAGCATTTCAACGACACTTTACGTCTATTCAATAGATGTCTTGAATTGAACTAGCGTATCTCCAACATCAACGAAGTGACATACCTAGAGACTGGATTTAATAGAAATCTATCGGTATGGTCAGCTATCGAATACTCGAATATCTACCCACCCTAATTTGAATTCGCCTAACAATTTGTATTCAAGCTGCGACTATAGGGTACATCGCGTAAAATCCCTGCGAATCCAATTGCCTCCACTGGTACGGTACAATTGATACTTCATTTTAATCTAAAATACATACACCATTATTTTAATAGGTGACACGCGACGAAGAATTTGCCGCGTGTTACACGTACTTTTGGATAGATGAGACGCGGTAGAGAATTTGCCGCCTGCTACACGTACTTTTGAGTGGGTGAGACACGACGGAAAATTTGCCCCGTGTTATCAGTCCTTTCGAGTGGGTTACATCCGACGGTGCAGACTTTACTACCGCCGATACTATACGACGATAATAGCAGGAAAAATGAAGCATAATGTAAACAAATGCAAAATAGGAATAATTAAAAAATAAACAAACGGCTTTTAAAACTTTTGGCCTCTTTTTTTTAACAGAATAGCTGCTGCCCGGTAAAGAAAAAAAAATTGTGTCTGCTCGTGTAAATACCGAACATTCGCGTTTATATAGCGAGTCACTCGCCAAAAATCTGTCGATGAATAAAACCTAACGGTCTAAACCGCTTGGAATAATAAAGTGCTATGAAGCTTATGGCAGATATTGTAGTAGTAGACAGAATAAAATGCGAAATGTCACCCAAAATATTGAGGGAGGAAAGGGTTGGAAAGGGGGCGGGGGAGGCGGGGGAAAGGGACAACTACCTTTGCGAATCAAGTAAGCCACAAATAAGCGAACTACTCGTAAATCGCCCTGGGTGATAATATTCGAATCGCATACCCTGGGCCACATTATCATTTGGTCTGGAGTCGGCTACATGCACAAATACACTCTCTCCCCCCTCCCCCCGCCCCCCTCTCTGCCTCTCTCTCTCACTCCGTCGTATTTATGTCGTGCAGTACGAACCCGAGGTAATGCATGCATTGCGCGTCCCCGGCGCGCTGCTGACGTGTACACGATATATATGTGTATATGTATGCGTGTATATACGAATGCTCTGTCTTTCTCTCCCGCGCGTTAATTACGTGGTGCTCTATCTATTGTGCGTACCTGACTTCCAACCCTCTCTCTCTCTCTCTCTCTCTGCCCCGTAGCTATACTAATAAATAAAATATTTCACGCGGGAATTCGTGAATGACGGCCGGACTACCGCGCACATTCTATATATACGACGCGTTCTAATAAGTGTGGGATGAAATTTTCAAGCGTATATATATGTTACACGTACGCGTGCGCGTGTGCGCGCGTGATCGACTGACGGAACAATTTTTTTATTTTTCTGCTATATGGAGGGCTAGGTAGTTTGTGAAAAATAAGGTTTTATATATACCGAGGGTTTCCGAGAAATTTAGAATTTTATGGTAATGCGCGGGGAATATTTAACGTGCATTAGATTACGCAGTTTCCAAGAGAGTAATGGCTCTGAATACAATTTGTTACAATGGTTGTGTTTCAAATGCTCGCGATACTGTATATCTATATGCAATGATGTAACTAGAACTGAATGTTTTGTTCTCTTTTTTCTTTTAAATAAAAATATACGCTAAGTATTAATTTGTATAATACCACTATTATTTTCATAAAATAAGGTCACACCAATAATCATGGTTTACTTCTTCGTAAAATATTTAAAATTTATTCCACTCTATGGATTAACTTGGTAATTTAATTTTCGATTTAATTTTTCGGTTGAATTAAAGGCGACTAAAGGATCTGACTTTATTATTTGTCAACAGTTTTACTATCTATTTTTACAATAATACATGAATTAAAATCAATATGGTTGACGTGCGTACAATGTAATGTATACACAAAGATGGTCGTTTTCAGTATAATTTAATTTTAATATTCGTATGCAAATATATTTTTATATTATTAACATATTATTTTTTAATATACAAGTATTTTTAATTTTTTAAATAATATTTGTTCATTGTATTCTTTAAAATATATTTACAATGAAAACCGATCACAATTACAAGTATTATATACAACTTTTTAGATTGGATACAAATTAAAAAATGCATAATTAATATTTGAATTAATGCATTTATTGTAATCATCAAAAATTTCAACGGAAATGCATATACATATTATACATGATAAGTTATTGGATTAATAACGTGAATAAAATGTGAAGATTAATAAGTGTATAATATACTATTTAAATTTGTCTATCTGCATTATATTTATTTTAAATTAAATGTGTAATGCATAAATCAAACTTTATTTGTAGGTCAAATTTAATGCGTATAGTAATTACATACGTCGTATCAATATATTATAAATTTCATTTATCTTTGCTAATAGAAATCACGCGATAAATTAGCGATAATATTGGACCTATGCGGTACATTCATTTATTTTTAATCTAATCGTCTGTTATATTATTATTATTTATAGATTGATTTGCAACCTATACGTAAAATTTATATCATTAGAAAATATAAGTACTGAAAATTTTTTGTACTTATAGTAACGTGTATGGTATAAGAAATTTGATTAAAGTTCGCGTAAATATTTTCATAAAGTGCAGTAAATTTTGGAGAATGTAAGTTTATCCTAGTGTTACTGGAAAGTAAAACAATATTTTCTTAGACATTTCTCTAGAAGCACGTAACTTTGCATTACACTATGATACGAAGAGTACAGATTGGACTTTTGATCCGAGATCTGTTTAGGCTTTTTTTTTTTATTTTGTATAACTTCTCGTGTTTTTTTATTTATTTAAAAATTTTCTCAAAAGTAAAATTGTAATTTTGAATAGTAGTTTACCAAATATTTAATAGATAGAAAGTTTGAATTTTTATTTAATTAATTTGTTGTTTCACTCAGAATAAAGTTGAATATATTTATGGAATCTCGATAAAATGTGACATTTAATTTACAGAACTATTATCCAAAGTAGAAAGAAAATCATAGAAATAATCGTATAATATATTATAGCTTTATAATCAAACCAATAAACACTAGTTAGAGAAAATTTAAATCATGTTTACTTTTTGATGTCAGTATGTTAAAAAAACTCGACAATTTTGAAGTAATTAATATATTTCTTTTAATATCGATATCCTTCCTGGAATCGCAGACAATTCGATTATCGAATAATATTCGTTGAAAAAACAAAATTAATCTACAAAAGTACAATCACAAAGTGTGTACGATGTTAAATAAACATAACGTTAACGCAAAAGGTATATATATACGAAGTACGAAACAAATTGCGTAAAATTCAATTGTTCCGCACATCCAATTTCTCCATTTCAAGTAATGCATTTAAGAGACATTTTTCCAATACCGCATATTACAGTCGCAGTAATGCATACAAGGGTAGTATATATACATTAACCCACCGGAGTTAAGCGAAATGAACAGGCACCTGACGTAACCGCAACAGCCAGTTGAACAATCAGTTACGATCAAACCTCGTGAGAAAAGTAATATTCCGCGCGTTATTATTGTGTGAATTTTCACACTTATCAATATTACCTATACCTATTTTGCACGTAAAAATATATACACAAGTTAAAACAATTTGAAAAAAACACTAAGTGTTTTTTTTTTTAATAGCATATACGAGAAATTCAAACGTGCAAATACATATGGGTGAAAGGTATCGTGGCGCATGGCACGCAAGAGAAGGCTGCCAACTGTAAAACGAATTGCGTTAAAGAACAATGAAATATATATCTCATGTCAGATTCCGGTATAGCGGGGTGACGAACTTTCCCGTCACCCGGTGTGTATGTGTGTGTATGTATATACAGTATATAGTGTTGCACGATAAGAATTACGCAAACCCGGTGTAATAAAGGAAAGCAGAAAGGAAAACTGCGAGGTCGAGAAATACAAGTCGACTTGGGATAGGGCATGCCGGCGGGTTAAACGAAAGAAAAAGAAGAGAGTAAGAGAACAAAGTGGTCGAAACCCGGGGTTACGTGAACGCGGGTGTAGACACACAGAGTGCACGCACCCACACACCGGTATAGATCAAACGTGGATCTACCGTGTACATTCGTTATTTTTGGATAGGCACACGTGGATTGACCAAAAGAGAAAAATAAAGAGAGATAGAGAAGAGGATCTCTCTGACAGGAATATTTGTGAAAGAAGAGATAAGCGCGCTCGATATTTCCGCGAGAGGGCTTGCATCATAGGGTAGATATAAGAGAAAAGGCGGTTAGAGAGAACGAATGCAGCGCATCGGACGGATAGTGCAAGAGAGGGAGGTAGAGAAAGAGGTAAAGATAAAGGGAAAGCTCGGAGGTCGTATGGCGCCCAGTGTGTTATATCTGGATCTTCATGAGATTCAACAGAATGTGTATCGTTTAAATACACGCACGCACGCGCACACACAGGACACACCGATGTGTATATATATGAAGTGCAATAGCTTTAATCAGTGCGTGTGTGTGTGTGTGTGTGGGTGTGTGCGTGCGTGTGTTTACGTGCACTTGTGCATAGACCTCGGAACGGGTGAACAGCATGCTAGAGCGTCTACTAAGTTAAAGAGGAAAGGAAAGGAACGACAAGCGACGTGAAAGAGAGATAAACGTATAATAAGTGTGTGTGTGTGCGCCTGTGTGCGTACGTCCATGCGTGTATGGGTGCATATATATACGGGGAGAATAATAAGAAGGGAAATAGGATAACGTAAGCGTCGAGTGCCGTAATTTTTCTTATGCTGTGAGGAAATAATGACTTTTTAAAAAGGAATTGCCAACCGGCTGAAAAGTAACCATCTTCATTCTTCTTTCTTCTTTTCTTTTTTATTTTACTTTTTCATTTACCTTTATAATAGACTTTTTATTTCATCGCATAATTATAATTTATGACGGAATGTATAACAATATATTCTTGTTAATTTATTATGTAAGATCAAAAGATTTGTGGAAGACTGATTAATGCTCGTTTTAATACATAATTATTTGCCATTTGATAAGCGAAGTGCATGGCGAATTTATTTTGTACCTCGGATGAATCGAATTTTTTTTATTTTTTCAAAGACGTTTAAAACTTTTATTTCAATGATTTGCAAGGAAAAAAACGTACTAAAATTTTAAATTACACACGAAAATAATTTTTTAATCAAAATTACCGTGGCATCGTGGTAAATCTGAAATATTTCAACCGTTTGATAATGCAGCTAGAAATCATAATGCTCGTAAGAAAATCAACACACTGCTTCCGATATTGACACGGTAATTAATAGGTTGCTCATCAAATCTTCCAAGATTACCGTGTATTTTAATAAGAAAATCCTCATCGTGCATAGTCTAATTTTTTGATAGAAATCTGATTGATCGAAGTCAGAGAAAATGGTTACTCGCATTTATAATTTCATGCTTTTTTCGACTGATTCTATTAGGGATGCATTACTTTAATTAAATCTAATAAAAAATTGTATTTATATTAAAAATCCTGGAAATTCAAATCAGTTAACATCGTACAAAATTATTTTGTCGAGCATACTCTTGTAACACTTCAGAAAAGCCAACTTCGAAACTTACTCGAAACTTAATAATTTCTTTACGAGTACCTTACCTTGGAAAAAGAAGGACGAGTCTACCGTTGGCTTATCATCTCATGAAACAGCAAATGCGCAAAGACACAGCAATATTATATCTTCCAATGCTTTCCATTTGAATAAGAAATCTGTCGACTCCCTAGTGAACTTGCAAGAGCTATTTGTAAATCACATCTCGTCATACTAATTTATATGAAGGTATACTAACATATTTTTTTGTTTACGTATTTATTTTTATATACCTTATCTAACATATTTAAATAAAAATAATAAAAGTTACTACTTGAAAATAGTAGCTATTATATCGCTAATTAATATAAGAGTTTTATTTTTTGTAAATTATACATTATTGTATATATGTAATAAAAAAGAAAATTCAGATAATCTGGCAGTGCAATAAATTACACGTGATTTAAGAGAACTAACATCATTATAATTAAGTAGTAAAATAAATGTACGAGCGATTCAATTATAACACATGTATGCCCTATGTATGCATACATAAGAGCAGAGCTTGGGAAGTAAGAAGAGTATCCGTCGAATATTTTTTCCGATACTTTTACTCGAACAAAAATATCCATCAAATTTTTTTTTTCGAATACTTTTTCTAAATGTGTTATCAACTAGCGAACTAGCGAGTGTTAAGGAGGTGGCATACCCGGTGGGTTACCGACCGAGCAAAAAAAAACAATTATTGCATTTATTTAAAAAAATATGTAATTTAATGCAAAACCCAAATACAGAAGCACTTAGGTAGTAAAATAATAAGTAATTCTACGAAGTTCCGGTCAATACGATAAAGACACCCTAAAAAATTTCTGCACCGAAAATTACGATTATCTCTGATTTTTCTAAATAAATGCAATAATTGTCTTTTTTTGCTCAGCCGGTAACCCACCGGGTATGCCACCCCCCGATTTTTTCGTGCGTCCGGATACTTCTCAGGCTCTGCATAAAAGTAAACATAACTGTAGTCAGTTGCCCTGGTAGAAATGTTCAACAGTTTTTGGGTAGTCCATAGCGAGTGAAAGACAAACTGGGCAGTGAATTGAGCAGTGACTGGTTAGTAGACATGTTATTTTCGTCATATTTTTTAGCATTAGCTAAGGACCAGCCATCAACTTATAATTGAAAAAAATAATATATAATTACAAGTTTATATCATTTAAAATAATAAAAATAAATAAAAAAAGTTTAGATGGTTGATTACATGTAAATTCCAATCAATACGTTAAGGGAGTGGCTTACCCAATGGATTACCGACCGAGCCAAAAAAGATAATTATTACATTTATTTAACAAAATACGCAATTTTATGCAAAACCAGAATACAGAAACACTAGATAATTAAATAACAAGTCATTCTTCAATGTTGCAGGTCAATGCAACAAAGACACCATAAAAAATTTCTGCACCGAAAATGTACGATTGTCCGTGATTCTACGGTGCAGAAATTTTTTAGGGTGTCTTTGTTGTATTGACCTAGAACATTGAAGAATGAGTTATTATTTAATTATCTAGTGCTTCTGTATTCTGATTTTACATAAAATTGTGCATTTTTTTAAATAAGTGGAATAATTATCTTTTTTGCTCAGTCGGTAACCTACCGGGTATGCCACCTCCTTAACTTAAACTTCCAGAACAGAAAAATGATTCATATCGATTCTTCAGTAGTGCTTTTCCAGTACCTAACCAGCGACACTGCCCATAGTTGATCTTAGTTAGTGACTAGTCTCACTGCTTCATTTTCTACCAGGTTGATAAAAAAATTTTGTACCCCAAAAAGTAAATATAGGTGGTAAATAATGTTTACTTAAAGTTAAATATTGTTATATACATTTAAACATATGTGCCATTAAATTTTTTAATAATTTACAATATTAGGGTAAATATACATATATATATAAAACGTTCATGAGAATCCACAATTTCGTTTATATGAATTATTACTATAATATTAGAGTTTATTATGATGTTCAGGGGAATACTCTATTAAGCGCTAACTTTACCGAAACAGCTGAAAATCTTCAGTCTTTATCAGCTGAGACATACCGTAGCTCCACCAAGCCGATAAATATAATATCAAGCGAATAAGGCAAAAGGAAATATCTCACTGGGTGACGTACCCAGAAAATACAATGGTAGAAGCATTTAGACCGAGCTTGCACAAAAAAAATGGAAAGAAAAATGAAGAAAGATGGATAAAATACTACAGAGATGAAAAAAGTGCAGCAGTGCCATTTTTTAATATGTCTTTCCAGGAGGAATCGAGGCGCTGCTGCTCTTTCTCTCTGTCTTTCTCTCTCTCTTTCTCCCCGTTTTTTTTGTTGTACCGCACCGACAGATGAAGCTCGATCTAAAAGCTCGAAGCTCCGATATGATCACGTGTTCGCATAGGATACAGAAAATAACGAATCGCCCGATTAAAAAATCCATGGGACATATTCTTTTCGTTTACTCACCCGTAGTTTTCTTGTTCACAGGTTGCTCTTGCGTCGTCTACAGCAGTCGGTACAACCCCCAGGGTGGCACTTTCATATCGCCCGACTTCCCTAAGCGTTACCCGGCGAATATCGACTGTCTCCTCTATACGTTTCATGGACGTCAAGACGAGATCGTCGAGCTGACGTTTCATCATTTCGACACTCGCAGCACTTTCCCCAAGTAAGTATACGGCTTCACCCAACTTTCGAATTTCTTTATATTCCACGATGCTCCTGTCGGCGCCACTGCTCCCTTTTTTTTCTCCCTCTTTCCTCTTCTTTCTTTCTTATACTCACTTCTGTGTCTCCTTTTCCGTCTCTCCAACTCTCTTTCGTTCTCTCGCATCTTTTATTTTTTTCTCGCGCGTTCAGCTTTTATTCGAAACGATGATTGATGCTTTTTCTTCCATACATTTTAATTTGCCGGGAGTGAGGAGCGGTGTATGTTTTTATTCATGGGAAATAGAAAGGTATCGTTTGTTGTTCTCCTCTCTCTCTCTCTCTCTCTCTCTATATATATATATATATGTGTGTGTGTGTGTGTGTGTTTTTTTTTGTTTTATTTGATTGACTATTGTTTGCAATTTAAGCATACGATGCGCTATGGTTTTATATTTATCACACAAGACAAGATAAATGTCGTCCGTTTAATGCGCGATAAAAATTTATATTGATACCGTATTTTGTTTGTTTGTACATTTTAATTAATCGATTACGTTTGGTTGAATAAACAATTAACAAGAATTTCATGAAAAATGTCATTTGATTTTTTTTTCGTATTATATTAAAAGAAAATAATTATTTATTCTGCTTTTAATATTTATCTGATTTTATGTATTAAAATTGTATCAAAACAAATAATATAAATATTTAAAAGGTATTAGATTAATATGTATAAAAATTGTTGATTATATTAAAAAAAAATGAAAACCATATAAAAACTTTGCGTGTATATATTATATATATATATATATATATATATATGTTATATAAATCGCATTGTATTCGTTTTAAATGTTTCATACGATAGTTTTTTCTTAAACTAACATCCATCAAGTATCGTTTTTATCGTTTTCCTCTTCTATAGAATAAAAGATAATACGTGTTATATGTAATTCATCAAGCTATAGTTGACATTATTTTTTTGAGTTATATTTCTCGCCTAACTATATTTTATATTTATTTATTTAGTTAAATAAATAAATAAATTCGATGAAAACATGATGTACAGCATAAAAATATAGTTAACCCAACAATAGAAATAATGCATGAAACGTTATCAGTTACCGTTAATACAAATATAATATCTGTATATTGTATCGATTACAGTTGAGTTTAACATTCATTTTTTTTAAAGTCCTTATAATATAAAATTCTGTAAACAAAGTATTTAAATTCACTTTAAATTATTTACTTTAAAAAATAAATGTAAGTCAACTTAACAAAACAGTCAGTGTTGAATTACTGTTTCAATACCTCTTGACTATCGCGTGCTTCATTTTTAAAAAATGTAGTAGTGAAAAAATAAAAGGTTGAACCGACGCAGATAAAGCTGTAAAAATTTAATTTATAAAATAAATAATTATTGTATAAATCTTAGAAATTGTCATAATCGACTGTTACCTTTAAATTTGATTACCATGATAATAACTAAATATTATTTAGCAAAAAAAAATTATTATATTAAATTCGTTTTAATTAAATAAGTTTCACTTACCATAATAAAATTTAATTTCATTGTTTAATTCTCGATTAGTTGTTGTGGAGTATTCCGTGTACGTAATGTACATACATATGCTCGACGATATGTAAAAAACTAACATATTTTTTCAGGCAGTATTTTTTTCTGAATATAAAATTTTATCTGTTACGAAAATGAAAAAATGTATATGTAATTCTTGACCAAAGAAACCAAACAAAACCACTTTTATATCCAGTTTCCATGAAAATTACGAAAAGATAAACATATACCTATATGTTTTAATATCATATAAAATGTTTTAAAAATATTTTTTTTTTGAATAGCTGTACAACGCGTACACATGATTTTGTTCGAATTTTCAAATTTTAGTGAAAATAATAATACAATAATATAAATTATGTAAATTTATAAGAATGTTTGAAATAAATATTTGAAATATAATACTATAGATATGTTAATTAATTTAAAGGTTAAAATTGCAGTGTCAATACTTATTCGAAATAAAATATTCCAGTTATTTTAACAATTTTAAATTAAAATTGTTTGCAAAATGCTTACAAATTAACTGAAAACAAAAATTTTTTGTTTATATCGGTTAACGGTATATATTATTTTATTTTTAAATATTTATTTTCATCAATTGTTTTATCGATTTAAAAATAACATGCAAATATTTGAATTTTTAAATTTATTTCTGTTTCTCTATTATTATGCGTTCTTGTGTAATAATTAAAAAAAAAATTAGTTTGCGTAATTTTGATTCTAACTTTAATACATACTACAATTTATGTGACATGAGTCACTTAAAAGATTTTTTTTAAATGATTGAATGATTCGTAGAATTCTCATGCTTGTACTGCATGCACCTACTTTCTTTGAACTTTCTTTCTCGACTTCACTTCCATAACATTTATTTCCGCAAGCTCTTCGTAGCTTTGCAGTTCTTATGAGTGGTTACAGTAATACATCGACGAACAATGTTTTCGAGCTGTGCATACAGTCTACCTTGTAAAAATACATTGATTAATTAAATAAGACAGGAACTTAATAATAAAATAAGGATAAATTATTGATATATTGTTATCTTTTTTTATTTGGCATATAAATGGTTAAATGACTATTTAAAATAATTGTTTAATATTGCACATTAATCAATTTAACTTTATAAATAGATGTCGAACGTGTGTCAATTAATAATTATAGCGACATATAAGGTGAGAAAGGTAGCTTATAGTAGATACAGTTTCCGGGACTTGTGGATAGGCCTGAAAATAATACTATTGTCGCCTAGGAGATTCAGCGATGTAGCCACAATTTCCTGGACCAGTTGGTGACGATGAGGAAAACTTTCAGGCAAAGTAGATCGGTGATAGATGTATATGTGTCGATCGGCTTCGTCGTTTCCCGAGTGAGAGAGCGAAATCGCCGCATGATTCGTCTTTTCACGGAGACCTTTCAACAGCTTCAATATTCCATTGCGCCTTTCACTTAATTAGGCCCCTCTAATTCTACGAAATCAACACCTATAACGGCCGGGCGTAGATTATTACGTTTTATTATAGTTATTATTATAATGTTTATAAAATTATTTTCGTTTAAATTTATGATCGTATATTTCATATTATTGTAACTCGTCGTTTATTTGTTTCTTCTCATACGGTGTACGCATACACATAAGCTCAGGAAAAAATTGGTCATACTAACTTTTCATTGAATTACGTTGCATTCTTGAGCATTAAATCAAAACAAAGAGGATCCATACGAAAGACACAAAAACGTTCGTGAGCGTTTACGTTTCCGTGATACATAAATCTATAAAATTGAACTTTCCCCGTGTAAATCATTCTCGGTCACACACACACACGCAAAATACACATGGCCCTCGAAAGTCGTAGGCATTTTTCTTTGAATAGGGTGGAATGTTATTTCAAAACGATTCTCCACCCACATATATATGTATACATCCATATATATATATTCACATACGTAGTCACGACATATATACTAATATTTTTGTTTGTTCAAACGTCATCAGTCAAAAGGCAAATTTTATCCAATCACGATTTAAACGAACAGACAGTACGTAGTCGCAGTATTTAATTCCGAGGGTTGAGATTTTTAGCGTGCGATATATCTATAGATATATATATATATACATTCACGTATACACACATACGCAAAAGCTCAGTGGATTCGGGACTCGAATTTCCGGAATCTCGCTAGCCGGGCGCGTGTGGCCAAAGTTAAATGCGCCGTGGGTTATATCTAACGAAACTTTTGATTTACGAGGAGAGATCGGCCGCGATTTCTGTGGAACGCTCGCCAAACTATTTAGAGATGCGTATACCCACTCGCATTTGCGATCTCTCGGTGTATAATAAAAGATATGTTCTTTTTTTTTGGGGGGCCGGCAGAGGCGAGAGGGAAAGTCGTTTTGCTGTGTATTTTGTTCGATGCTCAGTTTTTTTTTAGCAGAAACTTTTTATTTAGGAGGATATGCGATTGTATCAAGAGTTTTTTTTATCAAGATCTATCGCAAATCTTCACTTGTTGGGTAAACTAATTTTATCTTTGCTTTTTTTTCGATTATAATTTTTATTGACAATCCATATTTATATACTAAATTTTAAGTATGCGATTGAAAGAATAATAACTTCGTTTAATTTTAACGGATTATTCTAAGAGCACATTTATTTATCTTGCATAAGTCGACGAAATGTATTTTTTTGTCAAGTAAGCATCGTTTGTAGTACAGTAAAATTAAAATTTCGTACACTTTGCTATAACTAAACATTTGAGAATGTCCATATTTATAAAGCATTATATCTAATACATTGTGTCTGCACTAAAGTTATGACAGTAAAATGACAGTAAATCATGCTAAAAACAAACATAAGTATTTAAAAAAGTAATTATTGTTTAAATTTATTAAATATTGATATTTTACCATCTAATAAATTTGAAAATAAGGATGTTTTGTCTAACAGTCTGTAGATATACAGAACAACTATACCATTTCCAATCTGGACTAATTCGGTGACCCGAATTCTCTGACATTTCGCCCTTGTAAGATAATAGTTATTAATGTGAGTTATCTGTTTCTTGGCTAAAGTATCTTTTATTTAATTATTTTATTAGCATTACAATAATATTTCTTAATTTAATTATAATCTTGGATCGGCGTAGGACGATCGAGCATATATATATATATATTAAACTTTTTTAGATATTTAAAGTGCGGTAATCGAAAGATACTCAAAGAAAAAAGAAAGCAAATAAATTTACCATAATTTACCATAAAATCGTTGTCTAGAAAAATTGCACGAGTTCATTGAAAATGTTTAACAATGTTACTGCAATTTACGTAAATACTGCCTCAATAAGAATGCAATATGGACATGTTCTGTATCTGTTGTATAATCAGACAAAATTTAAATAAAAAAATGTTCATCAAATGTTACTTTTTTAAATCTGATATCACTACTGCAAATTAAATAATAAAAGGATTTTTGTATCAAGCCCCTTTAGCTACAATATTCACTTTTACTGACCAAATATCCCGACGATTAGAATTTTAATTAAACTGTTCACTCTATATTTAAATTCTAATTGCTACAGCATGATTAATAATGTTTATCATCAATTAATTTTTTATTGGTGTTAAATATGTAATAAATATTTCACTTCCAAATGATTAATAGTAATAAACTACGATAATGTGGAAAATCAATATTGTATCAAGGATAATAAGTACAAATGTAGAAAATTTTTCCAACTCCATTAGGGGAAACAAAGAAGTTCATAAAAAGTAAATTTCAGTACTCTCATAACTTTCCTCTCGTACCAGAACCAGGATATTATATGTATGTACGTATATATATATATATAGGAGCAATTCTTTCTCATCGACAACTTTCTTCCCCTTGATCCTTAAAATTCAATCGCACGCGCACACCTAAAATCCAAAATTAAATCAGAGTGGCTATAGACATCGTTTACCACACGAAAAAGGGCCATAAAAATGTGAAGGCTTCCTCGCACGGAAATCTCGAGCGACGGGGACAAAAGGAGAAAAAAAGCCCAAAGGGACAACGAGGCGAGAAAACAAGGGTAGACGACGGGGTGCCCGTCGCATAGATACAATATAACGTCTCGGAAACGAAGGGCGAAAAATAAATGGCTCTGGGTTAGCCACATAGTAGACTACCTCTTACATACACCCACGAACACTCTTGCGAATAAATATATATATCTATATATATATATGTATATATGTATATACGTGAATTCACATAACGTTTCGTCGCACGCTCGACTCCTTTATTATCCCATTATGACACGAGCGAAAAACGAAAGAGGCGGGAGTGAGGGACGTCGCGCACGAGTTGGCGTGACGTGTCCCTTCCTTTGAGTGTATATATAGGTATACGCACGAATTTTGGATTCACCGCGTGGTGCGAGTCTCGCGGAGCACTGATGTTACTACTGAAACCGATGTCGACCGAGTTCTACTGTATGCGTAGATATATAGGTGCACACATACACACACACACACACCTATCGTATACCGAGATTTTCCAGACGGTGAGATTTAACGGGGGTTCAAGGGGTTGGAGGTGCGCGTCCCGTCCTTTTCGGTGATAAAGAAGAGGGAAAGGGAGCGGAATGGAGGATCCATGAATGGAAAAGTGGGAGAGAATGAATGAACGACCGGGTTTTCCGTGAGAGAGGGATTTTGGTGGGGAGAAATGCATATACGTATACTGGGATTAACTTACACGTTAGTCAACTCATTTTCCGGGAGAACATTCAACATTCACTTTTATCTGAAATATCTATTTTCCGTGGTAATTTCGTATTTCCTTGAAGTAACGGGCAATCGCAAATACGCATATTTTTAGATAATGTAGAAAAATTAATTTTTAACTATTTTAACGTGATTCCCGAACAGATAACTATTATAGGCATTTGTAAAACCTACAGTTAAATGTTTAAAAATCGGATATATTTTTTATTTTCGTCGTATTAACGTTTAACAATTAACATTTACAAAGACAAACAAGATATCTTTGCACCCGAGTGATGAGTGTAAAATAAATATAAATAAAATAAAATGAAACGATAACCCGTGAAGGCGTAATTACACGGTTAACGGTAAACACAGCTTTTAAGCTAACCAAACCCATATATCGGTGAGTATATCGCACAGAAAGTATAAAATTTCAAAAGCGTTTGTTACACCAGATATTACAAAAAGTATTTATACTTATAATTACGAGAAATTGTCAGCGCGTGTATATAACCGTTAATAATATTGCAATGTTTAATGTAATATGTACGACTAACACTTAATTTCTTTATCTAGTCGGGCCCTTACGATATTCATACACGCACAAATGCATAAGCTACTCACGTGTTATAAAACCGTAAATTTTCAACGGTTTAAAATTTGAGTGAAACATTCGTATACGAACAAGTTTGCCAGTTCTATAGGTTAGCCAAAAAATTAGAGGATAATAAGCAACGGTTTAACGAGTAATAAAGGCCAGAATACAAAAAAGAAAGGGAGAGAGGAATAACTATATATAGACAAGGAAGGAAAGAAGAGTCGTAAGGTAAAGGTATAGAGAAACAGGAACCAAAATCCCGCATAGTAGGCAGTGGAGCGTGGGCTCTGGTAAAGCGGAAGTTATTGAAGTGTCGTTTTGACCCAAGCGCTGAGTGCCAAGCCTCGCTCTCTAGCCGCACAAGAGAAACGCGTTACGGCATAAGAATCGCAGAGCACTTGCTAGGGGCTTTCCCTTTATCGCTCTCGCTCGGCTTCGTAATATTTTTACAACCGCTGTTCTTTCTTTGCCCTTTCGTATATACCATTGCGCGAGTAGCCTTGTGTATATATATATTATACGTATGTGCGACTCGAATACGCGGATTAGACGTGCCAACTATACTTGCATTTGCGTGACTGTTTTAATTTCGTATTGTGAGAAGTATTGCTTCGCATTCTTCGAGTACATGGGTTTCCTTTTTTATATTTTTACCGCGCGTTTCTAAAGAACGTTCTCTTTGTTATTTCCTTAGCTGTATACGCATTATAAATATTTATTTACATTTGTGTAGGTTTATATATAAACAAGTTTGACCAACGAAATTTTCCGTTATACAAGAAAAATTTTGACGTTTTTAAAACACTTTTTAATTTAATATTCGAATCAACAGTAGTTACGGTTACTTTATTTTCAGTTAGTTTGAAAACAACTGATATCAAAAGGGGAAATGTAAATAAAAATTTTGGCCAAATAAAAAGAGATAAATTACGAAAAATAATTTAATATTTATAATATATATATATATATATATATATATATACATACACATCATATATTTTTTTAAAAAATTGTCCGGTACACGAAGAACGTGTAAAAATATAGATATTTTATTAAATAATCCTTAAAAAAAGATATCTATAAAGTTGAAAAGTAAAATTCCAGGGATTTAGTAAATTGAATTTAATGAAACAACAGTCGATTTTCTTCCAATTTAACTTTCATTCTTTGTTTCAACGGTATTCCATTGAGCAAAATTCTATTGTTACATTTTTGCGTTTTTCGATATTTTTCATACATACGTATGGGCAACCCACATACTCAATTTTTGCAAATAAAATACAAATGCTCCTCAATGAAATGTTCAAAATATATAGTTTTTATTGTTCAACTTGTATAATATTTTTTAAAGAAGAGAACATATATATACCTAATAATTCTCATTTTTTTATGAGAAATTACGCGTTTTATTTATACATTATTTTATTTTACAATATATATGTGAATTATTTATTATTTTACTCTCCATGTTATTTGAAAAATATACATATTTACTTTTGTAATTAAAACAAATACATTTTCGGAATTAAGCGAATTACGTTATATTAAGTTATTGTTACCCATCCGAAAGGTTAAAATATATCTTCAGAATAGATATTTAAAATTATGTACAATTCTAAGATATAGCTTAAATTATTTTTATAAATATATACATTATATTAATATACGTTGAACAATAATCCAATAGATAATTATATTGAAACGAAAAAAAGCACTCTAATTAAATGTAATGAATGCGTGACGAAAGAAAAAAAAATAACACGAAGCGGGTTTTTTTCTTTGACCACGCGAAGAAGCTTTATAATGCTGTCGATATAATCATTCGAGCGCGTTAAACAAAATTAATCATCGGCAAGTTCTTACACCATTCTCCCCTATTCGGTCTTCGACAGCGTAAGCCCAAAAAGCCCGTGAGCAAACTTTTCAATCAAATAATTAGAAAGACTTTATCTCTCTTACTCTCGTTCAGGGTAAGATAAAGAGTGAAGATATATATACTGATAAAGAAGCGCAGCTCGATCGTGATTCTCCTTTGGGAAAAGTCCCTTTTGGCTTACGGTACGAAATGAACGTATACACACGCCAAAAGGGACTTTGAGCGGTATGCGCTTAAAAGATACCAAGTGTATGTATGTATATATATATATATAAAGTATATCCTGGTATATGGTCTTTTCTTCCTATCTGGCAAGTCGCGCGGTGCTCTTTTATCTCAACGCGTGTAATTGCTTTTTCGAGAACTCTTTTACGTGCTAATGTACCACCGAAAGATGTAACAGAGGGGAAACTACACCAAAGATTTATGAAGAAAAGTTGTTGGAATCTGCGTTACTGACTTGTCAAATTTACTCTTGCTTTTCTCTCTTTAATGAAACATTGATTGTTAATTGTTATACCGTTTCAGTTAAGTTCTCTATAAGATCATATATCTTCTTTTCTTTTGTGATTTCTTAATTATTACACGGGTTGATATATTTCTTGATTGTAAATTATCTATTACGTGATTTGTATTAACGGAAAGTCTGTACAAATACAAGTGGAAAATATAGGTGGTTACAATATATAAAAATATTTATCTTCATTATTTTTATTATTTTTATTTACGCAAAGAAATATACTCGAAGAAATATTATTCCTTTGAATTCAATAATTTTTTCAGCGTGTAAATTATATAAATAAAGTTAAGTGTGCAACAAGTGCGTATAATCAAATGCGATATTTATTAATATTAATTAATTGGTAGAAATGATTTTTGCAATTAATATCAGATTAGAAAGACTATTATTGAATAAATACTAATGAAAAATAAAGTCTATTTCTTCTAATGTAAATAGAGAGTTACTAAATTTTACTTTGATCTACAAACTTGATATGTGTGAGTTAATATTATATTAATCGTTTTCACTTTTTATTATTAAAAAGTAATTATATAAGTTTAAAGGGAAAATTAGTATACCAGAAAATAATTTTCATTTTTGTTATCAAATTTACTGTAACATAGTCTTTATGCTTTATACGAGCTTCAGGAGAACGTTTCCGCCAGGTTGCTTACCAGAAAATTAATATTAATTTTAATCGTAGCCTTGATATTTAATGTTGAAAATAACCAATTTCGCATAATTATCTTCGTAGAAAATGGATTTAAATTGTTCGCGATTTACTATAAATATTAATTATAAATATTAATACTTAAAAAATGTATTAGTTCCTTCTTTAATTTAACACATACGTTTCAAAAAGCAGTCTTAATATACACGAGATAGATTTATGCGATAAACTAAAAAAATCGAAACAGAAATGTAGTTGATTAAAACAGACCTCTAAAATTCATGGAGGAAAGAGACTAAGAGTGCATATGATGGGAAAATCAAATAGCGTAAGGGTGGTGAGTTGGGGAGGAGGGGGGGGGGGTGGTAAGTCCCTCAAGGGTAAAAGAAACTGATATCTCGGAATTTCAGGGGTAGACGTGTACATGTATATAGATATACCTAGAGGCGCACATGGAAACGTAGAGGATGTAGGCGAAAAGTGCGAAGAGTCATCTTTAGGATTGGATTTTTCCATTCCTAGCCTCTTCTCCTGACTACGAACCGTAAGGGAGGAGAGATCGAAAACGCGAGTAACGGATAAAGCTTCTTTGGGATGCTCGTGGGAACCGACAGTTTTAAGCCGCCGCCGACGACGACGACGCCCAGTCCTCTTATCTTTCTCAATGATATCTCGACTCCTTTTACTTCTACCTCTCTATCCACTTATACAACTTATTATAAGTTACTTATATATGCATGAAGGAACTTAAGATACGTTTTTCAATTAAATTCCGAAAAGTTTATTACGGGTAACTTTTTTTTCTCGATAACTGATCGAACGTATCCTTTGATTTGTTGTTGTACTACGATAACGTGTTCAAATTCGCTCTTAATTTATACGTGGATTGCTTTTAAAATCACATATTTCAGCTAATTAATAACACTGAGTTTTTGGACAATTTTTTTTAAATAATCACTGAATCAAATCGTATTTTATTATTATTATATTTTAAAAGACACAAACAAGAAAATCACTGGACATTTGGATCTTAGATTATATTTTAACTTTAGAAAATAGTTTCTTGTACAAAAATTTAAAGAAAGATATGGTCTTAGAGACCACTAAAACTAAATTTCCGGAAAAATCGCTTATACTTCCAATCGACTATAACTGATCAGAAATTAAAGATAGACACTCGAATAAAAGTTTAAATAAAAGTTCAGATCAAATGGATACTAAAAAATGAGCTCTAAGCCATATAAATTGTTACAAAATTAAAGAAAAATTAAGGAAATTTCAGATTTTAAATTCGATTAATTATTTTTTTTTTAATTTATACGCTTCAAGATAATTCTATGAATGTGTACCTATGAGATCTTTTATATATTACAATTTGTGTATAAATTGTTGTTAAATTCAGATTCTACTCAAAAATATTTATTATTCAATAAATCCGATGATATTTATTAATAATGATCAAATCATTTTTATGTAATTTTATCATTTTTGTGTATGTATTAAACTATAATTTTTTACATATTTTTTAAATTGGTATTTATTTTGGCAAAAATTGAAGAGTTAAAGACTACTTCCATATTCGATTGACTGACTGCATGTTGTACGGAATCCATTTTCACGGTTAGTTACCCATTTCAAAGATATTATTGCTTGATTGCTCAATTTCTACGGTATTCCTAGAATGATCCTTAGGTAAGATATTCTTATTTAAATTCGAATTTTATAAAAATGTATAAATAATCAAAATTTATGGCTTTATAAATTAAATATGTACATATATCTAGTAAAAATTGTAGATATTTTAAGAAAATAGTTAAATGAATTCGTTTCTTATTCGCACATTTCTTCGAGGCCGCGTTCGTTTCTTTGCAAAAAAAAAACTAAACAACTTGTATTCACGTAAGAAATTTGATATTACAGTGTAGACCCACCTTCGAGTAATACAGAAATTTTATTTCACTTTATGTGCCAGTCTTTTATACTACGTGCATCAAATTGGCTTCGCGGTTTTATAGTTGCGCTCGAAAGTTTAAAGTACCCTTATAAACTGAGAAAAATCGGCTAAACTATAAAACTGAGTAAATTTGTGAAAAATTGGCCTAAATATTTCAATTTTGTAAAAACGACATTTTTTTTCAGTGGAACATTACATTCCTGCGAATTTGAAGACGCAGTAGAATTTTAAAACCATCGTTATCTACACTGCTAACCACTTACTTTTGTTATTTTTCGATTATATCCTCACTTTATATCAATTTACGTTATATGTTTCGTATTTCTTTTTACCATGGAATCTTTTATCAGCTCGGTATTAATTGAATTCCTTACAATTCGTACAAAAATTATCAAGTCGATCTACTCTGTGGCAAGAGTTCCATCGCTGCAGTCGAGTTTGTCATCTATACTGTTACGTGGGGTTGGTCGCTCTTGACCTTCGGGATAGTATCACGGGTTAATAAGTGAGTACGAGAGTATAAGTATGAATCGTTTATTTGATCGTCCCGAGGGACACGTCTACTAACTACAAAAGGTGGAAAGCGAGTGTCTCGCTAGTCCGCGTGTCCATTGAGGATGGACCATCAAAATCCTTATCATTCGCACAGTGGGGGGTAAATATGTTCCCAGGTGCTTGTCTTACATGCTGAGTGCCGACTCAGCATGTGAACACTAAGTTGCGCGAGTTCTCGGAACTCACGTGACACGTCCTAGGCCGCGACCTTCATCGGCCTCGATGAAGTTACATTTAATGTTTGAATATAAGAGATTACAATGGTGTTAGTATATTAAGGAAAAAAAACGAAATTGAGAGAAAAAAATCTAGTAATGTGTTATTGTATGATTACATACACATATGTGTATGTGTTTTTGACGTTACATGTTATTGGTATCGGTACATTAAGATAATCGATGCGCGTTTTTTTTTTTTATTTTAATCTTGGTACCTAAATATATGACTACATTTCGTCCTTACGTTGAGTTCATATAAAGAAATATTCTTTGTTTTTTTTGGTTTTTTTTTTTTTTCATTCGTCCATTCAATGTGTTTAGTTTAAGTGTATACAATTTTGTGTGCGTGTGTGTGCGTGTGTGCGTGTGTTGTGTACAACATTCATAACCCGTATCAACGTATTATTGGTATCATTGTTGTCTTTGCATTTTCATTCTTCTTATTGTGAGTGACTCCGAAACTTAACAACTTTGTAGCATTATTCGCCTGTTGACTGGTTGATGTAGGTAATTTGTTAGATTTTGGGTAAAATTGGGCCAATAAAGTAATCGTGTTTGTTGATTTTAAGTTACTCTGTATGTTACAGGTTGTGGCTGAGTTAGTAAACCAGATTGGTGTTGAACTAAGTCCATCTAAAATCACTTAAAATTGATTAGTAAAAAAAGGGGGGGTGGTACCTGGAGAGAATAATTCTTAGTGAATGCGAGTATGTATTTCGATGGTTATTTTATTTGTGCGTGTGTTAAGGCACTGTACTTTTTTGTTATGCTTCTTATGAATATTGTCTTTTACATGAAAGAGAACGATTTGCATGTGAGTATATGAGTGTGAACATAATTTCGTGATTTGAGTGGTGTGGTTTGTGTGCTTAGTCTACTAAAATGTTAGTGATCTTATGCGAGTAACGGATAAAGCTTCTTTGGGATGCTCGTGGGAACCGACAGTTTTAAGCCGCCGCCGACGACGACGACGACGACGACGCCCAGTCCTCTTATCTTTCTCAATGATATCTCGACTCCTTTTACTTCTACCTCTCTATCCACTTATACAACTTATTATAAGTTACTTATATATGCATGAAGGAACTTAAGATACGTTTTTCAATTAAATTCCGAAAAGTTTATTACGGGTAACTTTTTTTTCTCGATAACTGATCGAACGTATCCTTTGATTTGTTGTTGTACTACGATAACGTGTTCAAATTCGCTCTTAATTTTACGTGGATTGCTTTTAAAATCACATATTTCAGCTAATTAATAACACTGAGTTTTTGGACAATTTTTTTAAATAATCACTGAATCAATCGTATTTTATTATTATTATATTTTAAAAGACACAAACAAGAAATCACTGGACATTTGGATCTTAGATTATATTTTAACTTTAGAAAATAGTTTCTTGTACAAAATTTAAAGAAAGATATGGTCTTAGAGACCACTAAAACTAAATTTCCGGAAAAATCGCTTATACTTCCAATCGACTATAACTGATCAGAAATTAAAGATAGACACTCGAATAAAAGTTTAAATAAAAGTTCAGATCAATGGATACTAAAAAATGAGCTCTAAGCCATATAAATTGTTACAAAATTAAAAAAAATTAAGGAAATTTCAGATTTTAAATTCGATTAATTATTTTTTTTTTAATTTATACGCTTCAAGATAATTCTATGAATGTGTACCTATGAGATCTTTTATATATTACAATTTGTATAAATTGTTGTTAAATTCAGATTCTACTCAAAAATATTTATTATTCAATAAATCCGATGATATTTATTAATAATGATCAAATCATTTTTGTAATTTTATCATTTTTGTGTATGTATTAAACTATAATTTTTTACATATTTTTAAATTGGTATTTATTTTGGCAAAAATTGAAGAGTTAAAGACTACTTCCATATTCGATTGACTGACTGCATGTTGTACGGAATCCATTTTCACGGTTAGTTACCCATTTCAAGATATTATTGCTTGATTGCTCAATTTCTACGGTATTCCTAGAATGATCCTTAGGTAAGATATTCTTATTTAAATTCGAATTTTATAAAAATGTATAAATAATCAAAATTTATGGCTTTATAAATTAAATATGTACATATATCTAGTAAAAATTGTAGATATTTTAAGAAAATAGTTAAATGAATTCGTTTCTTATTCGCACATTTCTTCGAGGCCGCGTTCGTTTCTTTGCAAAAAAAAAACTAAACAACTTGTATTCACGTAAGAAATTTGATATTACAGTGTAGACCCACCTTCGAGTAATACAGAAATTTTTTTCACTTTATGTGCCAGTCTTTTATACTACGTGCATCAAATTGGCTTCGCGGTTTTATAGTTGCGCTCGAAAGTTTAAAGTACCCTTATAAACTGAGAAAAATCGGCTAAACTATAAAACTGAGTAAATTTGTGAAAAATTGGCCTAAATATTTCAATTTTGTAAAAACGACATTTTTTTTCAGTGGAACATTACATTCCTGCGAATTTGAAGACGCAGTAGAATTTTAAAACCATCGTTATCTACACTGCTAACCACTTACTTTTGTTATTTTCGATTATATCCTCACTTTATATCAATTTACGTTATTGTTTCGTATTTCTTTTTACCATGGAATCTTTTATCAGCTCGGTATTAATTGAATTCCTTACAATTCGTACAAAAATTATCAAGTCGATCTACTCTGTGGCAAGAGTTCCATCGCTGCAGTCGAGTTTGTCATCTATACCGTTTGAAATTTTTTTTTTAACATTTACCAGATACCAAAGGTGAATGAAATTATATCGAATAATTTGAAATATTTCATTGATCACTTGAAAAAAATTTTAATAGCTGGTAAAGTGTAGAATGGGTAAAAAAAATTACTTTTTTATTATTGAACTTTCATTAGTTATAAAATATATTCAACGTACGTACATTTTCATTTTAGCTTATACTCGACGGTATTGCAAATTATAATCTAATTAATAGAGTTATAAATATAAATAAGTAGTTTTAATAAATAATAATAATAATAGTGAAACAGGAAACAACAGTTTAATTTATCAAAATCTGTCAAGTGAAACCAATTAAACTATAATCAAGGTAAAGCAAAACACAGTGAAACGCAATATAACCCATCCTCGAAAGTTTACCGTAAATCGTTGGCTGTAACAAAACGGTAAAAACAAACCCCCCCGGAGTGAAGCTACTTATTTTTCCGCACGCGTCCTCTTAGAGTAAAAACGAAACAAAAAAGCGTCAAAGTTAAATTCTAATTTGCACGCGGGCGTCGTAGATAAGACAAAGATTAGCACGGAAGTGGCGCGCGGAAGAAATAAGAAAAGGAAAGTAAAAAAAAAAAATAAGGAAACGATCGGTAGAGAAGAATAAAAGAAAGAAAAGAATGAAAGAGAATCGAAAATGGTTTTATTTTGACTTTTGTTTCTTGGCGCCTTTAGGAAACCCGATTAATTCCCAATACGAGTTACCAGCCACGACTGATCGGTTTGAACTTTTTAGCTGTTCCCGAGGCGACTTCCTAAAGGTTTTTCTACATCTGGAGGCCGGTAGTACCGGGGTGTCCGAGTACACGCAGTGGTCGGGTATTCTCTGTGGCGGCCTCCACGACATACCTCGAGTCCTATACAGTTCCGGATCGACTCTTGTCCTCGAGTTTCACTCTGAACCCTTGATCGGGGCAACCAATGCAACCAACGCTGGATTTTCCGGAACTTTTCGCTTCATCGACAAACGTGAGTATATATCTCCACAGTTTCACATGTATCTATATGTATATCCGAGACGTATATATCTACCACTTTACTTTCTTTCGTACATACACGTATATAGAAAGTGAGAAACTTTGGTAGATTGCCGCAAGAAAGGGAAGGGGGATTTCAGATTTAAAAATTTTACTTATTCGAAAGGGGGAGCGTTGGAGAACTTGGTTTTAAAACGAGACGACGAATTCGCTCTCTCTCTCTCTCTCTCTCTCTCTCCCCCGCACAGTTCGATTTATGCGGGAAACAGCGCTGCGGGGACTTTGTAACTGAGTAAAAATCGTAACTAACTCAAGAAACTTCCGCGAATTGGAGTTTCCTAAGAATTTTGGATACCCTACGGGAAAAGTGTATACCGGTTTAATCTTTATATACGCGCGTTAAAAGATTTTTTTTTTAACGGGATATATTTAATATATTAATTACCTTTCATTTGAGGTAAAGTAAATACGTTAATTCTGTAATTTATTCACTTAACAATGAGCAATCGCAAAACATAAAAAATAACATTTTTACGGTTTATTTTTGTAATTAACACGCGTTCAACGATTCTCGCAGATATGTGTCTGTAAAAAATGCTTGTGTCAGAAATTAAATTCAATCCAGTATTTTCAACCCTGAGGAATTGTGTAAAAACCGATAAACTGCGTATAATTACGAAATATAATTAAGTAATCAACGGTACGTAAAAAAATCTTGAAAATTTAAAATTGAAATGTAAATGATTGAGGTTTATTTACTGATATTAATATTTTCGTAAATGTATAACGCAAAAAGGTTAACTCGCAATTGTCAAGCTTAAAAAATCCATCGATGCTAATAGTATAATTATTAAATTTTTAATAATCAATATTAAAGTATAGTATTGTAGACAATGTAAATTAATTTGAATCACTTTATAACGTAGATCATGAGATTATTAAAAGTACACAACAAGAACTATTTTGAAACGGAGATTGAAAAGTGAATTAATATAATACAATGTAAATATAAATGATTGCATATGACATGCGCCTTTTTATATATTATGCTTATTATCGATTCACTTATACTTTTATATATATATATATATACGAACATTATGCAAATACCATCTTCATTATATTACCTTATTTCAGAGTTTTCCATTTCTCGCTACACCAGAGCATTAGTTATGCGAATTCTCATTGTCCATACCAATGAGTTCTGCATAATTTTATTCGTTCCCGCAGTGAAATGCATTAATGATACTTGTTACCTTAAGTGAAGAATGTCGATGATTAAGTACTAAAAAAATTCAATTGCACCCACTGTAACAGTGGGTGAACCAAGACTTTATACATAACTATTTCCATATATCTCTATTATTTTCGATATCTATATATATATATTTCCGATATTAGTTTTGTCCGATCGTAAAACCGAAACGCTGCACCCGGAGAATGCAATTTCACGCACCCAACTTTTATTCTGCATTTCCGTTGGGTTGGCCACTGCACCACTGAATTGACGATATGCGCGTGATATTTATCAGATAGTCGTACGAATACTGAACACATCGCGCCATAAGTCATATTTAAACGATTGCCAAAAAAATATTTATATATATATATATATTCGATACGCTATTCCTGTTTCCACCGAAATCTCTGACGTTCTGGTGAAAGAACATGTGTAAATTATCGAATGGCCGAATCACAAAGTCATCTTGATCCACAAAGCTAGTTTTACCGAACTATTGTCTTATCAAAAATATCATTAATTCTTGTTAAAAGAAACACAATAAATCATAGATACAATTTAAATTGAAAAAATTATATTAATTAATATTATAAAAATAATGCAAAAAAGTAAAAAAGAAGCCTTTATATACATAATATCAAATATTATAATAATTTATTTTTAAATATCAATTAGTATTTTTAATTATTTTTAGTTTCAACTTGGTATACAATTGTACATCGAATTAATTAAAGGAAACCGTATATAATGGCAGATGGTGAGGAAAATATATTTCGTTCTTGATATATATCAATATGTATATATAGTACATTAATTATGTAAAAAAAAGAGGAAAATAAAAAGACCTACAGAGAAATACTTCACCCATAAAGTTTACAGTCGTCTCGCAGGATTATAATTCGGTCCCGTATCGAGAGAATCTCTATATACAAGATACTGATTAACAAAAAGTGATAAGATACTCTTTCGCGAAAATACCATTATGAAATATTTTGTATATAATATAACGATGTATGCAAAATGTAATGAAAAATGTAAACTAATAATTGTATTTCAATCTAGGTACATTTATGCATTTTGTACGATATTATAATAGCTAGTTTCCTTTCTCATATTTTAAATTAACACCTGGAATATACATTATTAATACAATTTTTGTATAATTATTAAATTTTTAATAATCAATATTAAAGTATAGTATTGTAGACAATGTAAATAATTTGAATCACTTTATAACGTAGATCATGAGATTATTAAAAGTACACAACAAGAACTATTTTGAAACGGAGATTGAAAAGTGAATTAATATAATACAATGTAAATATAAATGATTGCATATGACATGCGCCTTTTTATATATTATGCTTATTATCGATTCACTTATACTTTTTATATTATATATATATACGAACATTATGCAAATACCATCTTCATTATATTACCTTATTTCAGAGTTTTCCATTTCTCGCTACACCAGAGCATTAGTTATGCGAATTCTCATTGTCCATACCAATGAGTTCTGCATAATTTATTCGTTCCCGCAGTGAAATGCATTAATGATACTTGTTACCTTAAGTGAAGAATGTCGATGATTAAGTACTAAAAAAATTCAATTGCACCCACTGTAACAGTGGGTGAACCAAGACTTTATACATAACTATTTCCATATATCTCTATTATTTTCGATATCTATATATATATATTTCCGATATTAGTTTTGTCCGATCGTAAAACCGAAACGCTGCACCCGGAGAATGCAATTTCACGCACCCAACTTTTATTCTGCATTTCCGTTGGGTTGGCCACTGCACCACTGAATTGACGATATGCGCGTGATATTTATCAGATAGTCGTACGAATACTGAACACATCGCGCCATAAGTCATATTTAAACGATTGCCAAAAAAATATTTATATATATATATATATATTCGATACGCTATTCCTGTTTCCACCGAAATCTCTGACGTTCTGGTGAAAGAACATGTGTAAATTATCGAATGGCCGAATCACAAAGTCATCTTGATCCACAAAGCTAGTTTTACCGAACTATTGTCTTATCAAAAATATCATTAATTCTTGTTAAAAGAAACACAATAAATCATAGATACAATTTAAATTGAAAAATTATATTAATTAATATTATAAAAATAATGCAAAAAGTAAAAAAGAAGCCTTTATATACATAATATCAAATATTATAATAATTTATTTTTTAAATATCAATTATTATTTTTTAATTATTTTTAGTTTCAACTTGGTATACAATTGTACATCGAATTAATTAAAGGAAACCGTATATAATGGCAGATGGTGAGGAAAAATATATTTCGTTCTTGATATATATCAATATGTATATATAGTACATTAATTATGTAAAAAAAAGAGGAAAATAAAAAGACCTACAGAGAAATACTTCGGACCCATAAAGTAATTACAGTCGTCTCGCAGGATTATAATTCGGTCCCGTATCGAGAGAATCTCTATATACAAGATACTGATTAACAAAAAGTGATAAGATACTCTTTCGCGAAAATACCATTATGAAATATTTTGTATATAATATAACGATGTATGCAAAATGTAATGAAAAATGTAAACTAATAATTGTATTTCAATCTAGGTACATTTATGCATTTTTGTACGATATTATAATAGCTAGTTTCCTTTCTCATATTTTAAATTAACACCTGGAATATACATTATTAATACAATTTTTGTTTAATTTTTAAATTGATTTTTACATGCATGATAAATATTTTTTTACTACAAAAAAACCGCCATGTGCGACTGGATTTATATATTGTATATGCGTATAAGAGTGCACGATACTTAATGCACCGAGATTGAAATTTGCATCAACGTCAAAAATGAAAACAACTACTTAGGTTAAAATTTATGAACCTATTACGACGGTAAGCTTCTTACTATCTTTGTAATATACTTGACTATGCATTGAATAATTTGACTATTATTTATTGCTAATTTCCTTTTCGTATACCGCTAAACTGTCTACATTAATATATAAATATAACAATACCAAACCGCACACGCACATTGCAAATATCAAAAATAACTCTATTCGATATACGTTACGTATACAATATATTTAAAAAAATAGAGAACTGCAGTATTCTTGCTTTGACGAAGAACCGGTAGATCACTCGAAATCTTGAATTTACCGTAAATAAATATATATAGGTATATAGATATATTCTCTCTCAAGTCATGGACCAGAGACCTGATACGTTTATGAGGGCAACTGCGCATACTCATTGAGGTACATCGTGGAAGCATTCTCTTGGCTAATGCAACCTCTCGCGTATTATGTTCAGCGTTAACGACTCTTAATTACCTGTAAATGCGACCACTGACGCGCGAACCAACCGTGGATCCTCCCGTGCGAGCGAGTGTGTGTGTGTGTGTGTGTGCAACTAAACCTCCTCCTCCTCCGGCTCTTCCAGCTCCTCCCCCTCCTCATTTCCCCTACATAACTTAAAACGCGTCGGTGCACGGATACTTCGTTATTCTCTGGCCTCCGCATTGTATATTTCCACAAGCGTATATACGAAATAACGCCGTGGATCCGCAGAGCCGTACATCAACCGACAATTACCTTAATTTTCATGTCGATGTATGATTCGAATTGTGTGGTGAACTTTGAATTTTACCTTTCTATTCAATAGTTATGTACGCGTATACACGTATGCATATACTCATTGTATGTGCAAACATTATATCGGTATTATTTTGACAGAAATCGGATTCGAATGCTATTTTAACGTTACGCGCGGTTTGATATACTTTCCCTTTATTATTTATTCTCGGAAACCTGATTGTTTCTGTAATAGAAACTATTAACCGCGATATTTTATTATACTTTTCTGCGTATACCTTTTGATAATCCAATGAAATTACTGATCTTAAATTACAATTGCAATTCAAATTGCATCGTGGTATTTGATACACGTGATGCATCGCGAAGTTGACGTTGTGGAATATGATTTAAGCATTGGTAAACAGTAATTATATTT
Organism: Theocolax elegans; assembly: GCA_026168455.1. NCBI lineage: Eukaryota > Metazoa > Arthropoda > Insecta > Hymenoptera > Cerocephalidae > Theocolax > Theocolax elegans. The sequence goes on along the minus strand of CM047429.1, from coordinate 58,794,465 downwards.
ACAAGTATCATTTGCATTTTTTAATCTTGTAACAAAAGTATGAGTTATTATTAATTATTACTCGTTTTAAAAGACTAAATTTCAATGTTTGATAACGATGATTTTTGTTTTATAGAATATACACGAAAGAACAATATTAAGAGTTTAGACAAAAAGAATGCAAAGAGCATTAACGTTACTTCAATACGTATAAGGATTGCAACTATACGATTCTGTGCTATTTGAGTTTCGTTTTAAAATAGCTTTGAAAACTTTCGACAACCTCCTTGTTTGTTTATAAATTTTGATTTAGTAGAGTACGAGTAACTTTCATATATATATACACACACACGCTCACTACTTTTATAACTTTCACAATTCAGTAATCCCGGGAGCATACGATAGAAAAATGCATTTATCGAGTATACACAATTTAATCATAATTGATCCGATTGACAATTCACTAAACGAATTCAACAATTATATCGTTAATTTTCACATTTAACTCTTAACACATTCGTGGGGTTTGTACAGCAAAGAAGCAAAATTTATACAATGTAAATTACCGGTACGGTTGAAATCGCAAGTGAATGATAACAGTGTCTCTGATGTATTTATAGTGTTGTGGGTATAATTACATTATAGCAACATACCTATTGAAGTTCAACATTGCTTATGTACCTTACTTGGTCAAAAGATCTAATTGAAACTGCCCGTTCCCTATTTCGCTCCTTGATCTCTTTATCCAGGAAAATGTATAACCGGTGTAATTGACTCCATTGTAGTTTAAGGATATGTGAACAATTAGCGGCTTCGCATCGTCGCACAATTACGGAAATATTTTTCAACTTTTTTTTACATTACAAAAAAATTAATCTTTAGTAACTATTGACAACAAATTCATTACATTTTTTTATACACGGAGAAAAATGTTATAATAAAAATTACTGTTTTTTGTAAAAATTTTGGAACAATGTGGACAAATCATAAAAATTACTATGTTACGTAGTAAACATTTACTATAAAATTTGGCGAAATTTAATAGTTTTATAGCAAAAATTAATAAATTTGTAATAAATTTTACTATATAATGCAGTAATTTTTATGATTTGTCCACTCTGTTTCTAAATTCCTCAACAACATAACAATATTTATTATAACATTTTTCTCCGTGTAATTATTAAATGTTTGCAACTTATTAAAATTATAGCTTCAAATCAAGTTTACGATACTAAGTGTTCATTTAATATTTTATTAAATGATAGTGAGAAAAAGTATTAATAGTATACACGTGTGTATATATATATATAATTTAATAATACATCAGTTGAATTTATTAAAGCTTTTTGGTATATATTTTGATCTACTTCATTGCCAAAATCGTGTTTCGCGGGTTCTAAACGATAGTATAAGTTTCTTAGGTTGCACGTGAGTGCCAATTTCCATATTACCCGTGGGCATCCTCCTTTTAACGAAATTGGTGAACTTAAGTTTGAATCCCTTGATGGATTCATGTGGAACTATCCATTTAGCTGACCTTAGATTATTATTTCCGAATAATAACCGATATCTACGTATATATATATAAATAAATATAAAGTTTACGTGGATTATAAATAAATATCAATTCGACACTATTTTTTATTTTGTGTTTAAAATACATACAATGAGTAACTTAATTGGTATACATTAAACATGGTAATACGCGAAACGAGATATTGATGTATAATAATATAATTGAAGAATATTTTATTTATAAATTATTTATTATAAATATTAAAATAGATTAATCGTATATGATTGCATAATAATCCTTGAACGCTTTATTTATTTATCGTTATGCAGATTAACTTGTTAACCCTGAAAATAATATTTACAAATATAACTGTCAAAATCTTATTACACTAATAAAAAGATCAAGGAAATAGACAAATTTCATCTAAAAAGCAGAATCAGATTTCGTCACACAGTAGACTGTGAAATTCTGGATGAATCTCCGGTGTTAAGCAAATATAATATAACTCTCATAATCTCTTTTCTCTTTATCCTATTCTACGTTCACCTCTCTCTTTCCATCTCTCTCTCTCTCTATATATATATATACATATATTTCTCTCTTTGTCTCGTTATCTTCATCTCCACAAGTCACGATGACATAATTGACTTTGCGCACGACTGCGTCAAATATCTGGATGAGTTTATCGTTAACATACACTACGTGTCAAAACGTGACAAAATTTCCTACCCTTTTTTTTGCGAATGAAAAACAGGTATTTTAAGTGAATAGAACATTACAATGCAAAATACAATGAAGAGTCGTAGGTACCACTTTTTGTTCAGACATTTGCAAGTTACAAAAAATGTATGTATATATGTATATGCAATATATAATAACAAAAGGTTCTTGTAATACTTTTTCCTGATCGGTGTATGAGAAGTATATGAGGTATATGCGTTTTGTTTTATCCACGCGGATATAGTAATCTTGTTTTGTATCGTGTGAAAAACATTGAGTTTTATGCGCGAATCTTCTTGAACGAAATATTATGGCATTCTAACATTTTTTGTTGATTTGAGTGCAATGCCTTGAATGTGAAAAGATGCGTTACCGTAAAGTAAGTATATATAACAATGTAGCAAATGATAACAATCCAATGGAAAAAATTGTTGTATACGGTGTACAAGTCGTGCAGCGCGATATCTTTTTCATCGGATATTGTTTTGATGGTATCGTAATTAATAAATACCACAGATATCGAACCGTAAACATGATTATTATTAAATGAAATTTTATTTTTCTTTGAAGAAAGCTAATATGGTATAGGAAGAATTGCTATTTTGACAAAAGTATTGATTAACTCGTTTGTACGTAAACGCGCAGCTTCCCTATAAAATGCTACATTCGATAAATCTTTCAAAATCGTTTATTTCTGTTTATAAAAAGTAATAAACATTCATTTTTATGTTTACCTTTCGGCGTCATTTTAACTCTAAAACGATATATCGTACGACATTTTTGTTTACAACGTCGTATTCCGTTGTCCGTTACTTAAAGACAACGCATAGTTCTTTAATATACTAATCGAAATTTATGCTTGTACGTAATTATACTGGCTAATAAAATAAATATATATGTAATATAAGGTTACATTGAAATACTTATTTAGATCTGGAAAACAGATAGTTGTAATTTAAAGTTTTATGCCTTTAGGGGCTGTAATGTTAATGAAAATATTTATCCCGTTATAACGTCTAACATTAAAACTTAATCCCTTCAACTTAATCTCATTGTTACAGGAACTCATTAAACAATACACCTTCAAAGTTATCAATGTTAAAACTATTAATTTTTAATGGTATCATGCAAGTTTGTACTCTAATACGGCGTGTAGCTGTTCCCCTCTCCCGAAAGTAGGTCGCATCAAAACAAAGGGGTGAACATGAACACCAGTTGTAGACGAAGGAACATGGTATAATAAAGAACAAAAATTGTAGAAGTCAAGTCAAAATACAAACGTACTTTCAAAAGACCATCCGAAGAAAAAAGCTCTCGCTCCATCCATTACTGCGTTTTTATACACGGCCCACGTATGCCTCTTGTATAAGTCAAATTTTCCCTAAAAGACTTCCCCTTTTCAAGTATTATTTTAATCATTTAAGGGGACCAGTCAGTGTTAAAATTAAAAAAAGCTATTCAATATTAACAATTAATAATTTTTTTCATAACAATTGAAAACATTTCTTAATATTTTTTGAACAAATTTATTATTATTAACTTTTATTTTAAATCTTTTGGCCAATTTATGCGTCACAAAACTATATTAATTAATTATGAGACTTCGTACTCTGATTTTTTTCCATAATGGACTTACCGCAGGATATCTTCATCGAACCACTTCATCGAATAGACTGAAATTTTAACACTAACCTTTAAATATGATTTTAATCCACTTGAGCGGAACAGAATTTCAATGAAAGTCTAAATGTTTATATAAAAAAATTATTTAGCTATTTTTTATATAATTTTTCAATTTTTAAAATGAATTTGTTAATAATAATTTTTTTAGTATAATTTCAACACAGTCTGTCCCGCTCAAATGGATTAAAATCATATATAAAAGTGACTGTTAAAATTTCAGTCTATTCGATGAAGTGGTTCGATGAAGATATCCTGCGGTAAGTCCATTATGGAAAAAAAATCAGAGTACGGAGTCTCATAATTAATTAATATACTTTTGTTACATATCAGTTGGCCGAAAAATTTTAAATAACAGTTGATAATAATATAATTTGTTTAAAAAATTAAGAAATGTTTTCAATTGTTATGAAAAAAGTATTAATTATTTATATTGAATAGCTTTTTTTCAATTTTAACGCTGGCTGGTCCCCTTAATGAAATCCCGTACAACCTTGCTACAATTTTGCCTCGCAGTCTAATGGTCATGGTAAACGTGTTATTCTCCACGCACGTTATTATCTCTTTAAAAACTGAGTTTTCCTCGCGAGATGAAAATTGGGCCTCAGGCGAATCTAAGCATGTTTGGCTTCTAAGTAGTGGGCTTACACGCGCATTAAAGGCTGCAATATCAAATCTGCAACTGTATTAGGTAATAATAAATAACAATCAGCTGACTTCCCAATGCATTTGATATAGATTTTCACTCCACTGTTTCTTGTTTACAAAGAGGTTTCTCGGTCCTTACCAAATTTCATATTGATGATTCGCAGTGAACAGTTGACATAGGTTGAGAACCACGTACATTAAATAAAAAGAAAGAAAGAACAGTTAACGTCGTCATAATATGTTTTGTCATTCATGCTTTGAGTTTAATCTTTTTTAAATAATTATTACTTGGTATCGATAAATCTAACGTAAAAAATACACCTATGAATATTTAAAATTAACTATTATATATAGGTATACTTAATATTAAACCTATCTATAATAGTAGTTGTTTAATTAAAAACTTGAAATGTCAAAAATAATGAAAAGTGAAATTCAAAACTCTCTTCGTTACAGTATAAATAGAGCAAATTCTATTACAAATAAAATGTGGTAAATATTTATTGTATGCAAATGAAAGTTTACGTGAACATGTAAATTTGATAAATAATGTTAATGATGAGGTAGGGAACAAGAGTTGATTAAGTGAAATTTCATACAAAGTTTGTGAGCGATGGTATAACATCCTTAGCACGAATTATACAAGAAATTGATGTTATTGAATTTATTGTTACTCAAGCATTACCATATGTGAAAGCTCGGTATTCGTTCTTTTATTACACTTAACTATATCTCCCCGTATAAATTTTTAATTTTCTTGACTGACGTAAGTCAGAGCGAATGAACGTTACTTGCAAATGCGTGTGTATATAATTTATGCGTATCCAAGTTCTATATTGTTTATGACACTTTTAAATTCGAGTCGCACCAAAACTCATGAATATTAATGTAACGAAGACGTTAAATATTGAAATTAAAGGTAAATAAATAAAAATGTCTTTGTGTGGAAAGTTGTCGTAACCTGGTTTTGAACAATGATAAAATTGAAATGAGGTTTACGTACGCGTGTTTATACCTATAGTAAATTGATTAAAAAGTATAGAAGCAAGTGCGGTATAGAGGAATAGAGTGTAGGTATGAACATTACGGTTAGGAAAGTGACATATGCCTATAATAATATGAACGGTCCTTTGGGTGTGCAGGGATGCGCGATGAGCGCAGAGAACCGAACCGGGTTGTCCGCGAGGTTCCCGCATATAGAGTACAGAGGTATAGCCCAACGGGCCCGAGCAAAGTGACTACATGTCCGGGTTACCAAGCTCCATTAAAATCTATCTGGGTGGCGTGTAACGCGAAATTTAACAATTTCCTCGATACCGCTCGGATAGGAGAGATAATCCCTGGGTTCCTGGCGTACAGTGCTCCTGTCCCGAGGAGTAAAATCGATCCCACCGACCAAGCGGTGTACACAGATTTCCCGGTGGCTGCGGAGACGCTGACAGCCGACGTGCCGCAACCACCGTCTACTATGCCACGCCACGATTGCTTCTCTGTGTTTCCGAGCTTTCGGCCTTGAGCTTCTGATGCCCTTCCAACACCAGGAACCAACTAGTCGGATGTGCTGGGGAGCTTACTCTACATGGGCTGTTGACTTGTTTATTAATAGCTAACAGGTGTTTCCTTCACTTATTTCTATTTCATTTTTTTTTATTTTATCTACTGATTTTTAATATCGATAGATCAATTGATAACTTATACGAGTATTTTATAATAAATATCCTTAGTGAGTGAAGTAAGCTGCAATTTTATTTATTCGAGTTTAAAGCGTACGTTATCAACCAGAAAATTAATGTTACTCAAATATTTAGGACCTGTAACATTTTTTTCACACTTTCTATATGACACCTATTATCACCGTGGAGGATCCGAATTTTACGTTCCACTTATATACATACTCGGCAAAATCGCGATTTTCCGATAAACTCTTCTTGCGTAAATCGACCTACGTAACCGAATTTAACATTTTTTTATAACACACCGTAAATATAAAGTTATACTTTACAAAAAAAATCGTTTAAATTTATATAAATAATAATTACTAAACTTGTAACTACAATATAAGTGATAATTTAAATAATTACTTGTATTATATTTGTTAAAATTATACTAATTGATTCAAAACATCCACAGTACTATTATATTTTGTGTACAGATTGCGTAAAATGCAATGTTATGCACTATTCGTTTTTTCAAAATCGCATAAACCCCCCTTGTATCAAAAAATATTGTTCGACACACGTGTGAAAGATGAATTTAAACTCGTGTGGGTATCTTTCACGCTTCGCTCTGGTGATAAAATTCTCACTCGTTTGAAAATCCACACATTCACAGTGGCATCGAAAAGTACTGTTAATTGATTTGCGAAACTCTAGCGACTTTCCATAAATATAGCTTTATTCTTCAAAGCGATTAAAACGTGTTGTAGCACATAGAGTGTAAGAAAAATAAACTGTTAAGACTAAAGAAAGATGAATTACGGATGAAAAAGTATAATTAATTTGAGGGAGACGTCGCGGAGTTTTTTTTGGAAAAGGTTAAAATCTAGAGTACAAGGTGGTGTCCGTTATAAGAGTAAAATTACACGTTCTAGAATATATAATGTATTTACCTATCTAGCTATCCATCTAGCTATATTCCCTGTCCCTTAATTAATTTACACCTCTCATCTCCCAGATCCCTTCTTCTCTTTATCTCTCGTTAGTCGCATCCTTAGGTGCACGCATTGCCAGTTATTATACTACCCGGACCGCTACCTTCCACCAGTTTTCCATTTACCCGGTTAGGAGGAACCGGGTGCGCTATGTATATATAACCTCGAACGCGATAGCGGAGTCGACAGATTAATTACGCTCGTCTTCGTGTATAACCCCTCCCTCCTCTTGGCACCGGCCGTTCGAATTCACCCCTCGGACTCGAAAATTGTCGTGAAGATGTATTACCTCCTACATAATACTATAGCCCCTCCTTCACCCTATCGCTTTCCCTCCCATTTCGCATTTTTAACGCGTATGCCGTATACGTATAATGCCCTGAGATATTTACCCGACGAGTTCGGAGTATCGTGTCCATACATACAGACTCGGTTAAAGAAGGGCATCATCCCACACAACTCTAAAGGATGAGAGGTATTAGCGGGACGATAGACCGGATTACTCGTCCAAGGGTTTATATAAGCGGTTCTCTATCCAGAGAGTAGCCGAGATTATTCTGCGGGTTCCTCGATAGTTTCGAACCTCCACTCACCTAACTTCTTCAAGATTGTGTACGCTTCAAAGCGTTTCATTATTTTTTTTCTCTTTTTTTTTTTTGATCGCTTAACGAACCATCGTGTGGATGATCACATTTACCTCGATCCAAGGCACTTTCTCTTTACTTCGTTAACGAACGTGGACATCGCTCCTCGCTAAACCTGTGGATTCGTAAGATAATTCCAATGTTCCTATCTCTCATCGGCGCGATGAATAATACGCACCGTGACAAGCTTTTAATACATTTTTATCCTCCTAATTGATGGGGATAATCTTTCTTTCAACAGATTTTCTAAATAACGATGTAATAATAAGTTGAACATCAATTTTCTCTGGATTTTAACGGTATCACTTTTTTTTTTCAACGTTGCGAGAATTTTCTCGTTAGTATTGTACTATGTCAAAAATATTATCGCCTGACAAACCGTAATAGATAATAAGGATAACAAATTGCTCAGATAAGGTAGCGCATCATTTAGATAAAGCTGAGCGTTACGATACTATAGAAATACGGGTAGCCCATCGTACAATGGTTCTCTGTACAGGTATATATATATAGAGAGAGAGAGATTATTAAACACGAAACAGAATAAAATGACCGCGTGATTGAAGAAACTACGATGAATTAATTATTACCTTACACTGATGATGATGTGAAATATTGAAAGCAATGATACGATAATTCTAATTTCGAATGTACTGCCAATATGTAATAATAACATTACGGAAAGCATAAACAGTATTTTAAATCTACGTGTGTTACGTATAGATAAATGTATATTACCGTTAATTTCAATGTAATATTTATGATGCTTAAGCATTAATTATTACATTAACCTTAATAATCATTGCACGCTGTTATTCAGATATATTAACAACAATTTTATTAATTAATGGCACTGTAGATATATTAAAAATCATCAATTACAATATAAAAATATATTTAATTATTGTAATTTATGGCGATCCAGAAACGTATTACTTTACAATGTACCTTATTCCCAATTCTATGTACGCATACGTGTATTGATAAAATGGCACACTCGTTTAAGCAAATTTAGCCGAACTATATCGAGTGCACGTAACTAACAATATTTTAAACTCAAATATATAATTTCGCAGTTATTAATATCAAAATCTATTTGTATCGTTTCCCGTGAATGAAACGTGATTAAAATAACGTATACAACGCACTACGGAATTTTTAATCTTTTAATAGTGCGCGCGTATACATCTGCAGAATACGTATATATAGATGTATAGACCAACGTTCAGCATACCGTGGACTATCGCACGTAAACTAGATAATTTCGGTGCACAAATAAACCCACGATGAGATAAATCTCTTGGTTGTGGACAATAATACGTTTGACACGAAGATGAAGCTGAGGTGGTGGGGAGGAGGGGTGAGGGGAGGGTGAAGGCGAAACCCATTGCCTCTGGCTTTGTGTCGCATCGTAGATGATACCCGGGCGAACCGCCTTCCGCGGTTAATTACGCCTCTCGGAGATTGTTAATACTTGCGGCGAGCCCGGGAATACTCCGCGGTTCGTTCATTTCAACTGGAGCTCTCACTCTCTCTCTCTCTCTCTCTCTCCCTCTCTATAACTATATATATATATATATATACACGTATACAGACTGTATTCATAGAACTGGACGCTCATCTCACTGACCCAATTATCAATTGTACGCTACAGCATACTCTGTCGGAGGGGCTTGAACTGTTAAGAGAGGACTAAACCGGATAGTAAGGGGGAGCGAGAGAGAGCAGGTGCGATAGAAAATTAAATATAGAACTTGATGCATCTTAATTTTAGATGGCATAGGGCGACGCGTAATACGGATAGTTAGCTTGGCTCGAATAGTGCAATGATGCGATTAATGTGAGAGGTCAAGAGATTGCAGGTCGATGTACTTACTCCTCAATCTATATATATATATATATATAGATACGTACGTGTGTACGTGACACACCCAAGAGGGTGTCGTGTGTTTCTTGTGTCTATTTTTGAAATATTGGTCAATTACCTTACCGTATTAAAGGCTCAATGAGATCTTGGATTTACACGCGTTATCGTTTCAAATTTAGTTTGTTAATAACGCTCGTTCGCGTATTTATCAAATTAGATTTGTATACGCATACTAATTACTCACTGAAGAGTGGACCGTAATAATGCTTTTAAGTACTATTTTTTTTTACTTGCACCTCGTCTTACAGGTGTATCAATTTAACTTTTGCGATAATTGCGAACCAGACAAAACAATTTTTAATTCGAATTGTCAGTTAACGATTAAGGTAAAAGAAAAGATGTATTTTACTTTGTGCTCGAAGTTGAGCCTAGGATACCAATTATGTCGAGTCATAAAGAACATCTATGCTTTATGCCGCTGAATATATTACGAACCGGCATAGTACAATTATAAGTAGAAGTGAAAATAGCCCTCAAAGGAGACACTATAATGAAAGAGAATATCAGCATAGTGATTACTGAACTGTAAGTTTCAAGTGATATTATTCTGATAACTCAACTAACGGATGGTTTATCAAATCGAACTTTTTTTTCTAATTACCCGTGCAAAACGACACTCAAATGTTAAAAGTGAACATTAATTAAAAACATATAATTCTATAGGTATAGGATAAAAATAATTAAAAGTTTCAGCATACTTTTAAATTATACAGGTACATTTATAGAATAACATCGAAAACTAAGTATATACATTTTTACACATGTGCGTTAATTACGGGCAAAAAAAAATAAATAAATAGTCGCGATAAAACGTTTAAAAAAAAGTAAATTACAAAATCCAATTAACTAAAAATATTAAAAAATTTTAATTACAATTAAAAAATATTTTTAATTAACAATTTAAATGAAAAGTGCGCACCAACAAAATCCATGACGGACGTTAAAACTTTTAACTAAAATAAATCTTCTATTTTTTAGCGTAAGTTTAGTTAAGAGCGCAATTACGATAAAAATTACAAAAAAAAAACCAAAAAAAAGAAAATATGAAGTAAGAGGGAAAGAAGAGAAAAAGGAAGATCGCAACAGATGTAAAAACTGTTGTTCTTCGTAGGATACGGCCAGTCAAGTTAGCCTATTTTCAGCGATATAACCGAGGAGAGGAAATATCCTGAATAGTTGAAAGAAATTACACGAGAGAAGGGGAGGAAGGTAAGGAGCGGAAAGGGAGAGAGAGATGAAATCAGTGAGGAAGGTTATACTACTCGAGGCGAAAAGAATGAAAGAACGAGAGGGTGAAAGAGAACGGTAGCGGCGACGCGAGAGAGTCTCGAAAGTACATATAACGATAAAGCTCTCATTAAGGCACCAGTGAAGGGGTTCACTTCGCTACGTCCTCAACTGTATAGCAAACTTTTAGCGGACGTAATAATTCCCTTTGCTATTTCTTTCTCCTTTTCTCTCCTACTTTTAACTATCTGCCTTGGTCTTACTCTTTCTCTCCTACACGTTCATTTTTTCCACTTTCATTATTCATTTTTATTACGCCCTCAGGGTCTGAGCTGGCTCTCCCACTCCCCCGTTCCAAGGAGTCCTAATGCGAGACCACAGAATTTCGTATATATACGTCTCTGGGTGTGTATACTCTCTCTCTCTCTCTCTCTCTCTCTCTCTCCTTTATTTCGTACTCCATACACTTTCCTCTTATTCTTTTTTTATTATACTGGTTGACTAGTATACTTTCTACCTGATTCCTCCATAAAATCCTGCACTGTTTTGTGTGTTCTCCTTCTTTTGTCGTCGGCATAAATAAAGCGCGTCGTTCATTAGGTGTAAAGAACCTCCGCGCGCGAACCGTTTGTCGTTGAGACATATTTTCTCAGATGCTGAATAGAACGAAAGGAAGTTTCATCAAGCTAAGAGTTTCTTAAAAAACAGTCTGCCTTCAAATTATGCTTCGTCTTTTTTTTTTTGAGTTTCGAATACTCACTTTGATATAACACTACCAATTTCTTTTAACGATTTTTAATTATAACTCCGTGGTAATATGCATTAGAATGTCATCCATAAATTTTAACCTAACTGTAAGGATTTCCTAAGCAAAATACTGCCATTCCGCTTTAACGTTCGAAATCTTTTCGTAATAATTGTGGGGTTTTACGATATAAAGAGGGTCTGGTAATTAAAAAAATCGAGACAGAGTATCCATTGAATTTTGCGATGTACACCAATAAATACAATCAATGACGAATTATCCTGCATTAAACAAATTCCAATAATTTTTGTGTGAATAATATACTAAAGTTATTAAAGAATTTCTCCCGTTTGAATTTACTGCTTTTTAAACCGATAATCTTAACAGTCAAGGTATACGATTATAGCTGACATTCTAAATGCATATTACCCCGGAGTTATAATTAAAAATCGTTAAAAGAAATTGGTAGTGTTATATCAAAGTGAGTATTCGAAACTCAAAAAAAAAAAGACGAAGCATAATTTGAAGGCAGACTGTTTTTTAAGAAACTCTTAGCTTGATGAAACTTCCTTTCGTTCTATTCAGCATCTGAGAAAATATGTCTCAACGACAAAACGGTTCGCGCGCGGAGGTTCTTTACACCTAATGAACGACGCGCTTTATTTATGCCGACGACAAAAGAAGGAGAACACACAAAACAGTGCAGGATTTTATGGAGGAATCAGGTAGAAAGTATACTATCAACCAGTATATAATAAAAAAAGAATAAGAGGAAAGTGTATGGAGTACGAAATAAAGGAGAGAGAGAGAGAGAGAGAGAGAGAGAGAGTATACACACCCAGAGACGTATATATACGAAATTCTGTGGTCTCGCATTAGGACTCCTTGGAACGGGGGAGGTGGGAGAGCCAGCTCAGACCCTGAGGGCGTAATAAAAATGAATATGAAAGTGGAAAAAATGAACGGTGTAGGAGGAGAAAGAGTAAGACCAAGGCAGATAGTTAAAAAGTAGGAGAGAAAAGGAGAAAGAAATCGCAAAGGGAATTATTACGTCCGCTAAAGTTTTGCTATACAGTTGAGGACGGTAGCGAAGTGACCCCTTCACTGGTGCCTTAATGAGAGCTTTATCGTTATATGTACTTCGGAGACTCTCTCGCGTCGCCGCTACCGTTCTCATTTCACCCTCTCGTTCTTTCATTCTTTTCGCCTCGAGTAGTATAACCTTCCTCACTGATTTCATCTCTCTCTCCCTTTCCGCTCCTTACCTTCCTCCCCTTCTCTCGTGTAATTTCTTTCAACTATTCAGGATATTTCCTCTCCTCGGTTTATATCGCTGAAAATAGGCTAACTTGACTGGCCGTATCCTACGAAGAACAACAAGTTTTTACATCTGTTGCGATCTTCCTTTTCTCTTCTTTCCCTCTTACTTCATATTTTCTTTTTTTTGGTTTTTTTTTGTAATTTTTATCGTAATTGCGCTCTTAACTAAACTTACGCTAAAAAAATAGAAGATTTATTTTAGTTAAAAGTTTTAACGTCCGTCATGGATTTTGTTGGTGCGCACTTTTTCATTTAAATTGTTAATTAAAATATTTTTTAATTGTAATTAAATTTTTTAATATTTTTAGTTAATTGGATTTTGTAATTTACTTTTTTTTAAACGTTTTATCGCGACTATTATTTATTTTTTTTTGCCCGTAATTAACGCACATGTGTAAAAATGTATATACTTAGTTTTCGATGTTATTCTATAAATGTACCTGTATAATTTAAAAGTATGCTGAAACTTTTAATTATTTTATCCTATACCTATAGAATTATATGTTTTTAATTAATGTTTCACTTTTAACATTTGAGTGTCGTTTTGCACGGGTAATTAGAAAAAAAAGTTCGATTTGATAAACCATCCGTTAGTTGAGTTATCAGAATAATATCACTTGAAACTTACAGTTCAGTAATTCACTATGCTGATATTCTCTTTCATTATAGTGTCTCCTTTGAGGGCTATTTTCACTTCTACTTATAATTGTACTATGCCGGTTCGTAATATATTCAGCGGCATAAAGCATAGATGTTCTTTATGACTCGACATAATTGGTATCCTAGGCTCAACTTCGAGCACAAAGTAAAATACATCTTTTCTTTTACCTTAATCGTTAACTGACAATTCGAATTAAAAATTGTTTTGTCTGGTTCGCAATTATCGCAAAAGTTAAATTGATACACGTGTAAGACGAGGTGCAAGTAAAAAAAAATAGTACTTAAAAGCATTATTACGGTCCACTCTTCAGTGAGTAATTAGTATGCGTATACAAATCTAATTTGATAAATACGCGAACGAGCGTTATTAACAAACTAAATTTGAAACGATAACGCGTGTAAATCCAAGATCTCATTGAGCCTTTAATACGGTAAGGTAATTGACCAATATTTCAAAAATAGACACAAGAAACACACGACACCCTCTTGGGTGTGTCACGTACACACGTACGTATCTATATATATATATATATAGCATTGAGGAGTAAGTACATCGACCTGCAATCTCTTGACCTCTCACATTAATCGCATCATTGCACTATTCGAGCCAAGCTAACTATCCGTATTACGCGTCGCCCTATGCCATCTAAAATTAAGATGCATCAAGTTCTATATTTAATTTTCTATCGCAACCTGCTTTCTCTCTCGCTCCCCCTTACTATCCGGTTAGTCCTCTCTTAAACAGTTCAAGCCCCTCCGACAGAGTATGCTGTAGCGTACAATTGATAATTGGGTCAGTGAGATGAGCGTCCAGTTCTATGAATACAGTCTGTATACGTGTATATATATATATATATATAGTTATAGAGAGGGAGAGAGAGAGAGAGAGAGAGGTGAGAGCTCCAGTTGAAATGAACGAACCGCGGAGTATTCCCGGGCTCGCCGCAAGTATTAACAATCTCCGAGAGGCGTAATTAACCGCGAAGGCGGTTCGCCCGGGTATCATCTACGATGCGACACAAAGCCAGAGGCAATGGGTTTCGCCTTCACCCTCCCCTCACCCCTCCGCCCCACCACCTCAGCTTCATCTTCGTGTCAAACGTATTATTGTCCACAACCAAGAGATTTATCTCATCGTGGGTTTATTTGTGCACCGAAATTATCTAGTTTACGTGCGATAGTCCACGGTATGCTGAACGTTGGTCTATACATCTATATATACGTATTCTGCAGATGTATACGCGCGCACTATTAAAAGATTAAAATTCCGTAGTGCGTGTATACGTTATTTTAATCACGTTTCATTCACGGGAAACGATACAAATAGATTTTGATATTAATAACTGCGAAATTATATATTTGAGTTTAAACATATTGTTAGTTACGTGCACTCGATATAGTTCGGCTAATTTGCTTAAACGAGTGTGCCATTTTATCAATACACGTATGCGTACATAGAATTGGGAATAAGGTACATTGTAAAGTAATACGTTTCTGGATCGCCATAAATTACAATAATTAAATATATTTTTATATTGTAATTGATGATTTTTAATATATCTACAGTGCCATTAATTAATAAAATTGTTGTTAATAAATCTGAATAACAGCGTGCAATGATTATTAAGGTTAATGTAATAATTAATGCTTAAGCATCATAAATATTACATTGAAATTAACGGTAATATACATTTATCTATACGTAACACACGTAGATTTAAAATACTGTTTTATGCTTCCGTAATGTTATTATTACATATTGGCAGTACATCTTCGAAATTAGAATTATCGTATCATGCTTTCAATAATTTCACGTCATCGTCAGTGTAAGGTAATAATTAATTCATCGTAGTTTCTTCAATCACGCGGTCATTTTATTCTGTTTCGTGTTTAATAATCTCTCTCTCTCTCTCTCATATATATATACCTGTACAGAGAACCATTGTACGATGGGCTACCCGTATTTCTATAGTATCGTAACGCTCAGCTTTATCTAAATGATGCGCTACCTTATCTGAGCAATTTGTTATCCTTATTATCTATTACGGTTTGTCAGGCGATAATATTTTTGACATAGTACAATACTAACGAGGAAAATTCTCGCAACGTTGAAAAAAAAAAGTGATACCGTTAAAATCCAGAGAAAATGATGTTCAACTTATTATTACATCGTTATTAGAAAATCTGTTGAAAGAAGATTATCCCCATCAATTAGGAGGATAAAAATGTATTAAAGCTTGTCACGGTGCGTATTATCATCGCGCCGATGAGAGATAGGAACATTGGAATTATCTACGAATCCACAGGTTTAGCGACGAGCGATGTCCACGTTCGTTAACGAAGTAAAGAGAAAAGTGCCTTGGATCGAGGTAAATTGTGTCATCCACACGATGGTTCGTTAAGCGATCAAAAAAAAAAAAGAGAAAAAAATAATGAAACGCTTGAAGCGTACACATCTTGAAGAAGTTAGGTGAGTGAGGGTTCGAAACTATCGAGGAACCCGCAGAATAATCTCGGCTACTCTCTGGATAGAGAACCGCTTATATAAACCCTTGGACGAGTAATCCGGTCTATCGTCCCGCTAATACCTCTCATCCTTTAGAGTTGTGTGGGATGATGCCCTTCGTTAACCGAGTCTGTATGTATGGAACACGATACTCCGAACTCGTCGGGTAAATATCTCAGGGCATTATACGTATACGGCATACGCGTTAAAAATGCGAAATGGGAGGGAAAGCGATAGGGTGAAGGAGGGGCTATAGTATTATGTAGGAGGTAATACATCTTCACGACAATTTTCGAGTCCGAGGGGTGAATTCGAACGGCCGTGCCAAGAGGAGGGAGGGGTTATACACGAAGACGAGCGTAATTAATCTGTCGACTCCGCTATCGCGTTCGAGGTTATATATACATAGCGCACCCGGTTCCTCCTAACCGGGTAAATGGAAAACTGGTGGAAGGTAGCGGTCCGGGTAGTATAATAACTGGCAATGCGTGCACCTAAGGATGCGACTAACGAGAGATAAAGAGAAGAAGGGATCTGGGAGATGAGAGGTGTAAATTAATTAAGGGACAGGGAATATAGCTAGATGGATAGCTAGATAGGTAAATACATTATATATTCTAGAACGTGTAATTTTACTCTTATAACGGACACCACCTTGTACTCTAGATTTGAAACCTTTTCCAAAAAAACTCCGCGACGTCTCCCTCAAATTAATTATACTTTTTCATCCGTAATTCATCTTCTTTAGTCTTAACAGTTTATTTTTCTTACACTCTATGTGCTACAACACGTTTTAATCGCTTTGAAGAATAAAGCTATATTTATGGAAATGTCGCTAGAGTTTCGCAAATCATTAACAGTACTTTTCGATGCCACTGTGAAAGTGTGGATTTTCAAACGAGTGAGAATTTTATCACAGAGCGAAGCGTGAAAGATACCCACACGAGTTTAAATTCATCTTTCACACGTGTGTCGAACAATATTTTTTGATACAAGGGGGGTTTATGCGATTTTGAAAAAACGAATAGTGCATAACATTGCATTTTACGCAATCTGTACACAAAATATAATAGTACTGTGGATGTTTTGAATCAATTAGTATAATTTTAACAAATATAATACAAGTAATTATTTAAATTATCACTTATATTGTAGTTACAAGTTTAGTAATTATTATTTATATAAATTTAAACGATTTTTTTTGTAAAGTATAACTTTTATTTACGGTGTGTTATAAAAAATGTTAAATTCGGTTACGTAGGTCGATTTACGCAAGAAGAGTTTATCGGAAAATCGCGATTTTGCCGAGTATGTATATAAGTGGAACGTAAAATTCGGATCCTCCACGGTGATAATAGGTGTCATATAGAAAGTGTGAAAAAATGTTACAGGTCCTAAATATTTGAGTAACATTAATTTTCTGGTTGATAACGTACGCTTTAAACTCGAATAAATAAAATTGCAGCTTACTTCACTCACTAAGGATATTTATTAAAATACTCGTATAAGTTATCAATTGATCTATCGATATTAAAAAGTAGTATAAAATAAAAAAAAGAAATAGAAATAAGTGAAGGAAACACCTGTTAGCTATTAATAAACAAGTCAACAGCCCATGTAGAGTAAGCTCCCCAGCACATCCGACTAGTTGGTTCCTGGTGTTGGAAGGGCATCAGAAGCTCAAGGCCGAAAGCTCGGAAACACAGAGAAGCAATCGTGGCGTGGCATAAGACGGTGGTTGCGGCACGTCGGCTGTCAGCGTCTCCGCAGCCACCGGGAAATCTGTGTACACCGCTTGGTCGGTGGGATCGATTTTACTCCTCGGGACAGGAGCACTGTACGCCAGGAACCCAGGGATTATCTCTCCTATCCGAGCGGTATCGAGGAAATTGTTAAATTTCGCGTTACACGCCACCCAGATAGATTTTAATGGAGCTTGGTAACCCGGACATGTAGTCACTTTGCTCGGGCCCGTTGGGCTATACCTCTGTACTCTATATGCGGGAACCTCGCGGACAACCCGGTTCGGTTCTCTGCGCTCATCGCGCATCCCTGCACACCCAAAGGACCGTTCATATTATTATAGGCATATGTCACTTTCCTAACCGTAATGTTCATACCTACACTCTATTCCTCTATACCGCACTTGCTTCTATACTTTTTAATCAATTTACTATAGGTATAAACACGCGTACGTAAACCTCATTTCAATTTTATCATTGTTCAAAACCAGGTTACGACAACTTTCCACACAAAGACATTTTTATTTATTTACCTTTAATTTCAATATTTAACGTCTTCGTTACATTAATATTCATGAGTTTTGGTGCGACTCGAATTTAAAAGTGTCATAAACAATATAGAACTTGGATACGCATAAATTATATACACACGCATTTGCAAGTAACGTTCATTCGCTCTGACTTACGTCAGTCAAGAAAATTAAAAATTTATACGGGGAGATATAGTTAAGTGTAATAAAAGAACGAATACCGAGCTTTCACATATGGTAATGCTTGAGTAACAATAAATTCAATAACATCAATTTCTTGTATAATTCGTGCTAAGGATGTTATACCATCGCTCACAAACTTTGTATGAAATTTCACTTAATCAACTCTTGTTCCCTACCTCATCATTAACATTATTTATCAAATTTACATGTTCACGTAAACTTTCATTTGCATACAATAAATATTTACCACATTTTATTTGTAATAGAATTTGCTCTATTTATACTGTAACGAAGAGAGTTTTGAATTTCACTTTCATTATTTTTGACATTTCAAGTTTTTAATTAACAACTACTATTATAGATAGGTTTAATATTAAGTATACCTATATATAATAGTTAATTTTAAATATTCATAGGTGTATTTTTTACGTTAGATTTATCGATACCAAGTAATAATTATTTAAAAAAGATTAAACTCAAAGCATGAATGACAAAACATATTATGACGACGTTAACTGTTCTTTCTTTCTTTTTATTTAATGTACGTGGTTCTCAACCTATGTCACTGTTCACTGCGAATCATCAATATGAAATTTGGTAAGGACCGAGAAACCTCTTTGTAAACAAGAAACAGTGGAGTGAAAATCTATATCAAATGCATTGGGAAGTCAGCTGATTGTTATTTATTATTACCTAATACAGTTGCAGATTTGATATTGCAGCCTTTTAATGCGCGTGTAAGCCCACTACTTAGAAGCCAAACATGCTTAGATTCGCCTGAGGCCCAATTTTCATCTCGCGAGGAAAACTCAGTTTTTAAAGAGATAATAACGTGCGTGGAGAATAACACGTTTACCATGACCATTAGACTGCGAGGCAAAATTGTAGCAAGGTTGTACGGGATTTCATTAAGGGGACCAGTCCGCTGTTAAAATTGCAAAAAAGCTATTCAATATTACATAATTAATACTTTTTTCATAACAATTGAAAACATTTCTTAATATTTTTTGAACAAATTTATTATTATTAACTTTTATTTTAAATCTTTTGGCCAATTTATGCGTCACAAAACTATATTAATTAATTATGAGACTTCGTACTCTGATTTTTTTCCATAATGGACTTACCGCAGGATATCTTCATCGAACCACTTCATCGAATAGACTGAAATTTTAACACTAACCTTTAAATATGATTTTAATCCACTTGAGCGGAACAGAATTTCAATGAAAGTCTAAATGTTTATATAAAAAAATTATTTAGCTATTTTTTATATAATTTTTCAATTTTTAAAATGAATTTGTTAATAATAATTTTTTAGTATAATTTCAACACAGTCTGTCCCGCTCAAATGGATTAAAATCATATATAAAAGTGACTGTTAAAATTTCAGTCTATTCGATGAAGTGGTTCGATGAAGATATCCTGCGGTAAGTCCATTATGGAAAAAAAATCAGAGTACGGAGTCTCATAATTAATTAATATACTTTGTTACATATCAGTTGGCCGAAAAATTTTAAATAACAGTTGATAATAATATAATTTGTTTAAAAAATTAAGAAATGTTTTCAATTGTTATGAAAAAAGTATTAATTATTTATATTGAATAGCTTTTTTTCAATTTTAACGCTGGCTGGTCCCCTTAATGAAATCCCGTACAACCTTGCTACAATTTTGCCTCGCAGTCTAATGGTCATGGTAAACGTGTTATTCTCCACGCACGTTATTATCTCTTTAAAACTGAGTTTTCCTCGCGAGATGAAAATTGGGCCTCAGGCGAATCTAAGCATGTTTGGCTTCTAAGTAGTGGGCTTACACGCGCATTAAAAGGCTGCAATATCAAATCTGCAACTGTATTAGGTAATAATAAATAACAATCAGCTGACTTCCCAATGCATTTGATATAGATTTTCACTCCACTGTTTCTTGTTTACAAAGAGGTTTCTCGGTCCTTACCAAATTCATATTGATGATTCGCAGTGAACAGTTGACATAGGTTGAGAACCACGTACATTAAATAAAAAGAAAGAAAGAACAGTTAACGTCGTCATAATATGTTTTGTCATTCATGCTTTGAGTTTAATCTTTTTTAAATAATTATTACTTGGTATCGATAAATCTAACGTAAAAAATACACCTATGAATATTTAAAATTAACTATTATATATAGGTATACTTAATATTAAACCTATCTATAATAGTAGTTGTTTAATTAAAAACTTGAAATGTCAAAATAATGAAAAGTGAAATTCAAAACTCTCTTCGTTACAGTATAAATAGAGCAAATTCTATTACAAATAAAATGTGGTAAATATTTATTGTATGCAAATGAAAGTTTACGTGAACATGTAAATTTGATAAATAATGTTAATGATGAGGTAGGGAACAAGAGTTGATTAAGTGAAATTTCATACAAAGTTTGTGAGCGATGGTATAACATCCTTAGCACGAATTATACAAGAAATTGATGTTATTGAATTTATTGTTACTCAAGCATTACCATATGTGAAAGCTCGGTATTCGTTCTTTTATTACACTTAACTATATCTCCCCGTATAAATTTTTAATTTTCTTGACTGACGTAAGTCAGAGCGAATGAACGTTACTTGCAAATGCGTGTGTATATAATTTATGCGTATCCAAGTTCTATATTGTTTATGACACTTTTAAATTCGAGTCGCACCAAAACTCATGAATATTAATGTAACGAAGACGTTAAATATTGAAATTAAAGGTAAATAAATAAAAATGTCTTTGTGTGGAAAGTTGTCGTAACCTGGTTTTGAACAATGATAAAATTGAAATGAGGTTTACGTACGCGTGTTTATACCTATAGTAAATTGATTAAAAAGTATAGAAGCAAGTGCGGTATAGAGGAATAGAGTGTAGGTATGAACATTACGGTTAGGAAAGTGACATATGCCTATAATAATATGAACGGTCCTTTGGGTGTGCAGGGATGCGCGATGAGCGCAGAGAACCGAACCGGGTTGTCCGCGAGGTTCCCGCATATAGAGTACAGAGGTATAGCCCAACGGGCCCGAGCAAAGTGACTACATGTCCGGGTTACCAAGCTCCATTAAAATCTATCTGGGTGGCGTGTAACGCGAAATTTAACAATTTCCTCGATACCGCTCGGATAGGAGAGATAATCCCTGGGTTCCTGGCGTACAGTGCTCCTGTCCCGAGGAGTAAAATCGATCCCACCGACCAAGCGGTGTACACAGATTTCCCGGTGGCTGCGGAGACGCTGACAGCCGACGTGCCGCAACCACCGTCTACTATGCCACGCCACGATTGCTTCTCTGTGTTTCCGAGCTTTCGGCCTTGAGCTTCTGATGCCCTTCCAACACCAGGAACCAACTAGTCGGATGTGCTGGGGAGCTTACTCTACATGGGCTGTTGACTTGTTTATTAATAGCTAACAGGTGTTTCCTTCACTTATTTCTATTTCATTTTTTTTTATTTTATCTACTGATTTTTAATATCGATAGATCAATTGATAACTTATACGAGTATTTTATAATAAATATCCTTAGTGAGTGAAGTAAGCTGCAATTTTATTTATTCGAGTTTAAAGCGTACGTTATCAACCAGAAAATTAATGTTACTCAAATATTTAGGACCTGTAACATTTTTTTCACACTTTCTATATGACACCTATTATCACCGTGGAGGATCCGAATTTTACGTTCCACTTATATACATACTCGGCAAAATCGCGATTTTCCGATAAACTCTTCTTGCGTAAATCGACCTACGTAACCGAATTTAACATTTTTTTATAACACACCGTAAATATAAAGTTATACTTTACAAAAAAAATCGTTTAAATTTATATAAATAATAATTACTAAACTTGTAACTACAATATAAGTGATAATTTAAATAATTACTTGTATTATATTTGTTAAAATTATACTAATTGATTCAAAACATCCACAGTACTATTATATTTTGTGTACAGATTGCGTAAAATGCAATGTTATGCACTATTCGTTTTTCAAAATCGCATAAACCCCCCTTGTATCAAAAAATATTGTTCGACACACGTGTGAAAGATGAATTTAAACTCGTGTGGGTATCTTTCACGCTTCGCTCTGGTGATAAAATTCTCACTCGTTTGAAAATCCACACTTTCACAGTGGCATCGAAAAGTACTGTTAATTGATTTGCGAAACTCTAGCGACTTTCCATAAATATAGCTTTATTCTTCAAAGCGATTAAAACGTGTTGTAGCACATAGAGTGTAAGAAAAATAAACTGTTAAGACTAAAGAAAGATGAATTACGGATGAAAAAGTATAATTAATTTGAGGGAGACGTCGCGGAGTTTTTTTTGGAAAAGGTTAAAATCTAGAGTACAAGGTGGTGTCCGTTATAAGAGTAAAATTACACGTTCTAGAATATATAATGTATTTACCTATCTAGCTATCCATCTAGCTATATTCCCTGTCCCTTAATTAATTTACACCTCTCATCTCCCAGATCCCTTCTTCTCTTTATCTCTCGTTAGTCGCATCCTTAGGTGCACGCATTGCCAGTTATTATACTACCCGGACCGCTACCTTCCACCAGTTTTCCATTTACCCGGTTAGGAGGAACCGGGTGCGCTATGTATATATAACCTCGAACGCGATAGCGGAGTCGACAGATTAATTACGCTCGTCTTCGTGTATAACCCCTCCCTCCTCTTGGCACCGGCCGTTCGAATTCACCCCTCGGACTCGAAAATTGTCGTGAAGATGTATTACCTCCTACATAATACTATAGCCCCTCCTTCACCCTATCGCTTTCCCTCCCATTTCGCATTTTTAACGCGTATGCCGTATACGTATAATGCCCTGAGATATTTACCCGACGAGTTCGGAGTATCGTGTCCATACATACAGACTCGGTTAAAGAAGGGCATCATCCCACACAACTCTAAAGGATGAGAGGTATTAGCGGGACGATAGACCGGATTACTCGTCCAAGGGTTTATATAAGCGGTTCTCTATCCAGAGAGTAGCCGAGATTATTCTGCGGGTTCCTCGATAGTTTCGAACCTCCACTCACCTAACTTCTTCAAGATTGTGTACGCTTCAAAGCGTTTCATTATTTTTTTTCTCTTTTTTTTTTTTGATCGCTTAACGAACCATCGTGTGGATGATCACATTTACCTCGATCCAAGGCACTTTCTCTTTACTTCGTTAACGAACGTGGACATCGCTCGTCGCTAAACCTGTGGATTCGTAAGATAATTCCAATGTTCCTATCTCTCATCGGCGCGATGAATAATACGCACCGTGACAAGCTTTTAATACATTTTTATCCTCCTAATTGATGGGGATAATCTTTCTTTCAACAGATTTTCTAAATAACGATGTAATAATAAGTTGAACATCAATTTTCTCTGGATTTTAACGGTATCACTTTTTTTTTTCAACGTTGCGAGAATTTTCTCGTTAGTATTGTACTATGTCAAAAATATTATCGCCTGACAAACCGTAATAGATAATAAGGATAACAAATTGCTCAGATAAGGTAGCGCATCATTTAGATAAAGCTGAGCGTTACGATACTATAGAAATACGGGTAGCCCATCGTACAATGGTTCTCTGTACAGGTATATATATATAGAGAGAGAGAGAGAGAGAGATTATTAAACACGAAACAGAATAAAATGACCGCGTGATTGAAGAAACTACGATGAATTAATTATTACCTTACACTGACGATGACGTGAAATATTGAAAGCAATGATACGATAATTCTAATTTCGAATGTACTGCCAATATGTAATAATAACATTACGGAAAGCATAAACAGTATTTTAAATCTACGTGTGTTACGTATAGATAAATGTATATTACCGTTAATTTCAATGTAATATTTATGATGCTTAAGCATTAATTATTACATTAACCTTAATAATCATTGCACGCTGTTATTCAGATTTATTAACAACAATTTTATTAATTAATGGCACTGTAGATATATTAAAAATCATCAATTACAATATAAAAATATATTTAATTATTGTAATTTATGGCGATCCAGAAACGTATTACTTTACAATGTACCTTATTCCCAATTCTATGTACGCATACGTGTATTGATAAAATGGCACACTCGTTTAAGCAAATTTAGCCGAACTATATCGAGTGCACGTAACTAACAATATTTTAAACTCAAATATATAATTTCGCAGTTATTAATATCAAAATCTATTTGTATCGTTTCCCGTGAATGAAACGTGATTAAAATAACGTATACAACGCACTACGGAATTTTTAATCTTTTAATAGTGCGCGCGTATACATCTGCAGAATACGTATATATAGATGTATAGACCAACGTTCAGCATACCGTGGACTATCGCACGTAAACTAGATAATTTCGGTGCACAAATAAACCCACGATGAGATAAATCTCTTGGTTGTGGACAATAATACGTTTGACACGAAGATGAAGCTGAGGTGGTGGGGAGGAGGGGTGAGGGGAGGGTGAAGGCGAAACCCATTGCCTCTGGCTTTGTGTCGCATCGTAGATGATACCCGGGCGAACCGCCTTCGCGGTTAATTACGCCTCTCGGAGATTGTTAATACTTGCGGCGAGCCCGGGAATACTCCGCGGTTCGTTCATTTCAACTGGAGCTCTCACTCTCTCTCTCTCTCTCTCTCTCCCTCTCTATAACTATATATATATATATATACACGTATACAGACTGTATTCATAGAACTGGACGCTCATCTCACTGACCCAATTATCAATTGTACGCTACAGCATACTCTGTCGGAGGGGCTTGAACTGTTAAGAGAGGACTAAACCGGATAGTAAGGGGGAGCGAGAGAGAAGCAGGTGCGATAGAAAATTAAATATAGAACTTGATGCATCTTAATTTTAGATGGCATAGGGCGACGCGTAATACGGATAGTTAGCTTGGCTCGAATAGTGCAATGATGCGATTAATGTGAGAGGTCAAGAGATTGCAGGTCGATGTACTTACTCCTCAATCTATATATATATATATATATAGATACGTACGTGTGTACGTGACACACCCAAGAGGGTGTCGTGTGTTTCTTGTGTCTATTTTTGAAATATTGGTCAATTACCTTACCGTATTAAAGGCTCAATGAGATCTTGGATTTACACGCGTTATCGTTTCAAATTTAGTTTGTTAATAACGCTCGTTCGCGTATTTATCAAATTAGATTTGTATACGCATACTAATTACTCACTGAAGAGTGGACCGTAATAATGCTTTTAAGTACTATTTTTTTTTACTTGCACCTCGTCTTACAGGTGTATCAATTTAACTTTTGCGATAATTGCGAACCAGACAAAACAATTTTTAATTCGAATTGTCAGTTAACGATTAAGGTAAAAGAAAAGATGTATTTTACTTTGTGCTCGAAGTTGAGCCTAGGATACCAATTATGTCGAGTCATAAAGAACATCTATGCTTTATGCCGCTGAATATATTACGAACCGGCATAGTACAATTATAAGTAGAAGTGAAAATAGCCCTCAAAGGAGACACTATAATGAAAGAGAATATCAGCATAGTGATTACTGAACTGTAAGTTTCAAGTGATATTATTCTGATAACTCAACTAACGGATGGTTTATCAAATCGAACTTTTTTTTCTAATTACCCGTGCAAAACGACACTCAAATGTTAAAAGTGAAACATTAATTAAAAACATATAATTCTATAGGTATAGGATAAAAATAATTAAAAGTTTCAGCATACTTTTAAATTATACAGGTACATTTATAGAATAACATCGAAAACTAAGTATATACATTTTTACACATGTGCGTTAATTACGGGCAAAAAAAAATAAATAAATAGTCGCGATAAAACGTTTAAAAAAAAGTAAATTACAAAATCCAATTAACTAAAAATATTAAAAAATTTTAATTACAATTAAAAAATATTTTTAATTAACAATTTAAATGAAAAAGTGCGCACCAACAAAATCCATGACGGACGTTAAAACTTTTAACTAAAATAAATCTTCTATTTTTTAGCGTAAGTTTAGTTAAGAGCGCAATTACGATAAAAATTACAAAAAAAAACCAAAAAAAAGAAAATATGAAGTAAGAGGGAAAGAAGAGAAAAAGGAAGATCGCAACAGATGTAAAAACTGTTGTTCTTCGTAGGATACGGCCAGTCAAGTTAGCCTATTTTCAGCGATATAAACCGAGGAGAGGAAATATCCTGAATAGTTGAAAGAAATTACACGAGAGAAGGGGAGGAAGGTAAGGAGCGGAAAGGGAGAGAGAGATGAAATCAGTGAGGAAGGTTATACTACTCGAGGCGAAAAGAATGAAAGAACGAGAGGGTGAAAGAGAACGGTAGCGGCGACGCGAGAGAGTCTCGAAAGTACATATAACGATAAAGCTCTCATTAAGGCACCAGTGAAGGGGTTCACTTCGCTACGTCCTCAACTGTATAGCAAACTTTTAGCGGACGTAATAATTCCCTTTGCTATTTCTTTCTCCTTTTCTCTCCTACTTTTTAACTATCTGCCTTGGTCTTACTCTTTCTCTCCTACACGTTCATTTTTTCCACTTTCATTATTCATTTTTATTACGCCCTCAGGGTCTGAGCTGGCTCTCCCACTCCCCCGTTCCAAGGAGTCCTAATGCGAGACCACAGAATTTCGTATATATACGTCTCTGGGTGTGTATACTCTCTCTCTCTCTCTCTCTCTCTCTCTCTCTCCTTTATTTCGTACTCCATACACTTTCCTCTTATTCTTTTTTTATTATATACTGGTTGACTAGTATACTTTCTACCTGATTCCTCCATAAAATCCTGCACTGTTTTGTGTGTTCTCCTTCTTTTGTCGTCGGCATAAATAAAGCGCGTCGTTCATTAGGTGTAAAGAACCTCCGCGCGCGAACCGTTTTGTCGTTGAGACATATTTTCTCAGATGCTGAATAGAACGAAAGGAAGTTTCATCAAGCTAAGAGTTTCTTAAAAAACAGTCTGCCTTCAAATTATGCTTCGTCTTTTTTTTTTTTGAGTTTCGAATACTCACTTTGATATAACACTACCAATTTCTTTTAACGATTTTTAATTATAACTCCGGGGTAATATGCATTTAGAATGTCAGCTATAATCGTATACCTTGACTGTTAAGATTATCGGTTTAAAAAGCAGTAAATTCAAACGGGAGAAATTCTTTAATAACTTTAGTATATTATTCACACAAAAATTATTGGAATTTGTTTAATGCAGGATAATTCGTCATTTGATTGTATTTATTGGTGTACATCGCAAAATTCAATGGATACTCTGTCTCGATTTTTTTAATTACCAGACCCTCTTTATATCGTAAAACCCCACAATTATTACGAAAAGATTTTCGAACGTTAAAGCGGAATGGCAGTATTTTGCTTAGGAAATCCTTACAGTTAGGTTAAAATTTATGGATGACATTTATGGGATAGGGGAAGTACATTGCGCTAAGTAAATACGAGGTGACGGTGAAAAGCGAATAGGCTGACACTGTAAACAGTGACACTCTAAACGTTTGGTTACGCGTGAGAGTATTGGTCGGTTGAGAAAACCACACTGGGGAATGAAGAAAGTGGGAGTGGAAATCACCTAGATAAATTTGATCGATACTACACCGACAAGTTAATTGTACGTGGTATTGTGTTACGTGTGTTTCGTTGGTAAATATAGTCCAATAGGTTCGAGCGAATGGAGCTCTGTATACATGTTGTACACTGGGCGGGAAAGCAATTTATCGAATTTATATATATCTATAGTTAAAAATTCATTTTAGTGCACAAGTCAGAGGTTACGAGTGTACACCGGTATTATTCAATATTTTACACGCGGATGAAAAATAAGTTATTTTTTTTTCACGTTTATTGTTATCTTGTCACGTTTTAGATATAACGCATCGCTCGGTTGCACCATAATTATTTCTAAGCCAACGAGTGAGCCTCGTAATTCTTATTACTGGATACATTTATTCGACTGGTATAGCAATATGTATATACAGATATACATCGGGGGTAATGGATTTTTATAGCTACGATCAATTCCACTGCAGAATGAACTCCTTTTTCTACGTCTGCTGCAGTAACCGATACCCGAAAAAGTTCGACATTTGATACGTCTAACTTATACGATCTCCTCGTTTCTATAAGTGTTTCCAAACTTACCTATAGCTATACTTGTATTTTGCTAAATAAACTGTCTACACTTTGTACCAAATATGTCCAAAATTTTATAACGATAAATAATTAACTGATACAAGTAACGTTGATTACATTATTTATTTTGCTTCTGTAAAACGTAATTCAAAAATGAATATATACTTTTCGACAGAAATGTTTGTTAGATCCCTCGAGTAATCAAGATTAGATTAACAAGTACGTGTACGATTGCACAAATAAATGTATACTCATCGTTAAAGATCGCAGTTGAATATTATTTAATTTAAATAAATTAAACTGTAAGTCGGTTAACTAAGCTAATGGCTATCGCATATACCATCGTAATATACCGTCATATATATCCGTACGTGATCATGAAATCCATAGCACATAAAGTGCAGGTTTGTCACGTTGCTAAGAGCGAAGTCTATTCGGTGCACACCATCCTTCATGTTTAGTGTGCATAATTATAATATACCTTTATACCTTTCAACGATATAACAAAAGACGTCGATGTATAGTGTGATAACACCGACAACTACGAATTGTATACGTATACGTAATATAAAATTAATTTAACTTTGTAATATAGTAATTATTAATATACTAATACATGTTTTATAATAATTTCGACAATTGATATAAATACGTTTATTATCGTTACAATTAATGTAAAATTAATACTATTACATATTACTCGGTCGTTTATAATATAATTGTAGAGCTGTTATTGAATTGTCAATAGGGTTTTAGACAAAGCAATTTCTTACTAACTGTAGTATAGAAGTAATTTACATTTTTTAATGGATGAACAATGTTAACATTAGAAACATAAGAATAAAAATAAAACACAAGATAATATTAGAATCACTCGATGTACATCGTCTATACTTTGGAATTAAATTTCACCCCTTTCGACCCAGATTTTACAATAAAATATAGTAGTAGATTTTATACACGATTTTTTTGTTATAGCTATCACCTAAACTTTCAAGATACTTTAAATATTTATGGTATAAAACATTGCTGACATTTGATCATTTCAAATGGCATTCTTCTCCCTATGTTTAATGATAAGTAAATTACAATTAATAGTTTAGGAACTTTGTATTTTATTCAACGCATTAAAATTTATAATTAGAACCATATACATAATCACTATTATAAATTTTATTATTAATTTGTGTAATATGCTGTGACGTTATTTAGTATGTGTAACATATTCATTGCACGTTTTCATTATGTTAAAAAAATGTAATAAAACTTTTATATTAACGTTAATATTTTAATTGTATAATAAAATTATATTACTTAATGTACTATCTGTCATAATCAGATTACTTAGAAACTCAGAACGAATACATTGACATAGACACATATTATCTTATTAATTTATGTATCAATGTATAAAACATCTATCAAATTATCATTTATTTTGGAAGTTTGTATTAAGTTATTTTTACAATTATTTGATCCAATAGTTGAAATTAGTTTTGAAAATGTTAAAACTGTCCATTCCATGCAAATCGGTTTACCTCGCCAAACTAACAAGAATCGTAAAAGTAAATAATTTCGTGTTTAAACTTCAGCTGTGAGTTATAAAACGATGTTTGCGTTTTCTGATTATGAAACAAGAGAATATTAGATTTACACTTATCTAAAATTGAATCAACATTTTCGAATTAATGTATTTTATGTGACCAGGGTATCGATAAATCAATTATAATAAAGAATATAATAGTTGTTATTATTCATGTGTTTTAATTACTTTATTAATTAAACTTCAAATAAATCTTTGATTTCGTTCATTATTACCTGCAAAAGATAAATATAACAGTCACAAAAATAATTTAAAAGCTGCACAAAGTAAAGTATTAACACGGGTTTATATGTCATTAATTCAATAATACGTATGTTTCGATTATACTGTGAATTATAAACAGAAAATATTTCACGCATTATTTAAAATTGTTTATTTTTCTCTCTGTGGAAACGAAAGTTAAACAGAACAATACTGTTACTTACTTTAGTTATAAAAGGTGCAATTTAGGCGTCTTATAACAAAAATGTCTAAGTTGATTTTTTTTAAAATTTGAGTTTTACGTGATTTATATTTTGTAGAATAGGTTCTATTATATTTCACCATAAAATAGACAATAGATGTGATTTTACAATGCAAATTAAGAATTGACCAAATTCAATGATTATTTTAGGAATGGGATATATAGGTGTATATTTATAAATGCACACACTCATTGATAATAAAAAATTTATTATTATTATATATGTGCAAACAATAAACGTAGCTGTGTAAAAATCTTGGTAAAACTAAAGATGTTTCTTAACAATTTTCTTTCTCTTATTACATAGTAATATTTTATTTTATTACATTATTTTACATATATACAAATTGCAAATCTAAAATCGCTAAATCCGGGTAACATTTTTGAAACTAAAATGTCTTCTAATTTTGTATAAAAATGAGTTAATTTAAGTGTCAAGTTAACAATGGCTGTAGATCCATAGTAAAATTACTTTTCTTTAAAAAAAAACAAATAATTTAGATTTTTTAAAATACAAATATAAAAGATAGAGGTTTTTTACGTTATTGTCAAAATGCGTTAGTATTATTCTAAATTGACAATGTTTGAACAGTAAATACCGAAGACAAAATAAGCATAATATTATCAGAGACAGTATTAGGATCCGAATGAAATACAAGCGCACAGCGATCGATGGTAAACGGCAAATTATCGAAACATGCATCGAAATCGATTTGGATACGTATGTATACGTCTAGAAGTGTATGACTGTTAAGAAAGTGAAGTGAATTACGATCACGAGAACTAATATTATCCTTCCGGGTAGAGGCCTAAAGGTAAAACCGAGTAGAAGCTCTTCTGTTAGCCCTTCCTTCCTTCCTTCCTTCCTTCCTGAGGCTTCAAGTTCCTTCGGTCACTGTACGTATACGGTCGCGCCTCCTCCATAAACGCGTTATACACGCTCCGCGCACATAGACGTTATTAGAAACTATATAGAAAGGGATAAGGCGGCGCTCATATCGCTCGAGCACCACTTGTCGAGGAAACAATTAAGGAGTTAGGTCGACCAGGCCTGAGAGACGCGAGCGACGGCCCCTCTCTCTCTCTCTCTCTCGCTTTACCGGAAATTCATTTCGCACACACTGACCCCCACGCGCGCATTTCAATGTCAGTTATGGCTGCTACCTCGAGATAAATTAACCATTTCCTCGGAATGGAATTCGTTATTGAATTAATTTCGCGGACTTTATGGAAATTTATTAATAATCCTCTTTTGTTTACTCTATTATATACGGACGTCCCTTAAGTTTATTTTCCATTCTTAACAATCTACCTATATACACTGCACGTATAGTTGCACATTATACGCGATCTTAAATTTATAAAGATATACACAAAGTACTGGTATACGGCTACACGGAGAGAAAAATTTTAGCAAAATTTTACTAAACTTTCAGTGACACGGTTACAGACTGCCAAAACGCAAAAAACACTCAACTTTTAGGAAAAATTAGTAAACTTTCCTTAAAAATTTATATAAATTTCAATAAAAATTGACAAAAAGTTCAGTAATTTTTTGGGTTTCGTCTGTTACCGCGGCGTTAATGAAACTTTTCTCTCCGTGTATAACATGGGAATAAACATTAATATTTAATCATTTATTATTCTTCGTCCTCAGTTCTTCTACAACATCTTGAAAAAGATTTCATCTGAACGAGTTATTTTTTAATCCTTAATACATCGAAAATTCAATTTTCCGAGTAATCGAATATTCTCGGCGATAGCTCTTTTGTAAGATTGCGCAGAGAGGTGGATGTTCAAACTCGAGCGAATTAAAAGACAACACGATAATATTATTGCTCTGCGAACACCTAAATTGTACAGCGTCCGAGTTTACGATATACGTGTCGTCGAACAGTAAGCACATTCGTATAACATCCATTTGTTACATCAAAGACGTAAATAATACTGTGACAAAACACGTGTATACAAAATTTCGAAAAAAACTAATCGTTAATATTTCCTTTTTCTTTTCTTACATTGGCAAAAGAAATCGACTAATTTTATATGCGCGATAAGAACGAAAGTTTATACGTAACCGAAAAACTGAGCAAAATATAATGAAAAAAAGAGCGCATCAGAGACGTAAAAAAAAAATGTTTTATCGTCCACGCGGCCAGCTAGGAAAATGAATGCTCAGGCAGTTTACAATTAATGCCGAAAGTTACCGGAACTTTCTTGCTCTATCCGGTCACTCATTTTTTCCACTAAATCCTCGACTACCGCACATAGCGGACGTCGCGCTTGCCTTTATAAATTAAACGCAGAGAGAGAGAGGGCTGGTCTCCTTTCGGCGGTATAATTTCACGCGAGCGATTCACAAAAAAAGCACCGCTGATATATCTTCCTACCTCGTCCGGTCCAGATTGAATTTTCGCGCACCAAGTGATATTCGTTTGGCCTGTGCTTTTTTTTTAGAGTTGGGTGATATAGCGATTCTGGCGAGCGCGTTGAATAAACCCCGCCAATCAAACATAAACATTGCAAGAATACGGGATTCCCAGAGCTTTTATAACAGTGGTTCTTCGATTCGTTCGTGTACGTGTGTTTGTATATCCGCGTACGCATTTTAAAATGTATTAAAGGTTTGATATTGTTACTCTTTCTACTGACGTGAATACCTATGCGATTGTAAATGGTAATTGTGGTTAAACAGTTTTCGTAAATAACTTTTATGAAGTTTTATGTCGTCCATTGTATTTTTACCCTCTTTCTATGCTTTCGATCAAATAATTTCGTAAAGTATTTGCGAAATTGTTCGCTTTATTCAATTATTAAATATCTAAAATGTTTAAAAAGATATTAAATATGTAATTAACATATTTTTGTTGCATCCCTGGTTCTTCCGTTACCCGAAATTCGATATCATGCCAGAAATTCAAATATTTAAAACAATATGTGTAAAACAGAATAATTTACATTAAGAACAATGTGAAGAGAAAAAAAAGCCGTTAATATTTATACTATTTTAGGTTAAGTATAAGATTAAATTATAAAAGAATTTAATGTTTCTTTTCAAAATGTTACCTGTACGTTGCTTTAAATAATGCTCGAAAAAAAAGGATTTTTATTGTCGAGTATAAATTTTGGCTTAATTATACCAGTTTAATTCAAGATGTAGCAAGGGCACATTTTACGCTTCAAATAATGAAAATACATGTCCACTTTATACTTCAAGTGTGTTTAAATTTACTCGAATTTTTAAACTACCTCGTGATATACTTCGTAAGTAAATAAATACTACGTTACAAAATTAAATTTGACTGTTTCTGTTCGCGAAACAATGAAAAACATTCTGAACGTAAAAGTTTCACCGAGTTAATAACTTTTTTTGTTTATAGCAATACAAAACATTATCACAAACTCGTTTGTAATTGCGATATCACGTGTATAATTTTTATTTTTCAATTTAATTTTCTCAATAGCAGGAAAAAAAGGGATCCTCTTTTTTACTATAACAAGGATACAAAACAACATGATAAAAGAAAAAGAAGAAGAAGAAGGGGGAAACTAATGAAAGCTAAGCAATATAAAGAAGAAGGGAAAAAAAGGACAATTGTCTGGTCATAACAGTAAGCATCCTCAATAATACAAGTTCTTCGTCTGGACTATAGACAGGGTATTATTGTATCCTTATACATAAAAGGAAACCCGCTTATAGCAGCCAGCAGATTGGCGAAAGTAACCGGTGGTGTAAACGAACGTTGCAGAAACTAGATGGGACAAAGAAACGCGAATGCCGATGAAATTGAATATAATTTAACCTTTACAATCAGGCTTAGTGATTTTGTCATTTTAAGAAACTTTTATTTTAAAGGTCAACTTCTTTTTTTCTACAAAACTTTAGTTTCTTTATTACTTTAAAACCACTGAAAGAGATAATTTTTTTTTTTACTTTTGACATTAAGTAACTTTGGAATAAGTTCTTTAAACAAAAGAAAATCAATTATTCTGATTAAAATGAAAAGAACACTAAAATTAACATTTAATCCATATTGATTTTCTTTTCAATATTGGTATATTTTATTTAATAATGTTTAATTCCACAAAAACGATAAATAACTGTTGGAGAATTAAATTAAACGTTATCTGAGATATCAGATAAAAGAGATTTTGGCTAACGTGGCGAAACTTACTTTTTAAGGTCGACAGATGTTGTAAAGTTTCGCAGTTGAATCCTAGCTTCTTTGTTTTTTATTTAGAGAAGTGTTAGCTATTGGAAACCGAGATCCGATCGAATGGTCACTTTCTTTTTGTATTGGCCAACTTCAAAACAACTTGAAATGCTTTAGCTGTGACGATCGAGCTATATTCTCGTGAAAGATTACTGTTCACACAATATTAGGAAAGTCCTACAAAACCATTGAAGATACATAGTACGGTATATAAATACTATACGGCATTTAAGAAAATATATAATTTCCTTTAAATCCGATAACGAATAATATATTATGTAATACGAGGATATATTTAATAAAGAGAGGCTTGTTTCAATTACATAACAATTTCTCTATTTAATAATTTTGTTCAATATGTGTATTACAAATTCAATTTACTCAACAGATTTTCACGGTGCTACGATTTTCAGGAAAACGAAGTGGTTTATGCTATTCAATTAAAATTTTGTATGTAATATCCAGAAAACTGAAGGAATAATACTGTTGAATAATCTTTTTAATTATACACGTAGGTAGATATACATTCATTATCTTATCATTTATTACTATCTACTCAACTGACAATTGTAATCAAATAAAATTAATGAATATACATATTTGTATTATACTTATACATTATATTTATATTTATATATATATATATATATATATATATATATATATATAATGTACAAATATAATACGTACGTACATTGTTAATATTTAGTAATTATAATTATATAAAAGTTAAACAATTTTTACAATAGAAATAATGTAAAAAGATACATTCTTGAAAAGACATTTCTATTTATGGAGATGAAAAATGTCTCACTTTTCGACACGGAGAAATCGTATGTTCAAGTAGAATATGGATGGGTTTGGTCAGACGAATGGACAAGAAAATGTAAATGCATATACTTATCACTAAAAATTGTAATATTTAAATGTACTTTCTGCGAACTATTATACATGAATGATTTTTTATTTTAAACGTTTTCATGAAGAATAATTTCAATCCATATATATTATTATACTCATATACATGCGTGTGAGTGTAAAATTTTATTTTTATCTTGTATTTATTTAATTACGTGTGTATTCCTTCTGTACCTTCGAAATGTATCATCTTAACAAAATGTATAACGTACAATTTGCGTTAGGTTATTTACTCGAACGACGTTGTAAAAAAAAAATATAGTGAGATGTTCAATTTGCAAGACATCAAGTATAAAAATAAATACTGACGCAACGACCTAAAAATGTATACTACAAATTTTTATAGCGAAACCATCACGTAGATTACACAGTTTGCGCGTTCTACGTCTATTGAATTTTTACAGCTATAAGAAAATCCAAAAATAACTCCGAGGCATTCGACTGACTTAAAATAACTAAGAATGCTCGTTAGCGTTTGCAAGAGAGACAGACGTCCCATACGACGTAGGATATCTAGAAGTGTAGCGAATAAAATGAATAATTAGGAGTATAAAAAATAGTTGAGGATATATAGCTTTTAGAAATAAAAGATGAGGATCGCGAGAAAGAAAAGCTCGGAGAGAAAGGTAGGTACTTTGGTTAGAAGATTGTGGGCCAAAGAAAATCCTTGAGAAAATCCCAGTACGTAGTTTTTTTCCGGAGTATAACCCGTTCGTCGTCGTACGTCGCGCACATCTCTCGTGTGTAAAGGTTTGAGGCCGCTCGCGCGTACCTAAACACGTTATGAGGAGCAAGCGAGAGAAGGACACGTATCTCACCCAACGATCGTTCGGCTTTACGGTTAGAGTCCTCCACCTTCTATTATGCAGTCTTGCGCTTTACGTCTAGTCTGTCTGTGGACCTCGTTGGTTTATTAGCTCAATAAAATAGGATTACTACTTAGTTCCCGTTTTATAAGAATCCAACCGGGAGGGCCGTACTGTCTCATCTTGTGCGAGAGGACGAATAAGAACCCCGGCCAAGAGATCTTCGAGGGGTATAGCCCGAGATCGCCGCTACATCCATCAATCTGTCGCGTAAAGTTCGATATCCACGAGCTTTTTCGAGTAGCTTCGCTACACGCTCACGCTCACGCGCCCACGCACACCTCTCCTCCTATCTTTTTCTCTCGAGAGTTTACTGTGGACGATGAGAGTTCGATCGTACGTTTAGCGGATTTTATTATTACGCGGATATGACGAGCCTCTTGATTTGATCGAACCTTTTTATACCTCTAATTAAACTGTATATCGAGATCTAATAGTATCGATACCATTTCTCTATCGCGATTCTTCAAATACCCGACAGCTTTGGATTCGGAATTACGCGCATTTTACTACGACGTTTATTGGGTATGAAGGTTATTAATTCATTCTAAGTCTTGATAATATTTCATGCGATCGGAAAATTGCGGCTAAAGTCAAGTTTATTGGCTCGTTTATAATCGTACCTTTCCGAGTGTTACGATTATAGAACTTTCATCCTCTAATATATATATATATATAGTAATATATATTTAACGGGGTCACGGATATTGCTTAAAAATTTTTCAAATTATATTTTTATATTATAAATGTAAAATGGGCAATAAATATTAATAATAAATTAAACGGTCGAAAAATTTTTTATTACTTTTTTAAATATTACACTAAAAGGGTGACAGTTATAATTTTTAGTAAAATACTGGATGAAAATTATCCGGTAAAACTGTCATTCCTTATTATCATTTTTATTTAGCGTCGCACGTTGAGGTATGTATATACACTGCGGGAATTTCTATCGGGCGAATAAATCAAACGTTAATACTCGATTCTTTTTTTTTTAATTTTAGTATACATATATGTACATGTATGTGTAAAGGGTGAAACGGTTAAAATCTAAACAGAGAACCCACACGCAGCTCACGAGAAACGAAATAGCGCATTTTCGCTTACCGTTTCGTTATGAAATTCGTCGAAATAGCAGATTCATGTACTGGGTTTCCACAAATCAACTTGCACAGTAGAAAAAGCATGTTTCATTTTCAGCTAACTCAGCGACATTTTATGCTGATTTCGACAAGCGTCTTCTCGAATTCTAAATCAAATACGAAATTTAAATTCTTAAACGCTAATTCATAATGCCGGAGTTAATAATCGGATAATTAATATTATATCTCTTCGGGGAATAAGTACACATTTTCGTACAAACACATGGAATGTTAAATATTACGTGTGTAGCCCAAAAACTTATTGCGTGTCTATCTAAATAAAGATCTACGTTTTTATGTACCAAAATAGTGAAGTATAATAAAAAAAATTGTCGAAAAATGTAGCTCATTATTTAACCTTTTTATAGTCCCTCGTTTCCTAAAAGTAACAAATTTTAGTTATTTTTAAATTTAGTATAGGCACATTACATGAAATTGCATGCTACATTAAATCTTATCTTTTAAAATATAATGTAATAAAACTCAGGGCGATGTAAAAAGTAATATTTGTTACGTTAAAAAAGTAACGCGTTGTTCTTTGAATAATTTAAAAATAGTACGTGGTGAAATATATGTTGATGCACATATATATATTTATAAAAAATAATTTTTGTATACAATTAATAAAAAATATTGAAAAAGTAGGGCATATATGGATTGATTAAAAAATTAAATACATAAAATTATTTTGTATTATTATATTTAAAATGCTAAGAAACAATATGACAAAAATATTAAGAAATCTAATAATTAAACAATATAATAACTGTATTTAGTTAAAAAGCATCTTCAACGTTATACTATTTACAGTTAGTTTTTCACAATACCAAAGTCTAAGCAAAAAGTTTGCCTCATTTCTCTTAAAAGTTCGAGCCGCGTGCACAGTCGGATTAATTGTGTAACCGTAAATTCAACCCGCAGTATCGCACGTGCAATTAAAGCCACGGTATTTCAACTGATCGGGCCCAAATGTTTCGCAATGGCTACGTAATATATACATATATAGAAAAGGCAACATAAAATCGAAGAAAGATAAAAAGCGTAATTTGCAAGTTTTCAGTTCAGGAACGCCTAACGATGGGGAAAAAAGTTGCCTTTTGCCGACCACGGAATGTAATTGCCGGCTCACAAAGAAAAGCACTCTACGCCCAAGCAAACAAAGAAAATCCGATCTCTACGAAAGGGGCTTTATATATATATATAAAAAGAGAGATAGGAGCGATGGGAGATATTCCTGACTTGCTCATCTCGTTCTGAGAATCGAAAGTATTTTTCGTAGAGGCATTTCTTCGTCCTTGGGGGCATGCAGCTCCATTCGATTGCTGCGGAAAATTCTAACGATAGATGTATAGGTGGAGAAACCGGACGTTGCATGCGGCACTTGTATTCCTCGAAACGATACTTTCATTATTTTATATATTTCACCAGGAGGATTGAAAAAGCTTTTTTTTAAACGTCTGCTGGGTGATTGATTACTTTGAGGAAAAGGCTCTTATAATTAAATTTTTAATTTGCAATTAAATAAAGTGCATTTTTACTACATCAGAAATTTAAAATAAAAAAAATTTTCAGATTTAAATAAAAAATTTTTTTTATTGAAAATCGTATTTGCGTATAATACACGAGATTAAACGTGTAAAATTTTTATTGAACGTGCACATTTTTTTGTTGCTCGTATTTAAGTATTTTTATTACTTCGAGAACTTTGGAGTTGGCAACATTTTTTGAAGTAACATCATATAAAGTTTGTTTTCAAATTTTTTAAATCAAAAAGTGCTGAATCCCATTTACAGTTGTAAGTGTGAGTGAACATATGTGTCAATATGAGTAGAAAATTGAAAAAGTACATATTGCGCGTGTTATAACAGATTTACGATTTCAAACAAATTTATTTATTTGTACTTCTTCGGGAAAAGATTACTTTATTTTTACAACGTCAATTGTTACGCATTGGAAGACCAGAACCAAGCGAAAACAATATAGAAACTACTTTGACGAATTTAGAGTTCACGGTCCGAGAATCGGGACTCTGGTGCTCTTACCACTGGACTGACATTTGTTTACATTTCGTTACATTTCAATGGAATCTTTGAAGTAATAGTGTTTATCTGATGAATTAAAAGCATCGCAAAATGCATTGTACTCCACATTTTTATTAGATGTGATTTATAATATTAAAAATCATTAGTTAATAAATAATAGAATACAATAAATTGTAAAATATTATTAATTATTAAATAACAAATAGTATTTTATATTTTTAAAAACATGTGTCGCAATTATAATTGAACCAGACTCACTAAGCTATTTGCTTAATGCATCAAAGGAAATTATCCTATGAACTGTAGTTGGAACCTTACGATAAACGGCGTGAAATGAAATCGACAACGGCGTTTTAAGGAACATTTTTCCATTATTTCCCAATTCAACGATTTCTTTTTCATTTACTTTCCTCGTCTCGACATTCCTCCTCCCTGACTCCTCATCAATCAGATAAGAAAAGAGTAAAATTACATTTAATAACTAACATCCCATAATAGTGCACATGCACAAAAACACATACCATTATAAAAATTCCATTGCATAAAAGACTGCAGTGAAATAAATAACGTTAAGTGTTATAACATTGTTGATAGTGTTTGAACAATGATAACTTGTTTTGACGTAAAATGATTTATGTACTCTTAAAAATTGATATAATAAGTTACTGCAAATTCCAAACACATTCTTCTTCCCTGTCTCCAAAGATTATCAAATATGGTAATAGGTTTTCGCATACATATGTAAATATTTTGCTAAAATGAATAACATTCGAAGTTTAGTTTCCAAACAAACACTCAGATAGACGAAAAGTATATGAATATGCACACGTCATTTTACATGGCCGATATTTCTTTGGGATAAAGTTATATCTACCATAAGATATTGTGCATTTTACTTTATTCGCGTGTATACAATAGACAAATTAGGCATTGTGTATCATTATAAACAATAATTAAAATGTTTTGGTATTGTTTTTGCAAGGTGGATGAACATTTTAACGTATGTAAACCCAATGTGTTTTATTTTTAAAAAACACATCCAAAAATTAGAACTTATTGTGTAAAATAAAATAAAAGTTAAATTAAAACGTTCTAATCATAGATTTTAACTTTATTACGGAACATATTATACTATTTAGTAGATGAAAAGCATGACAGTAGATACGATATGCGTTTGGTCAGACCCGGCCATATGTATAGATAGACGCTATAGGTTAAATTATTGATTACAGTTTTCATTTTTCCCTAAATTGAACGAGTATTATAAATAAATGAAAAAAGGATTAAATAGTTTAAACGTTTGTTTTAAAGTGCGTGGGTATTTTGCATGGCCTACTCTAAGCAGCTTAACAAATTAATTTTTACATCGGAGAAAATGTTAAAAACCGATTGAATCAAAATGTGTAACCACTATAAAATATACTATCATTATAATATTGTACACACAATTTATAATTCAGAACATTATACACATATATATTCTTAGAAGATTACATTTATACTCAGTAAAAACTTATAGGATCCCTTTTAATTAAAGTGTACTATACAGCTATATATGTGGGCTCTTACATAAAACATTTTATATTAAATTTTCTTTAAAATTCCATCGAATACAATATTTTAGACAAAATTTTTCAAGTTTTCAAAAAAATTTTCAAACAACAGTTGTTATACCTTCTATAAAAATTTAGAATTCAATATGCACTGTATTACACTGTCGTTTATTAGCTTTGAAATGGAATTAAAATTTGAGTTAAAATTAATTTAATATTGTACGATAACAATCTCTTTACCATTGATAAAAGACATACCGAGAATAAAATCTTAAGTATCATTAAACCTCGTTGTATTATTATTTTTCAGGTATATTCCAGACAGACGGTCAGCTCGTGCCTAACAAGATGTGTGATTATCAGTTCGTCAGTTCACAGTTTACGCCCCAACACGGGCGTTTCTACTCACCTCGATATCCGTCTTTCTACCCGGAGAATATCGAGTGTACCTATCAATTTCGAGCGAGGTAACTCACCTGTGTCTATATACATACATGTTATATACCTATATACGTAATACTCGCACTCGGGTTTGGTGCTCTAACTTTCCCTTCGCCAAAACTTGCTCCAAGAGGTGCAATAATAGAGAGATCGCAGGAGGGGGTGGGTGGGGAGAAAGTGAAATGGGCCGAGAGAAATGAAGAGAGACAGAGAAAAAGAGAGCTTGGTAAAACTTTCTTTTAGAGGTAGCAAAGCCCCTACGATGCTTATTTTCTCTCTTTCTCTCTGCCTTTCTCGTAACCTCTAGCCGCAACTGGCGGTAGATGTAAAAAATTATCCAGGAGATGATAAAATTAAATAAAAGGCGACGGAGATTAGAGTGAAAAGTTGATGGAAAATAATATAGAGCTTCTTCTTTTTCTTGTTTATTTTTTGGCCTCATTTATTATTTTCTTTTTTTCCGTCTCCTCAACATCTTTTGTGCGTTTGCATTTTCTTTCTTTTTTTTTTGACCGAGTCGTCCCTCGTGAGTGTCTAATTAAAGATTGAAGAGGCGTCGAGGATCTTTGTACTTCTACTATGTAGGATGCAACAAAATATAAAAAATAAATGTTATTTCATTCAAGAGACAGCGTAAGCTATGGATTACAATTTCCACCATTTTTCTATTAAAGTTCAAATATACAATCAAATATCTTAATTATTTATCAACTACGATAAAAATGATATTTTCTAATACAAAATGTATCGCGT
Organism: Theocolax elegans; assembly: GCA_026168455.1. NCBI lineage: Eukaryota > Metazoa > Arthropoda > Insecta > Hymenoptera > Cerocephalidae > Theocolax > Theocolax elegans. The sequence goes on along the minus strand of CM047429.1, from coordinate 58,751,627 downwards.
GCTCTTTTAGTTTTATCTATACTTTGTCAAAGGATTAAGATTATTTTTCATTTTATTTAAAAATTAAATTTTACCTCTGTTCACAAACGTGAATTGATATTTTCTTTTAATAATAAAATATCAATAATATTTTAATCGTATTCCAATTTTTAACGCTTGTATTAATCTTCACTCAACTATACCAAAAAAAATTTTTTTTTATAAAACTTATGATTCACATTTTGTACAATTCGAGTATTTTTATGTAAGCAAATAATTTAAAACATTTAATTAAAAAATTACAAAATAGTAGTAATTATAAAAAAATATATAATATAATTACTTTTAATAAATCGAAACATAAAATAAAATATTCAATTATTTGAATGCAGTTTTCCGCACATACCTTTCAAAGCAACAAATATAAATAATCCACATTAAATTCTACACTAAAGCCATTATAAAACTTAAGTTCCGGATCAATTATAATCTCTTACTTTTAAATTCATGTAAATTGTACCAAAAGTTTTTCGATTAACGGTAACTCGATGATTGTATACATTGATATATATATATACATTGGGTGTACAATCCAAGTTCTATGTACTTTACATCAATTAATCTTTCTTATTCTCAGTGGATAGACGTGTCCAAACAAAAATGACATCGCGTATAAATTATAGAGAATCGTAAAATTCGTACGTGCATATGAAGAAATTCTAACCAGTTGTTATATTCTTACGAAGGTACGTCGTATTATATACCGCAAGTTAAAAAAGAGCTTAGTAAAATAGACGCGAGAAATATACCAGACGGAAATCACGTTCGCCAAATCTATTCCGTTTTATCGGGTGCATTCGCACACACTACTCGTCTCCTCACCTTTTTCATCTCTGTCTCAGAGTAGTCTTTTCACATTCTAGAGAGGACCCGGGTGAGAAAGATCCTCTTTTACCGTTTTACTCGCGCTCCTCTTAATCTACCTTCTTTTTTTTTTACTTTTTATTTTTTGACATTCGACATACAACGAATACCGTACCATGGATTTGATTTACCAAGACTGACGGAGTTTATTTTTCTTCGCAGAACGAAGGAGCGGATACGCGTGGTCTTTGAGGAGCTATCACTGGAAAAGTGTGACGTGAGGTAAGATGGAACAATTTTCTTTAATGCTTTCATCTCTATTTGGCTTTAAAATAAAACTTTAGTTTGGTTAATCTTATGTTTACTTTCACGAGTTCATGTATATATACACCTCAACAATTTTAGACTGTACTTTCTTTTAGATTTAATGGATACTGAAACTGATTGCGTACTATTAACTAATGACCATTTAAAAATAATTAATTTATTGTCCAGTTTGTGCCTACATTTTTTTTATTTAAAATAAGTATATTATTCAACTTGCGTGTTTCTATTGAAAAAAAATGAATCATATAACTTACAAAATGGTTTCTCAAAATTTAACTTAATTATTGTCAAATCGTATTTAAATATGTTTCAAACACATCGTAACTAATTCTTCTGAATGTAATCAGATAGTGTTTTTGGCAAATTTAGAATCAACAAAGAAACTACTATTTTTGCACGAAAAACTTGCATTTTTCATGACACTTCACAAAAATCCTTAAATCACAATTACGCACTTCCAAAAACTACTTTACCATTGAAATTGTTTAAAAAAAACCTACACGAATAAAATAACGTTAAGCAGAATACCGAAAGTGCCGAGTGGATATGTATGTAACTGTCGAGTGCATCATATTTCGAACGGAATCGAATAAAGGAAATCTCCATAAGTAAGATTGAGAAAAAGCGTAACAGTGAATTGGCGTGGCAGACGTAAATTGCGGCTCGTGAATGCTCAGCAACCGATATAAAACTACGCGGTGTCAGGACCGTTAAAACCGATACTTCAATAGGACTCGAGACGTACTTCAAATTCACAATGTCAAAGCTAAAGTTATCGTGGATCTGACGGTATATATATACATACAGAAGGAAGACTTGACTACACCTACTGAGATTCTTTGGTAAAAGTAAAAAAAAAAAAAAGAAGTCGCAACGATAAAAATATACATTTATTTCCTAGCAACTTCCAATCTCGATGCGAACAATATTCGTACAAAACAAAATGTTTTCGTTATACTTGACCTGCGTGCATTCGAGCATACTTATCGTAAACTAAATTCAGTTAGGTATCTCTCTTACTCTCTTAAAATTGGAAATATTTTCAATATTAAGAATACTTATATATATATATATATAGATGAAATTCAATATAAAAGTCAAGTTTATTAAAGCGGTATATAATACGATTGATGAAATACCACGTATATATACATATTATTCGTCGTAGCTGGTAATGTGAAAACTTAGAACGAAGTTATATTAGTGATAAAAATGAAGATAAAAGTAAAAAGCGAAAAGCGAATAATAATTATTTTCATTTATATTTTAAAAAAATGTTAATGGTCTTTCAAGTTACTACTATTTTTTTTTTTGCCCAGCACTTTTTTGTTCGTACTCTTCGAATTAAAACTTTTCCATTACTTAGCTGTTCATTAACGTGGAATTTTGCACTTTTGTTTTAAAGACCATTTTCTAAAATAAACAAACGAAAAAATAATATTATTTCATATTGGGAGTTTAAAGCGAGATAACGTTAAAGCTTAGTTGTAGAGAGAGGCATAAGGAACAACTACCTTAAGGGTTCTCTTATTGCGACACAGCAAATAATGGGCAATTTGTCTGAGAAAAGAATCTGTACGTTGGGACCGTTTACAAAGACTGAACTAGCTTATTGTCGACTATTCCTTATATAAAACGTCGCAAAGGAGAAACGGCAGAATCACAAAAATTTATTTTCTTTCTATTTACAATAATGTAAGCTGATTCAAGCTTTGCGCTTGATACTTCGACGTAACTAACTGCAATATCAACTGATTAGCACATTATTTGATTGCAATAATGTAACGATCATTATTTGTTTATAATAAATAAATTAAAAAATTATTCGTTTATAAAAGTAATTTATTAATTTTTTTTTAAAACTAGACATTAAAAGATATATAATATGTTCGTAATTCAAAAAATGCAAAATTAATAGAAACAGCTTACGTTGGATAATTGGTCATCAGTGCAGAAGACAACAGTTCACTTTTGTGTTGACCTATATGGGACAATCGTAGCGAAACCATTCTACAAAGGACGGAGTTAAGCAATCTGTGGCCATTCCAACACACAAAGAGATTTGCGAATGCACTTTAACAAAGATATATGTATATATATATGTGTATGCATATGTATATGTGTGTGTGCATGCGTACGGATTTCTACTGGAATTTTGATTTTCAACTATGAGTACACTTTTTAATATAAGCGATACATACTCTTGGTATAAATAAAAATAATTCAGAGTACTTATTCATTTCTACTTATTTAGTGAAACTAACATCGTAAATTCAAAGTAAAATCTGTTCTGCGATACGCAATTCATTTGCTTAGTTTAATGAGAAAGTAAAACAGTAATCTCGATAAAATTTTTGGAATTTCTATTCTAATTGCATTTTAAAACATCAATCTTGTGCTCAGATTTTTGCGCAATTAGATAATTAAGAGTAAGTGAATTTGAATGTAGTGCAAATCGATGACGTTGATTGATTAAGTAAGTCTTAATTTAATTCCACCTGGCTTATTCCAACGACAAATCAACATATTTTATAGGCTTCCTCGTAGGGAAACCTTTGCAATAGTAAAATTTATAGATTTGCTATAAAATATGTTAGGGATATATTTTAATATGTCTAGAGCCCAATCTCCCCATATTTTTTAAACTACTATAACGATTATACTATATATACACTTGTCTTGGGCATAAAAATTTTTTTTCGATTTCCGGATTCTGGAAAAAAATTGTTTTTGAATCTATACAATTTCTTTTTTTTTTTGTAACAAAATATCAATTTTTAAAAAATGTATTTTTAAAAATTTTGAATGTTGCAAATGATTTTTTTGAGTCAGAACAAATGAACTTTGTAAAAAATAAAAAAGTCTTTGCTCTCGATTCGGGATTTTTAAATTATCTCTAATAGTTTTCAAGTTAATAAAAAAGCTAGTTTTTTCTAATTTGTTAGAACTCTGAATTTATTTTAATATATAATATTTTAATATTTCACATTACATCGTTTACAACGCGATGCAATATAAAATGTTAGATACTTGCTTGTAATGTAATGTTTTTGATGTAAATGAATTTATTGTTCTCTACGAGCCAAATCATTCCAAAAACTGGGGAGACTCCATTTATTTCTCAGTCCCAGGAAGTGGCCCTACTTTGAGAAACGCAATCTTTCCTTCGGAGAATGTTATGAAGCTCTAACTTTATAGAAGATTATAATAAGTAAAGATTAACTAAAAATATTTGAAACTTGTTAAAAATTAAAGTAAAAATGTCGTATCCATCTAGCGTTAGAGTTGAGAAAAGAGAAACAAAATTATAATTAAGATATAAAATTTAATAGTAGCATGTTAGTGATCCAATGCTAATATTTTAATATATAATATTCTAACATTTCACATTACATCGTTTATCTTGCCAATTTTGAAATGATTTAGTTCGTAGAGACAACAAATTCATTTACATCAAAAACTCTGAATCTAGTCAGACGAAATTGCTGAAAAAACGTGGTAATAAAACATAACAGTGTAATTCTATCGATTAGATTTTGAAAAAAAATAAAAACTAGAAAACTTAAGTTTTCTATGCCAAACGTTTTTGGAAATCCACTTAAAATATTGGAAAAGGGGAGTATTTATAAATAAGAACGATTATTATGCTTTTTCAGCTAAAGAGATTTGTAATTATCGAAGTAGTTGAACATTATATATATTTTTAATAAAACTTTTATTGCTCATATCTCTGAATTTAATCAGTCAAATGGGTTGAAAAAGTCGTGGTAAAGGTAACATAATAGAACTACATAAATTTCAGAACATTTTATCAACTAATTAGTGAGAAAAATATTATAATATAAAAGTGTTTTTTTGAAAATTTTTTATTTTATTATAAAACTTACCAGAAATATGTACGTTTTGAAGTATTTAGTACAATATCTAGTCTTTCTCTATTTTTTAAAATAGTGTTCATCAAATTTTGACATTTTCATAAATTTTTTAAAGTATTTCTGTATATATATGTAGGTACATAATGTATAATAAATTTTATTGAATTAGCGTGAAATATAAACAATTTTAGATAGTTTGGATGGTTTTTGTAGGACTAACTAAATTTCATAATTTAAAATTCTTGTATAAAAATAACTTACTTTGCTATTTCGTTTATCATTCTTTGCATCGGCGATCGAGGTTCTAAAATACTAAGTATCGTTTTATTAGAATTAAACGTTAATATTTTTAGAGTTTTGATAATGTTTATTTTAAAATAATTATTTTGCACAACGTAATGATTGTATGTGCCAATAAATTGGCAGGAGTTTTGTAATTCTAGAACCTAATCTTTTAGTTATAGGGCTTAGAATTCGTTTCAATCCGAAATGATAATTATCTAAAATTTACCTAATTAATATATCCGACATTTTGAATATGACAGCATTGTCGTTGAAAAAACGTGTCGAAAAGTTTTCGAGGTAACGCATAAATTTGACTTAAACATCAGTAAGGAAGGAAAAAGCAAGCTATCCCTTCAAGTTAGCTATAGTGTATAGATATAAGTTGCATCGTCGGTAGGTCATATAAGAAACAGTTTTCCCTCTTCCGTAGACTGCAGCTTTAAAGACATTTAAAGTGCTTCTCATTCTCTCGATTTGTGGAGAAACGCCTCAAGAACCACAAAATAAAAAGTGCGACTTTATACATATGTATATAGGTAGACGTTGGTGAGGGGTCTGTGTATAAGTTGGACGCGGTAGGCAGGCGAGTCGTAGACGGCGAAATGGGCCGCGGGAAAATTTCGAATTCCCCTGTGGCAACTTTGTCCCCGTCTCGTTCGCCGCGCAATTTCCCACCACCGTACCGAAGAATGAATATGCAGTAATCCTTTACGGAGGACATAGGCTCCGGTAAAGTGAGAAAAATGGCACCCACGTTATTTCCAGAAGAGCGAGGGAGATAGAGAAAGATAAATTTATCCTACCTCGGAGAGAGAGAAAGAGAGAGAGAGAGAGCGAGAGAAAACAAATAGGGATGCAGGCCTTTCGGGATCGCAAGGATCGCGGAACAACGTCGGAATGAAATTACGGAAGCTCAATGCTGGAATTAAGCGAGACTTTGGAGGATTTATCAAGGATTAAGTCCCGCAAGAGGGGTTGCTGTTGTGCAACCTACCAGATGCTCTTTACCTACATTTTTTTCGCTACCTAAATACCAATCTGATTTTTATTTCTTATTTTCCTTCCTTCTACTTTCTGACACCGATGGAATACATAATCGGAATTACTGAATACGAGGATTCGATATTTCTTTTATATAGAGAGAACGTTGGATTTAACGCTATTTTTCTTAGCGCTCTTCTCTTAGGGATTAGCAGCTCTCTATAATTAATCGACGCGACGTCGTAAATGGATGCAATTTTAATCGAGTAATCAACCGCATCTCTACCTTTTCCTATACTTTTATTTAAAAGGATTTTCTGATCTTTAATAGAATATTTTATATTACAGCAACACAAATAAAAATATATAACGTTTCAATTTTACTTTCATTTTATCTTACAGACAGAATCTGTTAATTATTAAACTTATTTCGCCACGAAATATAATGCATCTATATCCATTTATATTAATAAAATTGCGCCAGAATAAAAAAAGTAAAGAAAGAGATTATTTGTTTATTATAAAACTATTGGGAAATAAGGATTCAATTTTACAGATGTATCTGTAATGGACGCAAAAGTATTAAGTATTAAGATCTTTTACATTAAAATAAATATATTTATTAATATTTATTTAAATCTAGAAAATGTCGAATAGGTACTCTCGTGCACTCCGTGCGTGTTATATTTTTATCACACGTGTTTATGCAAAAACCCTTTAGGACGATATATCGTGTTTATAGACCAGGTATCTGCAAAGTCATAAAAAGTAGATGAAAGAAAACAAAAATAAATTGACACAAATTTCTGGTTAAAAGTGTATATATATATTATTAATAAATTTGAAGCTTTTTAGAAAACAAAAATAAGAAACGAAAAATTATGACATACAATTAATTTAAAGAGTATATTAATTTTTAATAATTATCAATGTCTGGAATTTACTTAACATACCTACTTCTTTTGTAATTTATATTATATAAAATACTAAAATTATAAATATTATTTATGTAGAAAAGTAACTTGCTTGTGAAATAAAATTAATTATTTACAAATATTATCTTAGGAATGATAAATAAATAAAAGGCCGGGATGACAGAAAACTCGAGGATCGATTTACCCCATTTCCCGAGTACAATTTTAATGGCACCTCATCCTTATGTTTCTTGCTTTCTTCCTTTCGTTATTTCTTTCTTTCTAGTTATGTAGGGCAATACACAAACTGACAGTGCATCAAGTTTCACTCTAGGTTCTTCTAGCTTCTCATATTGGAGCCGAGTTGGTGGTAAAGCCACGCACTCCTTTTTGCCTTTCCCCTTATACACGTGAAAACGTCAGTTTCCCATCATACGTCGCGCGTCTCAGCTTTTCACGCGAAGCCACAAGCTTCTTCAGCTCCTCACGCGGCGTCACTTTTTTCCTCCCCCTTCCTTTTTTTTGCCTTTACGAGGCGTTTGCGCGAAAGCGCGCGCGGGAAATAAAGCTGCCACAAGGTTTCGTTGAAAGTATCAACCGCGACGCGTTCTAAAAATACGTGCCGTCAAGTTAGGGTGAAAATATTGAAATCATGCATCACAATTTGCCGAGGAGACGTTGGCACGCGGTGTAAAGATCGTAACCTACGAGCTTCCAGGTTACTCTCTCCCTCCCTGTCTAAAAGGCCCTTTTGTCGACAATTTTCCCCGAGAAATGAAATTTCGTTGACTTTTAGGAGCATCTAAGTAATATAAAATATTAGAAAGCTCGGGTAAATATATTGCGTCTACCAAATTAATGTTTCAATCTCTGAACTTTTTGGTACCCGCGCGGGTGAACGACGATACAGTTTTTATAAAAATGTAACCTTTTTCCTCTACGTTACGATCAACGTGAAGTTTGCCGCGCGTTATTTTATCTGCATACCAAACAAACGATTGATTGATTAACATTATTAAATAATTATAATTTATAATAATTAATATTAATAAATATTTCATTAATTAAAATTTACAGAATTTGTAATAATATTACATAACAGGATAAATTTATTTTACGCTGATTGGTAATAGAATTATTTAAATTGTAAACATAACGACTCGCTTCGAAAAAAAAAAGTTATCGTACATCAACGAATGAACCTCTCTTGCTTTCATTCCTTCTCGAAGCACTGATCCATATGATCCACAGATTTTAATTAGGAAGGCGTAGCTGTTTTATCACACCGAAGCATCGGCCATTCAAACCACCATTGTACATGTCTCACACAAATAGGAGAGAATATAATACACGCATACACACGCACACACGTATACGCACACATATATATATACATATTCTGTTGTTTCAGTTGCCTGGATAGCACTGATTTAATCAAGGTGTACGACGGCAGCGATTCGACTTACCCGACAATAGCGTACCTTTGCAACGAAGACTCCGAGTTTGAGGTGCTTAGTACAGGACCAGACCTCTTCGTCTACTTCGTCGCGAATTCAAAGTCTCCCGGGCAAGGGTTCAAGGCGACCTTCCAATTTCAACCGGTCGACGATAACGTCGTAGGTACGTATTGAGCGTTTCTCTCACGGTTATCCAAGAAGAGACGCGTCGTTTTCTCTACTTCACGTTTGAATCTTCGGTTTTGAGATAAGCAATTTTCGCTCATCCGTAACATTGAGTTTATATAATACTGCCTTTTTCCCTGAGTACTGGTAATTTAATTAGATCCCCCGTTTCTATATAGACAGGTTTATAAATTTCACTTTCTTCTAATTGAATTACTAAAATGTTGGTATAATTTAGAACGGAGAAATTGTCTGCGATAATTTAATTTAGTAGAGCATTACTGTAGATGCATTTACCTTCTATCGAAAAATGTTTTCATTAAAATTATCCTAATAGAAATAAATGCATTTATGAAACTACTAAAAAACTGGCTATTTGACCCAAAATTGATAATGAAAAAACGGCTTCTATCAATCTCAAATAGTGTATTATGACACTGTTATGGGAGTCAATACAGTCCTCAAGGTTGTTCGTACGAGCAAAGCGAGTGAGAACATCGAGAAAGGTAAAAACACGTCCCAGAATATTTTCGTGCGATATATTATAGTTCTAAAACCTCCAAATTTGAAAAGAAATTGGGATTTTGAGGTTAAAATGCTATAAATGCTCAATAATCATTAAGCAAACGCGAAATAAGTATAAAATAGTTAAAACACTGATAATTCCTTTACTAAATGTTAATAGTTAAAGCAACAAAATTTTTAGTCCTACATCAGTATAATTTTTATAGTTTCTCTTACGATTATTTAGCGTTATAATATCCAAGACCTTTTGCTATGACATCCTTTTGGTTAAACTAAATATAGTCACTTCAAATAAACGAATACATGGCAATATATACCGTATATTATAAATGAATTTATTGATCTCTACAAGCCAAAGACTATTCCTCACAACTCAGCGTACTCACCGTATTAATACCAGCCACTTTAATAACCTCACAGGATGAGTGTTTGAAAAAAGATCAAGACATGTTAAGTCAAAATAAAAATTTCCAAACTAAAGTATAAATTTAGATATAGCGGAAAAAGAAAGAAAGAAGAAAAAATTTTTTTTATGTATTTCGTCCTAAATATGCCTGGTGGGCTCATCAGTAGAGTCCAGACATCTCATCTCTAGATACAGAAAAAATTAATATTATAAACATTTTGAAAATCGACTCAACTCCGACGAGGAAGATATGGGGTATATCCGTATATATGGTATTAATACAGTCCGCCTTACAATCTCATGTGTCTTAAAGAACATATTTCCATTAAAATATAAATACAATAAGTTAATATTTTTAATAAGTAACCTTGTAAGTAACTGAACTTAAACATCTTGTTTCAACAATTTTTGATTAATCGTATTTTCATTCAAAGAAACCATGAATTTCGTAGCGTAAAATTTGATTTCATTTATACCAAATATCGATTTCTTAATAGTTAAGAAATATTCCTTTACTATTACAAACTTTTTTTTGTAAAAGAAAAATATCCATTATCTTATACGAAGTACATAATTCATAATAATTAGAGAATATGACTTGAAGAAAATAATCATTTTTATAAAATGTAGAATTTTAAGGAAAACTCTCATTAGATATTAATAATTATACAAATAAATTATTATTTACAGATATGTGAAAATTTAATCTTAATTTATTTATTCATATTTAATTTAAATTTAATACAAGTCAATTGCAAAAACTGATTAATTCACTGATCTCGTATCAAAATCACATTCCTTACTTGCAAAAGATTTGCGTCTTAACTATAAAGAATTTATAGAAAACTTTATTATTATGTGCCTTTCGCCGTATTTCAATCCACATTTCTTAACAGTTAAAGAAGATTGTTTCTCCCAAAGAATTACTTTTCTCAGTGTATTAATTGTCACGATTCTATGCAGTTTACGCACCTTAGCATCGATAAAATAGTTGCAACAGTGTACAAGTAGATAATAACATAAATAAAATCAATAGGATCGTTATGCTATATAATAAAGTTGAAAAATAAATAAAAGTAGAAACTAGTTACTCAAAATAGGTTATAAATACTATGACAATCACTCAACCAGTCATGAAATCTTTCGAAAGGTGCTACCATTCCTCATATCAAACTCGGGTGAGAGCTGAGGAATAAAATTTAGCAAATGCAAAGTGTCTATATATAACGTAAATATTAATGCATAATAAACATAAACATTTTAATTAAAGGTTAAAATTTTTATATTTTGGTCGGTTTGAGCTAAACTTTGTCTTTTTTGAAGATATCGTTGTAATAATTAAAATAATAAATAAAAAAAATTATTTGTATTAAGGAATTACATTTCCGTAAAAATTGTAACATTTATATCGTTATATACTCTAATAGTAATGTAACAAATTTTATTTAATGCAAATGATATACTAATGCAAAATTCTATTACACGTTTATAATGCAATGGTATTCGTAATTACAGTATTTAAATTTAATTATTCACTACCTGCGGTTTTCTTCGTGTCTTGTAGAATTAAATGAGTACAGTTGGTTTGAATTAGTTCTAATGAGACTCATTTTGTTCAAATGATGGTAATTCTAAACCATTTGAAGGATTTCTTTCGTATATAAAACTATACCTATGTATCACCACTTTTTCACTAAGCGGCAATGAAAAAAATATTACGTTACAATATTCTAAAATGTAACATATTTTTTCTGGCAAAATTTATATATTGTACTATAAAACTTTTTTTTACTCTAAATTATACAAACTTAACTTATTATATCCTTCTTTTAATTGTATTTCTTAAATTACAAAAATGTTTAACGTCCTATGAAATTGGATGCGCTTACTTTGTTACAAAAATGTTTCATACACTTAGTATTTTTAGAACTGTTATAAAACTAGCGATAAATATTTAAACTAATTTATTCACAACATTTTGCATTAAAGAGACGTATCTTTTTTATATTTCATACAATTAGAATGAGTCTTAAAATAAAATTTAGTATAAATATTTTGTACATATTTTATGCCCTGAAACTATACTTTTATACAGTTCCTAGAGAGGAATTTAAAAGATGTTTCTTCTAGAGCATGCGTATATATGCGGTTAACCTGCAGGAAACCGCATCTGAAAGCAGTTCGAAAGCCATGATTTGCTTAACTGTCTATTGGGATGAATTGGCAACAGAATCTAGGATCTTTGGGATTTCGATCTATAGCGTGCAAATACACTCCCAAGATATTTAACTAAAATTTCTTTAGCAAAATTTATTAATTTTATTTAAATAACAAACTTTCTTTATCGTGTACGATTAAACAATTACGTAATTATAACTTATGGTAATCTATAAAACGCTATTATTTTTTTAATAATACAATTTTATAATCAAAACTAATTGTTTCAATGAGATTTTGTCAAACATTTAAGCATTTTTTAAATAAACTCAAATGTATATTATTGGCATCAGCGTCAACTACTTTTATTCATTTTTTGTTAAAATTAAAATTAAAAATTTTTTCTCATATAATGAGCGCAGTCGTGAAATATTAAAAGTCAAACGATACTAAACAAACACACCACTATAGCTCTTATATAAACTTATAAAATGATTTTCCACCTACGACTTAGTCAAAGTTGTAATATCCGTAAGCCTATACGGGGTAATAACTGCATTACATTACGAAAATATTTCATATAACATAAATTAAAACGTACAAAAATATTAATTTTATGAATATTTTTTATTTAAATTTTAATTTCAACTCAAAAAAATATAGTAACAGAAGGTTAACAATAAAATTAAAAAATTAATATATATACACATATATATTAATAAATTAATCATTAATTGGCATATATTTAATAGTGTACAATTAGTTATAATTCGTACTGTATAAACGATGATGATACGGCAGATATTTACCGACTTTCAACTAGCGAGTACTTTTACCTTACACTATGCTGGTAAAGAAGGAACCATTGATAAGGTCACTCTTGGCTTATCTTCAGCGCTGGATAACATAGACTCGAACATCAGATGGTAAAAAGATAAAACTTTACCCTCTGTTAATTAAGAAATCCTTATCGTTTTAAGACAATAGCATACTCCTTGCTTATCAACTCTTATAGTTGTAATTAACTGTTAACGGTAATAATGGAAATTTGCATAATTTTACGTTATTTTAAAATATTTCTTGTGTATCCCGTATAATTTTTTGTTTTTTTTTTTTAAAGTAAATATGGTATTTTATTTATAGATTCGTATAATTAATAATATGAAAAATTCTTTTTTTTTCGAATTTTTCAAATGTTCATCCACTCTTGAAATTTAAAATAATGTGAATGTCGTACTAAAAATATTATTATGTTTTTGAAGAGCGAATCGGTAATGTTGCTTATATTATTTGGTAATATGAGCGCCAAATTAATAGAGGCTATTTGAATGCAGGTCAAACTCGTTATTGAATTTAATGCCTACTCTTACTGTCTGTTTTAAAATGAAGTTTCTTTTCGTAAATTACTATTTATATACAAATATTGTGATACAAGTAAATGTTTTTCCAAATTACATTATCAGTCTAGATTCCCTTTTCACATCACCTGGCGTATGCGAAATTGACGCTAGAGGTGTCAGTACGTCGATGTACTCGCATCGTTGACACGTAAATCGTAATGATCAGAGTTGAGTAGGCCCACTTATCCTGATCAGAATCTACATGACATCGCAGCTAACATCGAATCGAGCATCCCTGAACTCAATGGGTCCTAAATTAGGAATTTCAGATAAATTCTAGATAGATAACCCAAATTAATTAATAAGTATATATATATAACCATCATCAAAATCAATTAAGCTTACGACTATCAAGTTAATTAAGTAATAATTAATTTAATTGAATGCAATTATAACCGGCAAATGAATTCGTAACTATATTTGATCAATAATTACCACTGGTCACTTTATTATTCAAATATCAAACTAAAGTTGTTGTACCTTGGGATTTATCGGTTGTGATATATTGTTAACGTTAAAATAGGCAATACAATATTAAATCGTAATCGTTCCGCGACGTACGTATACGGAATTTCGAGCCCCTGAATTTTCAAAGGCAATTGCACAAGAGCATTAGCGGTGTACTTTTCGCTCGACATGATTGTGGCCTACAGCAAAATTCAGAACACTCACGCGATTGGCCCTTGCTCTCGGAGGACCACCTCTTGGTGTTTGCATTGTGTATGACGCATCTATTGTGTCTCTGATGTAATTACAAGTGAGCGCAACGTCTTCAATCCTCTAGCCTCGAGGCCTGAGAACTGAACAACAATTGATCGACTTGCTTCAAGAGGACAAATTACGCAAATATATACCAACTGTATTTGTAAGCTTCTATATATATATAAAGCACGCTACACCGTTATACTATAAGGGTAATAAGAGCTTTGCCATAATACGTATACATTGGATGGTTTTCGTAATATATAAATACTCGTTATATTTCTATTTTAAAACAAGCGGGTAGTTGACTATATACATTGTATTCTTCTATTACGTATTGTATCAAAACTATTTCGAGGATCAATTATTAAATATTAGTACCATACACCTGTTTTTACTGATTTATTAATATATGCTTTAGAAAGTTACACTATTGTTTTCCTAAAATATAAAAAAGCTTTGTAAATCATACCCACAATTGTAAGTTTAAGTTTAGAATAATAGCTTTGCGTAGTAAGACAATTAGTGCACAAATATTTTAGCTCGTTAGATGTGTGTTTCTCCAGCAACGTTGATTTAGATTTAAACAAATACCTCCTTAATTGAAATTTTACCTATGCTATATTGTTACAATATGCGTTAAAAAAACTATCCGAATGATCATCTATCCATTCGATGGAATTCATAGCTTCAAACTATACCATTCAAATCTAGATATCGAATTAATACACGTTTTTATAAAGTGTTTGCAAAAAATAAAATCTACTGCTATGTGTATTTCGTACCTTTACTATGTAAAACAACCAAATGTGATTCGTTATTTTTTACTAAAAAAAAAGTTAAATAATTCTTATGAGAAAGTAATTATAATCTTTGTGAATTTAATTGTATTCGTATATATTCGTTAAAAAAATAGTATTTTCTAAAATAATAGGTCCGTTAATTGATATTCAATTTACTTAATCTGTTGTGAGTGAATATATTAGATAGAATGGAGAAAGGTATACCTGTTCCCCGTATTACTCAACTGTATACTACTCCCCCGTCAACCATCAGATATCTTCGATCACTTAATGGGTTCAAAATGGTTCCATTATAACATTTAGTGTATCTTGTCTAGGGTAATACCATTACATGCATCCCCATATACGCTCATAAATGTGAATCTGCACCGAGGATTGATGAATGTCTCTATTTATTTTCTAATAATATTAACTTAGTCTATGCACTTTGGGATCGTGTATCTTAATTGCTTTAACTTTGGTAAGTGTTAAAGGTAATGAATAAAGATCGATTTGTTTATCAAGTTGTTTAACATCTGCTAAAGTAAAATTTTAAAAAAAAGATACGATTTATAAAAATAAAATTTAAATCCGTTAATGAAATACATATTTTTGGTTTAAAAAATATTAGCCATGATTGTTTAACTACATAATTTTTTCGAGATATATATATAGAATTTACCGGGCTTTGCCTTGTTTATATAAATTTTATTTGCTTCAAACTTTAGTCAAAATTAACAAATTTGAGATCGTTTTTTTTTTGTAAATTATATTTATTTGCTTTTTATTTAAGTTTTATTTGAATGCAAATCTTTGATTTCCTACGAGCTGAAAATAGTTAGTGACAATTTTTCCTTCAAAATTTTACTTCACTCTCTATTTACAAATTGAGCGCTGAAACCTAGTACAATAAAGTGAGAGTAAAATCCAGCGACCCAAGATACATTTTCCAATTGAACATATTTTACTTTTTATATGTGTATAATATGTTTATCGATCTTTTCGAACCAAAATTTGACAAATTAGAGAAGGCTAATTTTACCTCTTTGTCCACTGTGGTTGATACAATTTATTTTCCTTTTTGTAAGATCAAGAATAAAAGATAAATAAAATATTTATTTGTAAACAATGGTAATGAAAAACGTTGAAAAAATAGATAAATTTTAAGAATTATAATAAATATTGTTAAACCTCATATTATTTAATATAAAAATAGTTGAAAAACAAAGTTAAAAAATTACAAATGTTGCACAGTAGTCATACTCTATATTTGATCAGACATCGAACGCTAATGTAGTATTAATAAACATCGAATAAGTTTTTTAATCTACATGTTATGGAAAGTTGCAATATAACTACGTAGTCAATTTTATATCAAAATTTACGAAACGCAAACAAGTTGGAGTAATGATTCTCATTATTATGATCAATACACATCCGAGTACAAATTACTGCAGACTATAACGCAATTAAAGCATTCACCTTTCGTTGGAGGAGATGGTTAGACTATATATCTATAGAACTATATAAAAGATACACCAGACTACTCAGGGAAAAGTAAGACAAATAACCGAAGAGCAGGCCGTAGCGCGTTAATATCGGTGAGAGAAGCGTCTCGCGTTTTAGGTCGAATTTATAATGCAATGAATCATAGGATGTAGAGGCGGCTTCAGTATTAAGGCATATTGGGCCGCCTTGTTTCCTTCACGGGAGGCCCCTCTTGCATTCTCTCGTACTGTAATTAACGGCCCTCTGTATATATTCCGCAGGATAATTACAATAATGTGTTGCAGAGCCGGACAAGGTCGTCCCCGGGGCCGTTACGGGGAGCTCCAAGTACTCGCTCATCGGACCGGCAGTCAGCGCTACCAGTGAGTACACACGAATCCTTCGACTCTCCCACACCCCCTTGCTTGCATATTTCCCTGTATGTGAATGATGTGTTTTGGGGCTGGAATTCGACCCAGTTGTTACGCTGCGCACTGCCGGATCATGGATTTTGAATATCAAATTATCTCGTTTAATACAATTTGCCAAATCATTTTTTTTATTTATTCTGGAATTGTTCAATTTAATTATTTTTATTTTAAAATATTAAGAAATCCGTCCCAAATTATACATTTCTCTTTGTAACGAGGATGCATATTTTACATCACGGGCATATGAATTAATTAAACTTTTTACCACCCCGCTATCCACAAATTATCCTGTTACTTAGTACATATTTCAAGCAGCTTTCACTCCTCAAGCATATATTTGACGGAAACAAAATGAAGATGTCACATTTTTTCTTTTTTTTTCTACGTCTTGTAAAATATTGCAATTCACCCTCGCTTATATTTGTTCAACTGTTCTAACCTACATTTGCATACCTCCAGAGTATTCCATCTAATTTTAATACGTTTAATTGAAAAATTCTTTAAATTTTTTTAATTTATAATATATCTATATACATAAAACGAAATACATGGATTAAATTTCGCATATTTGTTAGGTCATGTGTAAAAAAAACATTATTTTTATTCGAATATCATATTACGAATAATAATTATAACAAATGTATTTTTATGTAATAACGTAAATATCGGATGAAAGCGAATATCTATTAAGATTGTTTACAAATGTTCATACCTATAATATTTACCCATAATACTTTAAAGTCATATTATAAGTAGAAGAAAATTTTAAATTACTTCCCTTATCTTAGAAGCGTCGGTGCATTTAATTTTCTTTTATAAATGTCTTATTATCTTGTACGTATAATGTATGATTTATTCAGAGGGAATTTTAGAATTTTCTACCTTAGAAAAAATTAGACAATTTATTCATTAAAGAATCAACTTCCGGAACCAAAATTAATACGCGTTATACCTATCACATATCCCTATGTATGTAAAACTCGTCGAACCGACGATTATTAAAAAAAACAAGAAACATATATTGTTTGTGTTTGAAATTGCACAACGTTTATTATTCCAATTACATACAGAATGCAATGTTATTTTTAAAAATCTCGTTGTTTTTAAATATGAAAAAAAAAAGTAAATAGGTGCATTAAAAGAAGCAATAGAATAGTAAATGAAACTAAGTGAAGAAGAGGAAAAGGAAAGAATATGCATATTACAGTTAGTTGAAAATGAAAACAGAAAGATGATGATATTAGTTCTTCGAGATGCAAGTATATAAATGGATTCATTATATCTTCATACAAATATCTGAATTCAGTCGGACTAGATCAGGCGGTTTCCAAACCAGAAAATTTATGCAAATAAATGCAAGTAGTTTAGCTTCGAGTCTTGAAGGTGTGCGTTTTATATAACTAATTCCCATGTGAAGGTAAACATATATGATTGTTTAAATTTGGTTAATCAAGGATTATTTGAAATATTATATCTGTTTAGTAAAATGTTAATGTTTCACGATTACCGCGTATAGGTATAAATAGATGCAAACTTGTTTATATAAACAAGGAACAGTATTAACGAATAATTGACAAGCGGAAGAAAGTGATACGTCTAAATTGTCTAGCTTTGAAACTCGAAACCTCAAATAAATATAATACAAGTTTTATAAGAAATCACATCGAGTATGAAAGACAAGATCAAATTTTCCAGATTGCTAACGCATCTATCCATAGACATGCTCGAACGCAGCTTCCGCAGTTTCCCAGACCAATTTATCTCCAAAAAGAATCTCTTACGCGCTTGGAAATCTCCGTCAACGCGCTTCGTCTAACTTCCCCTATTCCAAGCGAAATGAGATTCTTTCTGTTAGCCATTCGCTTTGCAAAAAAAAAAGTAAATAAGACAAGAAGCTGTGCAACGAAGCTCTGCTAAGAAGAGAAAAAGTTTTTGCATCCTCCGGCAGGACGATGTATCAACTGCATAATAATGAACGTTTTTATACCTACCTAGAGATCCCCTTTTTTTTCGAGCTTTACCGGTTGTTGCACATCCACCACTACGACAACTCAGTATGACGTGTAATTATCCATTTTACCTACATTTATACATATACACACATCGAATGAGTTAGAAGCAACAAATACCAGTAGGTTGGGAAAAGTTTGGTTGTTCACTAAGAGATAAATTCCGGTGAAAAGTAATATCGGAGCAGCATCAAAGTTTTCTCGAACTATCCAATTTCTATCTCACGGGTGAGCCAAGAATGACGGAGCTGTCGCGGGTATAGGACGAAAACAATATGCCGTGTGGCTGCCAGATGCCGTCACTCAACTTTTATACCTTTGTCACGTTCTCTTCCTTCTCCATCAACTTTACTCTTTAAGCTTTTTCATGGTGCTAAATAAATTTATGTATTTCTTTAGTTATTCATTTTAGTTTAATATATACATATATTTAGGTAGATTAACTTGACGAATAATTAAGATAACACGTACTAAGTAATATTTTATGTGACCTGATTCTCCCATATTGTCAACGCACCATATTTTCATGATGGATTTTGATGAAATTTTAGAAAATTCTCCTTGACGAAAACTGTTAGAGGTTACTTTAGCGGTATTTCATAAAGTTTTAGAGAAAATAATAAATTTTCTAAGTATAATTTATTATAATATTGAAATATATGTATATATACCTATATATAAGAATTTTTATTGTTAACCAAAAACGTTCTTTTTCATTTTCTTGCCATAACATATATATGATACAACGATGAGTTAATAATATGCTAATTATAATTATCATATTAATATTTTAGCATCAAACAGTGTGCATACACGTGCATCTTAAAATATATTACGAGAAAAATCGTACGTGTCAACATCATTAATTCAACGTGACCTATTTTGAAAATTTCATTGATAAGTACCTCCGATGAAAATATGAATATCTGATTTTAAAAAGTGTTGTGTAAAACGTCAAAGTCGTAAAGAAAAGAAAAAAGTGCTACATCCTATAAATTTATAATCCTATCTCTCTCACCTTGAGCGAGTGAGACAACAACAACGAAAAAAAAAATGTATTGAAAGTGGAAGGGTGATCACACGTACTTTACACCGTTACGTGTCATCGAACAAATTTTTATGGGCAGCTACTACAATTACTGAGATGCTATCGGGCACGCAAATAACGACGTCTCATATCGTTAAAAGGTTCGAATTTTCGAATTCGAGTATAAAAAGAAAATAGCAGATAAGCACGGAAAGGCAAATAATCCAACAGGTCTTACATTTCAAGATAGAATTATTTTTTCTTGTTCCGTGCAACTTTGAATTTCTAGATGAAGAAGTATAATTTTAAGATATTAATATCATAAATCATGCATTTTTTCATAAATTTAACGTACTAATTAATATAAAATACTCGAAGAGAATTATAAATTTTGTAGATTAAAAGTAATTACTTAACATTTAATATCCTTTTAAAATATTAATTTAAGCATAATAAATATATTAAAAGGTAAATTATTATTAAAGCTGTTGAAATAGTATTTATATAAATTTTATATTATTTTAAGAACTGTCGCAGTGACAGGATCTATGGTTCGATCGAACTTTGAAAAATGTTTCTTTTTTTCCTTTAAAAAAGTATAAAAGAATGCTAAAGTTGTAAGGTTATTTTTTAAAGTTATAAGTATGAAAATATTTTTCCCATTATTTATATAAGTGAAAAAAACGATGTAAAAAATGATTATACGAAAAATGTTTACTAAAATATATTCTTGAAACAAAGACAAGTAAAATTCGATTTTCTTTAAAGCAATACCACGAAGTCCATTTTCCACGCGAGGAACTAACGAAATGAGCGAGACGGATGAAATTTGAATTTCATGACACACTTTCACAGATTCAAATTTGTGTTTATACTGTGTGTGGATGCACACAAACAATCAAGCTTGGATTTTTGTCCTATTTCAACAGTAGATACACATAGCCTCAATCTCAATTTGTACCTGTGCTAGCCGTATTGACTCATGTAAATCCAGGTGCTAATGCGCGAGTTAACAACGACAACGTGAAAAGAAGATAAAATAAAAGAGACAGAAAAACAAAAAAAAGGAGTAAAGCGGAGTAGTTTACTAAGTGACAGGAAACGTACAATATAAGAAAATATAACCTCGTTTGTATATATAAGAAGTAGCCAAAATTATCCGCGTAACCGTTTCATTTTCTTTTATCCTCCTTGAGTTTCCTTGGCGTAGCTTGACTTTAGCTCCTTTTATCCAGGTACTGTTTTTCGTCTTCGCCCTTTAAACCGTTGACTTTCTCTCTGCTAAACTGTCTCTTTTCGAGCCCTTGGTTGTATACCGTCTTGACTGGAAGGCTCTGTTTGAACCATCTTTTCCCGTTATCGCACGTGTTACTCTAAGCTTCAGCAAGACAGAGGGGAATGCAAACTTGCTTCGCGTTTTCATACGCCCTACTTTCATATGCGCCAGGCACTACGGTATGTGCTGTTAATTCTCCGTGTGCGCACCTGCAACGGCTTTCTATATACTCGCATAAACTTCGCAACCTACCGATGCATTCGAACCCTCTTCCAACCCTTTTCTTTTATATCTTCTCTAGGCTTCTACCGTGCTATTTGACTTTCTTTACTCTATCACATGCACTTTTACATCTTCCATACTTTTCCATTTATTCAGTTAGTTCAACGTTAAAAAACCTTATTTTACCCTCGTTCAATTTTTTTTTATTATTGTAATTCATCAAAACGTATCTTACACCAGTGAAATGTCGTTGCAATAACTTAACTGTCAAATATAATTAAATCAAATAAAAATTGTATACTGCATTTTTTTTCTACTAAATTGAAACGATCATGACGTATTTTGAATCAATAAAATTTAGTCTATATCTTTTTTATCAATAAACATTAATTTAGATAAAAGTATGGTAAAAACGTTAGTAATCTTTATAAAATATTATAAAACCAAAATTGTACAATACACTAACATTTTATTACTCGATATGTTGATTTAATTTCAAAATTCAGCGTTCATCCCTAATATTTTTAGCAAGCAATTGCGCATCAAAGTGAAAAGATAATTGCATAATAGAGGCTTTTAATAAAAATTTTCCGAATTTTGTAAAATGACAGAAGCAAATTTGAATTGACTGTCATTGACTTTTAAGAAGCTTTTAAATTTAACTACAAGATCTTATATAATGAAAAAAAATGTAGCAATTATCTATGAAATCATTATAAACAAAACAGATATAAAATACAATATACTATTACAATCGTCATAAAAAAAACTTTAGGAAATTCTGATAGATGTGACACGCAGAGAAAATTGTTAATATATTTACTCTATTACATTTCTTACTAATAAACAATTAATATTAGAAATATTGTATCCTCAGTTCTACTGCTTAAATATTTAAAAAATACCATTTTAGTGAATTTGGTGAATTTTATTTAAATCAGAAAAAGTGCACAGCAAGATAAGTTTTATAAAAAATGTCTAAGTATTTTAGATAAAAATTATAGTTTTATTACCATAAAAATTGAGAAAGAAAACATAGTCGAAGCGTCCTCCCTTAGTAAAAATTACTTCTAACGTGGTAAAATTTTCAAAATCGTTCTCACTTTTTACGTGATATTTTGAACAAGAATTGCATAACCTGGCAAACGCCAGAAGTTTAACCTTAACAATTGGGTAATTTTGATTAATTTGTTCTCTCCACGTAAGGTTTCTAGTAGAAGTTACTACTTTTTACTTATCTAAACAATATTCTGTTAAAATTATTCAGAAAAGAATGTTAAACCACTAAAGCCTATGATCTAAATCAGTGTTAAAAAAATTGTTTGTAAAGTTTGTATTCGATGATACGTTTTATTGATATCCTTATAATAAATTTTATTAAAGTTTTCTCTACATTCGAAGGAACATTAACATGAATTGCTCAAGGAGATTTTGATGAAAAATGTTTTTGAAAATAATAAAAATAAAGAAAATAGTACAGCTGTGTAAATTAAACCTCTGTAAGCAAGATTTTAAAACACAGATAATGTTTGTGTAGGTAAAATTTACATAAAAAGGAAATTTTAAATTCTCCCATGGTTCACGTGAAAGCAAGCCTGATATAAAATGCTTTTGCGATTATATAGAAGCATTCGTAAGGATACAGCTCCTGTGGAAATGAACTTTTGGGATTGGATTAACGTTTGCTTTAGGATGAAACTCTTAAAAACGGAATTTTTAATTTTAATATTTCATACGCTAATTGAGATGAAATAATAACAATAATAAATGCTATAGTGGTAATTTTGAACATCGTTCGTATAACTTATTATGAATATTTCTTTACATAAATTCAATGTTTTCATCTTTAAAATTCTCCTCACTCATTTAACAATTAAAAACCTACATAATGCAAATGTAAAGACGAAAATTATTATTTCATCCTGTTAAAAATATAGATTAGTAATTAATGTATTATAATAATAAATAATTATACCGTATGAAATATTAGCAATATATCACGTTCAACTACAAAGTACGGAACTAATAATGAATTCGGAAACAAATATATAAAGTAAAAATTTTACCGAAAACGTTAGGTTACGTACAAAAGCTCCCTATATGGTTCTCAATCGGTTCGAACCGATTAAAATACTCGCGTTAAACCCTTAGAAGTTTCTCCTTCGATATGGCCAGAGTCGACTTTAGTGAAAGCGACGTTAGCTGCGAAGTCGGGGTTTCGTAAACTACCATCCAACTGCTGATCTCCTGCAAAATCAATCTCTTTAATTATACTATATATTAAACATTTTAAAATTATTTGAGTTACCAATTTTGTACAATTTTTTTTTATTAAATATAAATTCTTCTGTGATGAGAAATTCAAACGGTGCACAATCGTTTCATATAATTAGCAATATAAATTAGAAATCGTTATTAAAATTTGTTTTAAGAAAAGAATTTCGTTTGTAATATTGAAAAGGATATTCGCAATTAGCAGTGGTCTAGCATGTAATCACTGTGTAATAACGGAATGCTAATATTCTCTCTAGGAAATTAAGAGTAAAGTTTGATTTTTAATGAGAGAGGAGAAACGCTACGAGATGAGAATTTCGGAACTCCACTTTAGGATGTCTGGTCTTCTATATAACACCCGAAGATGCTCGAAGACAAACATTCATCTCG
The DNA here is from genome assembly GCA_026168455.1 of Theocolax elegans. Classification (NCBI taxonomy): domain Eukaryota; kingdom Metazoa; phylum Arthropoda; class Insecta; order Hymenoptera; family Cerocephalidae; genus Theocolax; species Theocolax elegans. Next base: position 58,727,691 of record CM047429.1, on the reverse strand, counting down.
CGTCAAGACCCATCAAGTGTTGAAATTCATTGAAAAGCCTTTCAGTAAACAACGCGAAGGGCTTCCCGGACTTTCGAACAACATTGTCCTAGAGAAATTGAAAATTTCATTGAACAAATGATAGTACTTTGGAAATTTCAGTTTTAATAAACAAATTGCACATTAAAATGTTTAAAGTAGAATAACTAGAAAACCACAAGAAAACAATACACAATATATCTTTCGACAGCTATTTAAATTTATTAATTTTACAACAAATTACGAATTAATATAAATAAAAAAATGAATATTTATAATAAACAGCAATAATTATTTCAAATATAATATCACCTTCATTCATCCTTCCTTTTAATATCTATCTACATCCTTTGAACATTTACCCTTTTTTCAGCGGGGCTGTCGGAGATAGAAAAAAAATAGGACGAAAAAAGAGAAGAATCTTGGTAGTGTATTAGCAGGCTCTTTAGAGGTCGGTGAAAATCTAATAGACCGTAGGAAAGCACAGATGAGATACTGGTTTTAAAGGACGATCGATGCATTTTTGATCGATAATCTTAGGTAACAGAAGCATCAGCAGTCATTTTATCTTTCTTGACTTCTTCTTCGTTCACTTTCGTTAGGGAACTCTTTCACTCTTAATTCAATTTTCATGTTCCGAATATTCTCTATTTTCTTCTTATCGTTGCGTATTGGGAATACCCTACACTGAAAACACTGAACATTAGGACATAATACGTCCTCGTATGGACACCGACTGTCCTAAACCCAAAGCTTGCGTTTGCCCTTCCGTTTAGGACGTATGTTGTCCGCTTTTCAGCGCTCTATCGGTCTCGTTCACTTCTTAAAATATTTAACCTCAAAATCATAAAGAATATGCGGATAGGAATTTTACAGCGAGATTATAATTATAGTTATCGAAATTAACAAAATATATGTTTTAAATAATACACTGCTTTAATTCTCAAATTATAATTAGCCTTTTATAACTATATAAAGAACTATTCGTAAGAAAAGTGTACCGCTAACATTGTACGTCCAGAAGTTATTCCGCATTTTAGGACGTATTCTCTCCTAAAATTAGTGCAGCGCTTATACCAAATCTAAGTACAGCCGTTAAACTACAGGTAGTGCTTCGGTTCTCCTAATATGTTTTCAGTGTACCTCTAGAACATTATAATTTTTATCACGATATTTTACATTTTTGTTAGATTCATCATCTCGTCGTTATGTTTGGTCACCTTGCCTCGTCATTCCGCTCTCTCAATTTATTTTTCTCTCAAAAGTTTGTAAAATACTTTTTCCAAGAAGCATAGCCCTTGCAAAACGCTCAGATCTCAAGTTGCACTAGATGTAATCGTTCTATCTTCTTCTTTCTCTTTGCTCACCAAGCATTAAATTAATGGCATCCGTTATTCCATTTGGCTCACCTTTTTCTAAGTACATGTATTAACACGAAAAACGGTAGAAGAAGAGGAAGAAAGAGGGAAAATTGTAGGAAAGGAAAAAGTGCAATTGCGAGAGGCCGGTATTTCGAGGTCTAAGTCTTCTTCTTCTCCTTTTTCTTCTTCATCTTCTGACGTTTTTTTTTATTTCATGTGCAAGCTTAGCTTCCTCGTGTCGTCCGTACAGTAAATATCCTCAAGTATGTTAGAAATCCTCTTGCGAGGCTATGGAGAAGACGCTAATTAATCGATCACACAAGAGCGAATGAAAGCAACTGCGCGAGAACTTTAGCTTTACGACTGCGGTATACCGTAACTATATCGTACTATTTCATTATTTCATTATTGTTTATTGCCCAACTATATAAGTCATTTATGATTTACACCTCTTGTAAGCATTATCATTACCACTTTCCAAAATTTTAAAAGAATTGTTACTTAAATACAAACATTATTATTGAACAAAATACCGGGAAAAATTTATTTTAAAATTGATCTATTTAAACTATTAAAACTCTTTTTAAATTCATGACTGTTGAGAACATCTATTAACGAGGTGCCATAGTCAATATTTATCCTCCCTACCTTATCGGCAATCGTGATTATTAGTAATAAATTTGTAAATAAAAGAGTATGTGAAAAAATAAGAGAAGAGGCGCCTTCGTTTATTAATAATGTAACTGTGTGCTGAATTTCAGATTAAAATTATATTGCGTTTTTGAGAAAAGTCTTACCAAAAATGTGAACCTAACCTCAACGAGGTGAAATAATTCGATATTTTTGGTAAGACTTTTCTCGAAAACGCCATAATATTTTAATCTAAAATTCAGCACACAGTTAGATTGTCAATAGACGAAGGCGCCTCTTCTCTTATTTTTTCAAATACTGTTCTACTTTTTTATTAATTAATCATTAAAAGTTGAGTATGGAACCCCCTTAAATAATGTAGCATATTCCTCGTTTAAATTTTAAAAATTGAATGCCCATACAATTAGAACATCAATTTGTCATCCACAAGTAATATGACTTTTCTGAACTGTCCTAAAAATAAACTAATGCAATTACCTAGAATTTAAAATTAAGCAATTCATTACGTGACGAGATTGACTTTCTAAAAAATTCAATTTTCATTCTTGGCTTTTAAAAAGTCAGAGGATAAAAGGTATTCTTATATACATTCAATTATTTCAAAAACGATAACTATATCTTGCAGGAAATCTATTTTTTAGATAAAAAGAAAATTTATATTTAGTATAAGCATTAATATAAAAATTAGGTGAAGTGGAGAGAGGGGGAAGAAAAATGTTGGTATTGACGTGAAGATACGCAACAAATAGTATATAAAAGAAGTAAGAGTAGCATATCAAGGAAGTTAGAAGGTGTATTGTCATAAAATAACATTGGATATCAGTGCAGGTAGAGCGATATAAAGAAAGAAAAGGCACCGAGCGACAACAAAAAAAGGCTTAGAGGCGCAATTTTCCGCCTAGTTATTTATTGACGGAAGCAAATTGAATATTCTCTATATCGTTTTTACGAAAGATATATACGGTTCACGGACCGTGAAGAAATTACTTCTCGTTGAGGAAGAGCTTGGGCGATGCGCTGAATAAAAAATACCATCACGAGTTAAGTTTCACGTGCGCTTAATGTATTTCCCGAAGACAGAGAGAACGCGCGAGAATGAGAAAGCGTAAGGGACGAAGAAAAAGCGAGATAACAAGACGGATAGGATGTAGGAGCGAACGAGAAAAGGGTAGAGCGAGAGAAAGTTGAACGCCGACCACGGGATTATTCCGATTGATGTTACACTAGAGACTCCGAGAGCCGGTTTAAATATTACTCCGCGAATGATTATTTCATGCAGCCGCAGTCTGTGGAACAGCCACGTGCAATTTGTACGCGACGTCAGGCTTCTGCGCACTGCAGCTAACCTCTTCTACATCCCCCCTTCTCTCTCGCTCTCTCACTCCCTTTTTCTTCGAGCAAAAGATTTTACCCCGTTCTTTTCTTTCCTTTTGGATGGATATCAAAAATTTTTTCGTACACTCAAAAAATCGGTAAGAGATTTTCGAGCTATCGCGGTATTTTACACATGATAATTTCAAGATGGATAACTTCTTTTTGTCTAGCTAGCGATTCAGTATTTATCGTTTGGATATATCGATGTTTCTTTTCCTTTGTATTTGTCCCTATTCTGTTATATTTATTTAAACGGTGCACCTTACATTTTACAAATGTCCATTTCCGCAGACATTTAAGTAACTTCAATTTACAGTTTCCGCTTTCATAATAATTTATTTTATCTCTTTTGTATATAAAAATAAGCATACTAAGATGAGGTAAAAAAAAATTTAGTGTACATTTGCGCTTTAACTTTTTACTAAAATTAATGTGCTTATTTAAAATACTAACTAAATAACTGAATAATTCAGTATAATTCGTTTGAAAAATATATAATAGGGAAAATTGAGAATACGTCTTTTGATAAAAATTGTGGAAATCGTAAAAATTGAAAAATGACTTTTTTATGGTTGGTATGATGCTGTAAAAAAGAATTCAGTAATTTTCCTCATTATCATTTGAAAGCGTTAGCTGCTTTTACATGGATTGAATTATCCTTATATTTTATGTTTCATACTAGATGTCCTCTACGTCCAACTTCACTTCGAACCAATTTAAAGCTTTCACGTATACTCTTATTCATTAGAATTTAAATCTTTCCACTGATAAGACCAACAATATCATATATTCCTTAGATTAATCGAAAAAAAGGGAAAAAGTATGAACGAATTATTATGAAGAAAATAATAGTTTTGGTTTTTTTAACGTTTACTGTATATAGAAATCGTATAATAAATTTTGATATCAAAGTTAAATTATAATCATTACATAATTTTAGACAAATGCATCGAAAATTATTTATTTATAAATGTAAACCGTAAAGGGACCATGCGCACAATACACGGGATTTTATACAACAGTGAAATTGATTGAAAATTTAATATATTGTAGTCTATGACTTCCTGACCAAAATTGCTTTCAGTCACGAAAGTCTAAAGTTCATATAATTCGAGGTATTAATGGTGAAAGGTCGTCTGAATCGACAGTTAATATACTGACGTTGAGATTATAAGACTAAATCTTTAGTTGAAAGCTTATAGTTGGACACACAAGGTGACCTTTACTGTATTTGTATACCTCACGAGCCACGGTAAAAGACCAATTCAAGATTAAAGTAAAATAACGAATAACAGTCCTTTATTCGGGAAATATGTTGCTAAGTTACGAGACGAATACATCAAGATATCGTTGACTATGGATCATAGGTGAAGATCCATAATATACGGTAAATGTGCCCAACTATTAGCTAAACAATGTACGTATTTCTGTTATTAAAAAAGTATTTTCGATTTGTTATTTTATTTTGTCTTTCAATTGACCTTGACCTGTGAGATAAAGTTATCAGAATAAACATTCATGCGATTTTACCTCGTGTTCTCAGAAAAACTCATTCTCTACTTATAACTGACTCGCTGTCAGTACATAACTGACCACTCAGACGACTTTTAACCGTCAATATCTCAATTTATATGAACTTTAGAGTTTTGTAATTACAAGAATTTTTGTTTACAAAATCATAAACCACAAAACACTAAATTTTCAGACGATTTGACGACTATATATGAAATCCCATGTATTGAGCGCGTCGACCTTTATTTCTAGTGCACTTACTAATTTATGAACAATTCAAAATAAAACTTCTTTATTTTACAATGTGTATTCATATACTTGTGTATTTCTATCTATATCATCTAGCATACGTCCCACTTCGCATTTATACGCAAGGAATTGTAACTTATTTAGCGGAGCGAGTACACGTTATACTTATGCATATAAATACCTTATTAGAATATATGTATTGTTAGCTTAGCCTTTTGAAAAAAGTTGTCCTACATCTAACTTGTAAAAATATTGCACACACTCATATTATTAATACTTCAAATTCGTCTCATCTAAAATCACTCCTTTCAGTATTGATTACATACAACGTGTAAGGTAACAATGTTATTATTCATATTAGTGTAATCTTGATCGTACGTATTACTAAGAAAATTGTATAGGTATTATAAAAATTACCAAAAGTGAAATAATAAACATAAAATAAGCATGAAGAAAGAAGAAATAAATAATTTATTTAAATAATTAAATTTCTTCACTTTGATCTAAATATTTTACGGATATCGGTGCATAAATTTCATTATGCGTTATCCATAATATTCTAACAAACGTATATCGTATATATCGTCTTGTTTTTGAAAATTTAACGTTCACAAACACATGGAAAATATCCCTCTCAAAAAAGTATAGATCGAAAATTGTATACAATACTATTATATAATAGACTATTATAAAATGCAATGTAACGATCAACAATGGTATTTCGCGGATAATTGCCACTTAATGAATTCATCGTTAAATTTCAATATCAATGTGACCAATGTTATATATAATACCATGATAACATGAGAATGTTATACGATGAACAATGTATGCATTAATCGCTTAATTAACAAGTATAATTGTATTATTCATTATAATCCTACGGAGAATTCGATTATTGCACGGTTCTAAAAGTTTATAGGGCTATTATAGCTATAATTTATGATGATTTCTGCCTTGTTAACATCTAAAATTATATTATATGCTGTAAATACATATATACATATATAGCAAACGTATGCGTAAATAATAATTTTGGTTATAGTGTGTTTGATTGCTCGATCAGACATATAATTAAAACAGTACAACATTATAATGTATACGTAATATAAAAAAAAACAACGCAACAAAAATCAGCAGAAATATATATATGTGTATGTATGTATAACAACAGCTATAAATCGTATGCAAAATGAAGTAGCTTGAAGGAGTTGCAGAGTGAGGTCGTGAGCCGTTTTATTTGAGAAACGCGAGCGTGCAGATGGTCGAGGTAGCGCTACGCGCGTCAACAATGCCGAAGGGGGTGGAAGAAGGGACGGGAAAGTTGGTGGGCCTTGCACAGCTTCCCTGATCGGTACTGTAGAGAGAGGTAGAGATGCACGGTGCCGCTTCATTATTCTGCGCGGATGCAGGGAAGCGCGCCTCGTACGTTGGGTGTCGAATTCCTACATTCTCTTCTCTCTACCTCTCTTCGTTTCTCTTCATTTCGTAGACTGTCTCGTTCTCTTGGTCAACTGGCATGCTATCAGTATAGTTGCTTGTCCGCTATACTTGAAATCGTTGTTTAAACCAACACGACGATCGAAGCTTTGAAAAAAATCCTGTTTCTCATCTGGTTTAATATAAACTCTTTAAAGTTTTGGGAAGCGTTTTAAATTGATTAATTTTATTGGATCGATTTGATAAAATTTATTTTGATAATTGTTTAATGTAACATGTTTTATAAATTAAATATCTAAAGTTAAAATAGTGAAAATGTGACTAATTAAGGTAGCGAAACGCATTTCACTTAATAAAGTTTTATTATTAGTTAGTGATCTATAACGTTAAAATAGTGAAAAGTTCACTGATTGCATTAGTGAAACTTTTTACACTGCTAAATTAGGTAAATTCTACTTCTAATTAGTGATCTATAAAGTTGTTTAACAATTGTCTAAGTGAAACTTGTTCATTTTCAAAAATCAGTTTGTATAACGTAACTTTATTTTTTTGAGATAATCAATTTCATTAATTGTTATATCATTAATTGTTATAGTGATATCCAAGGGCTCACTAATCATTAGTGAACTTTTTAGTTTCAATGTTTAAACGAGTGAAAGAAGAAAGACGGCGACAGAGATGAATAGCTCCGGCAAATAGTTATGTCGTAGTATAGCGTAGACTATAACGTTACTAATGAAAAATTCTAATTTACAAGAATACGACCGACCCTTCCATAGTATAAAAATTATAAAAAATATTAATTCAATTCTTACTGGTTATTTGCCTCCAAAATGTAATGTTAAATGTAATTTATTTGCGAAACTAATACAACATTTTTTCCAAAAAATAAATATTAATAATCATTTCAATATATAAAATTTATCGGCCTTCACGAACCAATATAAAGGGAGTTCGTACTGATAGCTTCACAAACCCGCTACCCGAAAATTTGCGAACAGGAGTGGTGCTGCCGTCAAGTAGGTTGAGTTTGTATTCGACAATAATTATCGACATTTAAAGAAAATAAAGTTTTTACCACACAAAATTAGAGTTGAGTGACATAGCTATTAATGTAATGGTTAATTACATATTGCTTAGCTGATCGAATAATCAGTATTTTCGACGAATAGTGATAAGTACGAAGCGACTTGAATATGTGTTCTGGTCATTGATTCGTACTTATCACTTTTCGTCGAAAATACCGATTTTTCGATCAGATAAGCAATATGTAATTAACCATTACATCAATAGCTATGGCGCTCAACTCTGATTATGTGTGGCAAAACTCTATTTTCTTTAAATGTCCATAATTACTGTCGAATATGAACTCAATCTATTCGACGGCAGGGCCACTTCTCGCAAATTTTCGGGTGGTGGATTTGTGAAGCTATAAAGTACGGACTATCCTTAATAAGCGAGGATTATAATACTATGGTTGGTGGAAGTCCCACAGTAACCCTTTCTAAAATTAAAATAATTATATAAATTGGTATTTCGACCACGGCTCTCTAGCTTTGGTGTCCTCTGTAAAAAGCAAGAGGCCTTCCTTAAACGCCCGTCGCACATGGAAAGCGACGTCAATCGGCTATACTTATGTCTTGTACTCGACTGTTTCTCTAGCGAGTAGAGAGAACATTCGCATCCCCCTGGTGGTAAGAACTTCCAACCAGAGCGCAACGTGTTATGACCCAAAGTCGCGCGAGTTTAAAAAAAATAGAAACTTTAAAAAAATTTACGCTAGAGAGCTGTGGTTGAAACGCCAATTTATAATTTTTTTTAATTTTTGGAAAGGCTTACTCTGGGACTTCCACCAACCATAGTGGACGAAAAGTATTATAAGCCTCGTTTATTAAAGCATATTGGTTCGCAAAGCCCGATAAATTTTATATATTGAAATAATCTTTAGCGAACGATAAATTTTCTATTTTATTAATAATCATGTTTTATCTATTTTTTTATCGATAAGCTAAAAACCTTATTTTTTGAAGATCAACTAACAGTAGGTGTTTAAATATTAAAAGCATTTACGTAGTATAATAGAAATATTTTCTATGTTACACAAATATATGTATTAAGTAAACTATTTACAAAGTACACCGTTTATAGTATAAACAAAAAATATTTCGTACTGATAGCTTCACAAAACCCGCTACCCGAAAATTTGCGAACAGGAGTGGTGCTGCCGTCAAGTAGGTTGAGTTTGTATTCGACAATAATTATCGACATTTAAAGAAAATAAGTTTTTACCACACAAAATTAGAGTTGAGTGACATAGCTATTAATGTAATGGTTAATTACATATTGCTTAGCTGATCGAATAATCAGTATTTTCGACGAATAGTGATAAGTACGAATCAATGATCAGAACAAATATCCAAGTCATTTCGTACTTATCACTATTATTATCTAGCTTTGGTGTCCTCTGTAAAAAGCAAGAGGCCTTCCTTAGACGCCCATCGCACATGGAAAGCGACGTCAATAGGCTATACTTATGTGTTGTAGTCGACTGTTTCTCTAGCGGGTAGAGCATTCGGATCCCCCTGGTGGTAAGAACTTCTAACCAGACTGCAACATGTTATCACCCGAAGTCGCGAGTTTAAAAAAAATAGAAAATTTAAAAAAAATTGAAGCTAAAGAGCTGTGGTTGAAACGCCAATTTATAATTTTTTTTAATTTTTGGAAAGGCTTACTCTGGGACTTCCACCAACCACAGTGGACGAAGAGTATTATAAGCCTTGTTTATTAAAGCATATTGGTTCGCAAAGCCCGATAAATTTTATATATTGAAATAATCTTTAGCGAACGATAAATTTTCTATTTTATTAATAATCATGTTTTATCTATTTTTTTATCGATAAGCTAAAAACCTTATTTTTTGAAGATCAACTAATAGTAGGTGTTTAAATATTAAAAGCATTTACGTAGTATAATAGAAATATTTTCTATGTTACACAAATATATGTATTAAGTAAACTATTTACAAAGTACACCGTTTATAGTATAAACAAAAAATATTTTCTTGAGAGCGTATTTTAAAATTTATTGTTAATAAAAATATAAAATATAGTACTTAGCTATTAAAGTAAAATTATTTTACGATAATAGCACGTTCAAAATAGGAAGGGAAAGGAAATACGATATGCGGTGCATAATATCTTGGAATGAAGTTTGCTCGTTAATTCACAGTTGACTTTTGACCGTTGGTGTCCTATCGTTTCACATAACTATTTGAATGTTGTAATTACGTGAGTCTATGGGCAAAATGATACTGAAACAATTTCTTGTCTATGACATTGTGACATTTGTTATTATAATGCCATATCCACATTTATAACTTAATTTTTGAACTAACAATAATTACTTAATACCATATATAAGTTTTTAATGGTTAATCTTTTTAATTATAATTTAATACGATAATATATTAATAAAAAAAATTATTGTATTGTCGAATAAAAGAAATTAATTTACTACTACAATATAATTCTCATTAATTACTTAGTACACTTTAATAAACGTTATATTATCAACGTTATTTAAAAGTTAGTTTAGAAAATAATTATTGATGTTGTATTAAAGACATATACAGTAACATATTAAACAGATCTCAATGCCGATTAAGAGTGAATTGTACGTATGTAACCCCAACAAACTTATCGTTTTATACAAAAAAATAGTAAATAAGAATGTAAAATACAAATATATGTTTCATACTGAAAAGTAATTACTGCATTTTTACTTTTTGCAATACTTACACTTTTTACTCTTGCACTAATTGGATTTTATATTAAATTAATATGCGATTAACTTAATAACTAAATTAACGTTAATCTAAATAAAATAATCGTATAAAAATTTATTATTTAACTAAATAACATAGCTTAGTTACCTCTATAATAATTTCTATCCACTTCCCTTATCCATATACAGTATGAAAATTTTTAATTCAAGTTTAATATTACACATATGTATGCAAACGTGTGTGCGTGCGTGTGTATGTGTGTATGTTTACATATATGTATATACAATTCAATTACCATAAAATAGTAATTAGCCCTGTATATTGACCAATTATTAATTATATTGCCTATACACAATTACAAACTGCAGAAATACTAAAGAATGTGTGCTACACCGTGTTATCGTTTATATCTGCTATCTATTTTGAATGTTATACGCGTATTTGAGTAATTATTAGATGAAATAGATAAAATAGTAGAATAGATAAAATCAATATCTTCAATTCAATTTATGGAAATGCCTCCGGCAATGATAATCTCCTAAGAATGTTTTGGTAATCCACAAACTTGCGTGAAGAAAAAAAAAGTACGTGTGATAACTTCCAGCCCCATCAGTGGAGAAAATAAAAGAGTAAATGGGTAGGAGAAGAAAAAAAATGGAGAAAGTAGTAGTGTCTAGGTAGAGCGTATAAAGCACTGTAAAAACAGCGTCGCTTGCCGACCGAAAAACGAAAGAGAGGAATAACTACCCGAGAAATCGTATGTAACGAAGAATGGCAAAATACACGACGCGCATTTGTTACTCGCATTTAAACGTAATTTTCGCATTTTTCCATCTACTGTGTCGCATGGATCAACATTTTTATACTTTCGCAACGTATATGAATGAATGGTTTATATCAATATTCCTTTTATTTCTCCAATGATTCGTCGATTAAGTGCGTGGAACATATATTTTCCAAAATAAATCAGTTATATATACAATTTACAACTTTTTTACACTTACATTTATTATTTAGAATAGATGATTCTTTTTTTTTTATATTAGTGATTAGGGTAAGAAAAAGAGCCGCGGTGGCTTATGGGTAGAGCTCCCGACTCTCACACCGAGGGTCGTGGGTTCGATCCCAGACGTGTACCTCTGAAAAAATTTTTTCATGTGCATTTTTCGAACACCGCGACTCAGTGGCTCGGCGTGTCACTATAATGTGACGCCAGTTCAGGTGCGCGTGCGTTTCGTGCATTTTTCAGTGCATCAGAGGCACGGGCATCTGAACTATAGGGAACGTTAGGGACGCGAAGATGTAAAGAGGATCGCGGTGGTTCCATCGGGAGGACAGGAAACTCTAATTATTAGACTAATTACAGTGACCGATGATATCTTCCGATGGACACAAGCACCACTGTTTCAACTACATGTGCTTTGTTTACAGACACACCGTTCACCTCCGTCGCTGATTAGCCCTGGCAGCATAAATAGAGCGACGTTAAAACAAAATAAAAAAAAAAAAAAAAAAAAAAAAAAGGGTAAGAAAAGTTTTATGAAGAAAATACTTTTTATTGATATTTTTAAAACATTAAAAAATTGTTCTTTTAAAACGGTATATTAATCATTGCAAACAATTAATTGTCAGCGAAAAAATAGGAAAAGTTCATATTTCATTAGGTTATTCACGGATAGCGGAAATCTAAAAATATTTATTATTCGATGCCATTAACCGATTCGTAACTTGGATAACTGTAAGAACGAGTCACTTTAACGATTTTTCTTTTACCCCTGTACGTCTTCCGGTTAGCGCAACTTTATCAGAAATGTGGCAATTATCATTAGTCGGATAAACTCAGCATCCAAGGACATTAATGAAAAGAAAACGGATTCACTGTAGAACGGTGAAATTTCGTTTCTTCAGTACCTGCTTTTGCTCATTCTCCGAGATTTTCCGGAGCAAAACTCAAGGAAATCACAAATGAAGGTTTAAAATCTCTATGAATTTTAGCAGAGCTTTTTTTGGCTATATATATATACTAACATATATCAGTGAAATGTTATCGCAACAAATCATACGTAATCGAGGTAATATAATAACAGTTTTCCTACAGACATTAATTAAACCCAATAATTCGTTTATTGCAATTACTTGTAATACAAATAATTTACTTAATCTACCCTGGACAATATCAAATTTGATCGACTTAAGTTAAACTCGAAACAATTACGACTTTAAATAAATAATTATTTAAACGTACATCATATTTATACCACGTTCGTATATATATTCTTTACAATCGGGATATTTTTTATTTACAATAACCTAATGAATAAATTTATATAAATACCTCGTTAACATGTTGTACGAAATTAATCGCATAATTAGACGTAAAAGTAAATACGAGAAAAGTGAAGTACAGTACGATCCTTTTACTGACCTGAAAAGAAAACTGAACCTAACTTTCAGGGAGCAGGAAGTAGCTTATAGTGCGCGTATGTGTATGTGTACGTCCGTGTGTACATGTATGTACACATATAATTTATATATGTATATATATATATATAAAAGTAAGCCATTATCGGACCACCCATATCATGCTCAACGACCTTTTATACATATATACGTCGCGCATGTCTTATTTTTCCTAGCTGCCAGAAGACCTATAGGCAAATGCATTATTCATGCCTCACTTCATTGAACGCAAGTATGCGTCGCTGAGCGCAATATTGAAAAACCGCGTGTTCCGCATCTTTCTCTCTTTTCTTCTTATTTTCATTTCTCTCCCTCCCCCCCCCCCCCTCTCTCTTTTTTCACTTCACCTTAATTTTCGTTCACTTTAGTTTAGATTACATTACGGCATCTTTGAAACCGAATGTTGAAGCGTTACTTTTGATAAATTGATTATTGTTGAGTGCCTATTGAAACCGAGAAACGAAGCTTTCTTACGTATTCTTTATAAGTTTACGACGTTTTTTAATACTCAATGTGTTCATCATTTCATAAAATTTTTACTATAACTATTTTGAATAAAACCTCCGACGGAAGATGAAAATATATGAAAACATTAAAGTTTCATAAATATTTACGCATATTATTCGAGATATTATTACAACTAATTTTAAATCGAAGATGCTATTTTTAACTTTTATGTTTTGGCAATCGATCTATCGAAATTTAACGTATTTATAGCAAGTACAAATGTAATATTTAAACAAGAAAAATCTCCTGATTGTAATTTATACATATGTAAAAAGCAAACGTATGCGACGAAAATTGATTAAAGTCGTTGTTGATCCCAGCGACGCGATAAAATTGTGTGTTACCATAACCGTGTAATTATTAGGCGGATTTCCTCGTACCTAGTAAATTGAATGCATACTGCATTAAATCTATCTAGTGTAATTCGCCGAATTTATCGTTGTTTCATCCGGAACACCTCAGAATTCGATGGTTAATCTGCATCAGCTGTAAACCAATGGATTATAGTTTATACGACTGGCAAACTCATGGAGATGCCAATGCTGTCACCGCTTGAATTTCTGATGTACCTATTTCATCTTAAATTAATCGAAATTCAAGATCGTCATCTTGGCAGTTACGTCAATGTTACATATTGATCACTCGATGTGTTATCCTATAGATAGATTTACCAACGTTAAGAATAGATATAGCCGATGCATCTTACGCGCATCAAAATTTAGAGAATGAAAAATATACCTTTACGCTCTAATCGGTATATATAATGTACGAATAATTATTGCAGATTTATTATTCATCTTTATTTAGTAGTATTATCTAATATCATAATATTATAACTTTCTGTAACTTTCTAATAAGTTTCATGTTTGGAAAGTTTACTTTATAACTACCTTTATTCCTCGACATTATGTTTACTCTCTAATGCTAAACAAACTTGAAGCCCTTTGGAATTCTATGCTTCCAGCGAAAAAAAAAGTAAAAAAAGTAGTAGTAGAATAATGGGTTTCAGGAGTATTAGGGCACAGTTACTTTTTAAATAATTTAAGTTCCGCGCCGAATTTTAAATGTAATAAACTTGTGCTTTGAATTATCTAATTCTTCATCTTACTTCATCTAAATATCATGTAATATTATATTTACGGTAAAAATTATATACAATCAATGGTGTAACTTGTGTCAATAGAAAAGAAAGAATTTAATAAATCATCAATCGCGCTTTGATGTAAAGAAATATCATCTTTACTATATACAACAAACAAAAACATTTCTATAGAACTAATACGAGCTGAATAAATACAACAAAGCGTCCGATCCAATTTTATTGTTGTCCTTGAAAAAATGTGTTATACAAGTTACTATTTCTAAATGAACGCAAACATTCTCAGCGTCGTAGTAAACAATCCTCCTATAAAAACTGTATTTATTTACATCAGTTGGAAAATGCAAGAAAAATTTGTGAAATAAAAAACCAAATCTATATCACTTTGTCACAATTTATGTAAATGTATATATTTATGTACGTATTAATACAGTTTATTCTTGCTCAGTTTAATGCTTAAGTTCTTCTAGGTTTTTGTTCGAGTTTTTGTTCTGTTTAGCTAAGTACACACGTGTACATATGTTCGCGATAAATATTCTCGTGCGTAATGCACGCATTTTCATCTTTGTATATATACATAGAAGACTGCACCACTGTGTGAAAATGTATATGTAATTCTAGGCGTTTGTTTACGTGTACGAATGCGCATACGTAAGCAACAAGAAGCGAGCAAGAGTCGGTAACTCTTATTTTCAATTCAGACCTCTTTGAAATATGCAAGGTTCGCGCTTACACGCGCGTTCCGGTCGCCACTGTGAATTCCTCAAAATACTGCTTATTTGTACAAAAGGTTAAATAATACAGGTACTTTAATATATATATACAGTACATCCAGCTAATTCAATATGAAAATAAATCGTTTCGCGTAGAGTTATTAACGAACGATGAAGTTTGAATGAAAACATTCGGTTAGACTGCAACATGTTTGGATATAACAATCCTGAGAAAGTTTGTAGATCCAAAAAGAAAAGCAAGAAGATGAGAGAGATTTAAAGTTTAAATATAAAAAAGAAAAGCGCATACCATCCGATTTCTATAACGTAATACGTTGAATTGCCGCGAAATTATCCATTATAATATCCTAGAATTTTCGAAGCAATTCATTAAGGAAGACCTTGAAAGTTTAGCTCGCTCAATTTTAGTTTGACAAAACGGTTTTGCATGCATGCATTAACCAAGTTAGTGGAGGTGCACTGCGCGACGCATTGCGACGAAATATCCCGGGAGCAAGTCGCTCCCGGAGCGCGTATTGCGCTCTTGCATATCTAAGCTTCTCTGTGGATGTGCTGTGGAGGTTCTGTAACCCCTTCCTTCCCCCACCCTCCACCGCCACCGCGTTGTAAGACTTTACCCTCTTTGGCGAAGTAAGCACGGATACACTACCAACGAAGTAAGATAAAGGAACCAACCAGGAGAATCATCATTACGCTTCCACGAATGCAAGCATTCTCGCTTAGAGCATACGAAGATTCTATCGATCACTTACCTACCTGTTTCGGAACCGTAAATTACCATTTAAAAAGTAAAGTACCCTTATACCCACCATTTCAATAAGTTCACGGTTTTTATCAACCTAAACAATCCTGACTTTTCTATACTAATTATTATTTTTATTTGTAATTTTATGGCCCGCTTTAAAATTTTTTCCTTCGCGCGTTTAACACAATATAAGTTTTTTAATGCAATTCTTAAACTTAAGAGACGGACACTTCCTTACGCGCTACGTACGTTCCCTAAAATAATTTAAAATTCATGATAAATAAATATTTATATTATACAAAAGCGTGCAATATCCTTTTAATATTTACTATACTACTCCAAAGAATGCACAAACAAATAATTAAATATTCATAAACCACATAAAAATATAATATCACGTCATAAACGCTACTCTTAAATTTATTTCAAACGGTTGCGGGAAGTGATATGAAAATAGTAATTTATTAATAACGTAAATTTGTGAATAATTAATATTTTATTACTTATAAAAAATTCATATTAAATATTATTCAACTCGCGAGTTTACCAAACAGAAGTTACATTTAGAAAATCTTTTAATATCTACAACACTCGGCATTATTTTTCATGGAGTAACTTTGAAAGAAACATAAGCAAGAATTTTAAAATTTCATCGCTAATTTCACGGGCGCACGTAGTTTAGTAATAATAAAAAAATTTAGATATTCTTTTTTTATTCAAATTGTTTAAACTAATGAAAAATTATGTAAAATACGCATGAAAAGTTGATTACCGGACAAAAATGAAAATGTAAAGCTGCGATTTCGAAATTTGCGCGATTGAATTTGATATAAACATGAAGTTGAGTGTAGTCAGCCCTAAGTGGCTCACTAAATCGGAAAGATGACAGAGCACAGTAATCATTCGTAAAGCCAGTTTAAAACTCGTTACTGAACTTTCGCCAAGCAAGTAAACGAGCATTTCGAAGGCTATACGCGCTCGACGCAGTTAAATGTTCTTAAAATCAAGCTATTATTCTTCGGCTTCTCTTTATCGCACCCTCTGCAACGTACGTATACGTCCAAAATAGGTCAATTACATGCATTTTCTCCTTACGTGCCAGTGGTCATTAGTAATTTATTACTTACATGGTCTATTTACCTTCGAACTCGAATATCAAATTTACGTGTTTCTTATTTATTTAAAAATCGTCAATCATTGATTTAAATATTTTCATGCGCAGGTACATATATATGCAAGGATAATAATAATTGTTCGAAAAGTTGTATTAGAAAAAAAAATCTTTTCAATCATAAATAGACAGCAAACTGTAATAAGATCTTGAGAGTTTTACATGATGCTCATAAATCATAATGTGTAAAAAATGTAGAAACTTTTCAGTTTACTTCGATAAAATAGATTAATCATTGTTTAAAGTTGTACAGATACTTTACAACGACGTTTTTTTTATTAATTTATCAATGTACTCAATTCTGATTTCAAAAAGCGTTTATTTAATTATTCGAATCCGCGAATTAATAACTCTCGTTTATGTGACTATGTCATCCAAACTAATCCTCGAAATGAAATATAATTATATCAAATGAATATAAATCATAAGCTTCAAAATAATAATTATGAATAATAGTTATCCCTATTCGGGCTTAGACGTACATTATATACAAATTATAATAATCCCTCTGTATCAATTGTAAAACAGAAATTTCACGAAATAACAATTTTAAAACAAAAGTACCAGGAATTTCTGTACTAAAATACAGGTAATTACCGGAACAAGCGCGATCTTTCAAATTCAACTGGTAGGAACATTGTATCGGGAGGCATACTAAATTATAACGATACACACCCATCTACTCACAAGAATATGGAGATGAAACTATAATACAAACCCATACGTGTATATATATTCTTACGCACGCGTAAGTACACTTGCGCACGTGATAGAGCAAGCTCCGTTCTCACCTTTTGACCCACAAGCATCCAAGAGTAAGCGTGTGTGGTTATACCAAACGACGAATGAATGCCTTGGACCTGATTCATTATATTTATTTTACCTTTTTTTATTTTCTAATTAAACTGTAAAAAGACGACCAACGTCTTTTTTCCACGGCTGGCCTTTTAACCCTTCGTCTTTTTACACCTAATTACCTTATTGCGGCCAATTGAACTGTTCTCGTTATTTTTTTCTTTTCCACTCGCCGACTTGGAGTTTTTATACCCGCGAGTGTGTGTGTGTGTGTGTGTGTGTGTGTGTGTACGTATACCCTTTTTGCGTTTGTTAAAAGAACTCGATCAAGGCTTTCATTATTGTATATGCAAGCGTACCGTTTTGTTGTCCCGGTTGTTGCCTACATCCAATTTTCCTGATGCTTAACAATGTGAGCCGAGGATTATTATTCTTTCATGCTCTTTTGTCGAGCTTCGACAAAGTAAAGGAGAAATATGAATTTTGAGCAAACCCAATGTTTTGTGTTGTGCACGTGTTTACGATTATGGCGGTTTATAAGGTAACCCTTTTCTTTCTATTACACGTTTTAATGTTATTGATAGCAAAACGTTATTTATAATTAATTAACTAGCTAAATTTCCTCGCTCGCTAACTAATTAATTATAGTAATTAATTAATTTTGTCGTCGGTGCTCCTCACGATCTGGATATAGTAATAAGATGGATTAAGAAAATATTATTATTGTAACATTCGTTGAATTGTTATGAATCTTTTATGTAACTCGTCGATACTTCCAATAATAAATTTATAATTTATTAATGAGGTGTGATCAATTTTATGCAAATGTTAAACATTCATGTTTTTAAAATAAATGTAGAATTATAAGATATATGTTGATTCCATTATTACCATTTATGTAAAAAATATTGTCTCTATCAGTTAAAATTTGCATATGTAAGTATAAATTACCGTAAAAATTTGGTTTTAAAGTAAAAGTAAATTTTATGTTAATCTAGGTTCTATTTAAAGCGATCTTGGAATCAAAAAAGCCTTTTCAATGAATAGGCGAACGTTTGAACTCGTTTTTTTTAACAAGTTGAAGAACGTTTACCGTGGTTTAAGCCACTATGAAAGATGCATTTTTGTTCACAGGAGTAAGTATATTTATTCAACTAAAATTTGTATGAAAAAAATAACTGGGATTTAATAAAAATAAAAACTTATATCGTATATTACTTTGTAAGAGTCATTAATTCTATATACATTCTAATAATCAACATAGTAATCAGATTTCTACGTAATTATTGAAGCTTATAAATAATGATGATTCATATAAGACATCAATGCAATCATTGGAAAGGACCCTTTGTCCACAAAATTTCTACAAAAAAAAGCAGACGCGAACGAGGAGCCAGCAAGGCACATGGCTTCCATTCAAAAGATATTTCTGGGTGATAACCAGAAACGGTCATCAAGATGATAGTGATGTACCACATTTGAATTTTCGCTCGATTTCTCAATTTTGAAGGCGCTGAGTCGACTTATATTGAGTATCATTGGCAACTGCTGTAATATCGACTATTAATGAATGACTAATTCTTTTTTTTTAATTTTGAACATATTAACAGTATTAAATATAAATTATTTATTGCATCGTTCTGGCTTTTACATCCTAATATAATTAATTACACGATGTGCAAGTAACGTAATAACGACGTGCACCAAAACATCCAATAATCATATCAGTTTGTTATACGTACAAACACAAATATAAATATTCTTTATTAAAATAATAATGTAAGGTTGAAAATGCCCACTCCAATCCATTGCTTTAAAAATACTTAGTAATACAATTTTTTTTTATTCAATGTTCAGTTTGTAATGACCACAACAAACGTAAATTTAATAATATTATATAGCATAAGCAAACTCAACCTTTCGTTATTCACCAAGAATAGCGATTCCATTCTTTCATTTAATCTCCATTCTACCGAGTTTCATAATAAATACGTAAAAACAAACTCGTCGTACTGCATTTTTTATCTCAAAAAAAAATCGAAAACAATTCTCGCACTTGAAAAAAAAAACACGTTTCCGCAGATACCCTCCAGCGTTGACCTACATAAATAAATAAATATATATACATATAAGTATAATACATTTAAATTTTATCTAAAATCAGCCCACGAATTTTAACTAAAATCCCATAGTATTGTCGTATAAGAAGAATCGATTCTATCCTGTGCGAAGACAATAGGGAAAGGAAGCTCAAAGCCATCACGGAGAAAAAGGGAGAAGAGGCGGAGATCTTGGGTAGAGAAGACAAAACTTACTTGAACTACTGTGGAAGATTTTAGTGTATCCACAGCACCTGCCAGATTCGAAAAGGCGCGCTTATACTATATATGCGATTGTGTTTATTTGCTGGATGTAGCCAAATGCTCGCTCAGTCGTGTGCGCACTGCATGCCACTTTATTTTTCTCGAGTACTCTGTGAGGGTCCATTTTACCAAAGTAAACGCATAGTCCAAATGTTTTTTTTTTATTTCTTAATTTTTTTCTTAAAAAAATAACTACCTAGGAAAATTTCGTCATACGACGAGGGATATGCTGTTAGTAAATGAAACATCAATTTGTAATAATTTCATCAGGTGAAATTATGTTTTACAGTTAAATGTAAATTTTAATGATGTTGAAATATCTCGAAGTTACTCGATAGGTAATAAACTATATATTCATATATATTATTCATCTTATCTTTAGACAGCTTCGGATTTTATCTGCAAGCTTCGTCAGGATAAAGGCAAATTGCCAATTAGTGCGCATAAATTTTTAAAGTTCATTTTTGAATGTCATCTCTAAAAAATATTTTCGTATTCGAAAAATTGTACCAACTATACAACTTTTACATGTAATTTTTAAATATTTGTGAAAACATTAACCCAAAGTACCTTTTGTGAATATTGTAATAATAAAAGAATTATTACTTAGAGTTTATATTTATTTTGAAATAATTTTTTCATTTAATTACTCATTTTATCTTAATTATATACATACATATATACGTAATTTTACAGAAGTCTATCCTTAAGGTACATAAAGAAGGAAGTTAAGCTGGTTTAAAACAAGAAGTAAATACTCATTTATAACAACAGGTCAAGTGTAGATTTAAGCTCTGAATTTCTGACTTTGAATTACAATGCAAGCACAATTTAAAATTACAATAACAAAGCTTTGTTCTATTATATAAACAAAATAATAGACCATTCAGAACAACACTCTGCTGCAAGAACTACTCGAGCATGTACAAAATTATTTTCATTTCATATATAAAATGTATACGTTCATCATTAGGCATTATTAAAGTAATTGGACATTTTTATATTTTACATTTATTAAAATGTAGTATTTTATTATTTATTATGGCATTGTTACGTGCTCCACGGCGTAATTTAGGTAAACGAGAAAGAGTCGAGTGACAGATCGAAATGTAGACAAATACAAATGATGCATCGCGGGAGGTAGCTCAGTGATTAGGACACAAGAATCTCAGCAATCGGTCTCTGGGTTCGTATCGCGGCGTCTGCTTTTCTTCGAACTGTTTGTTCAAAAATAACTTATTAATCTCGCATACTTCCAATTTTATAATTTTTTAAATTTAGACAACAGGTGGATCGGGAATTAAAATTGACATATTTTAAAAAAGATTGAAAAAGGTTCCAGAAGCGCGAAGAGTATTTAAGTGTTCCGTTGGAATCGAATTAAGAAATTTATTTTGGCAGATGCGGGTTAAAATTTACGTACCAAAGATCTCAGTAAAATCCACCGTTCCATTCTGTCGATTCACTCTCACTGAAAGTTATCGAATTATTTAAACTGCACTATTCAAACTCTTTGAATCTCCTTTATGTCTCATACACTGACGGTTCATAAACTTTTATAATATTTTACCAAAAATTGTAACATTCATTACGATTACCTAAAATTCTATTTATCCGCCTTAATTTTCATTGTAGTTAAACACGTGTACGTAAACATCTCGTACGTGAAAGGAAAAAATAAATCTGGATTAATTTTAATTAGATGTTAAATTATTAAACTAGTAAAGTTGAACTGTTATTAAATAGAAATTTCTGGAGTTTGAAAATAACCAACTAGTTTAAAAACGCGAATCGATAGAATCCACAACGCACAGATCTCAAATTCAAATTTACTACCCACATGTCCTACATAGCTATTCTTAAATGCCTTTATCTCTAAGGGTTACCCATATCCGATACTTTTATCGTGAATCACAAAGAATTCTTTCAAAAAACCTATAATAATAGACGCGCGTATATGGGTTAAAAGATACTATATATCCTTTTATATCAATTGAATTATTTTTATTTTAATGGTTTATTCGGTATACTATAAAATTAAATGATTATTCTAATGCATATCTATGAAATTCTTTGCAAAGTACATTATAACTCCAGATAAGGAAATTGTAAAATAATAAAATCAATATTAATCTGATCAATTTTCTTTCTTTATATTATTATATTATTATATAGTCACAATTACTTTTTCGAAATAATTGTCATATTTGATGTTTATTGTACTATATACATATATCTTACAACTAGTAAAACTAATATTTTTTTCATTTTGGTTTTTTTTTATTTCTTTGCATTTCATAGAGTATCTCAAAGAGGTTTATTTATTATTTTTGTTGACTCGGCAAACATTTGAAAATCCACTTTTAAAAACTAAAAATGCACCTTCTTTATCATTATTAGGATATGTTTGCATCGAAACAACATTATTTAAAATTTATTATAGTTATTTATTATATTATAAACAACATTTTCGTGATTTATTTTATGAATTATCAAAATAATAAGTAATACATTAATTTACATACATTATTACAAATATTCCCAATGAAAATAAAAAACAAATGCCAATTCATACATGTCTTATATTATTCTAAAAAATATGGAATTTAATTAATCCCAAGAAATTTATCCAACGTTTTATAACTAGGGTTGCCAGATAGAATTATTTTTTCTTTGTTGCACTCGCACAGTATGACTTCATTTACATAACATAGTAGAAGACAGACAAATCCTAAATGGTAACGCTGTTTATAACTGTCTATAGTAAAATGATGAAAAACACAATTAATCATCGAATTTCAAAGTCAATGTTTTCATAAAAAATATACATTTATATATTGTAAGTACTTTTAAACATGTTTTTAACCAGTTTTATTAAAGCTACGTATGTTAGTATTAAAAAGCATACATTTATCACAAAATAAAATATATTTAAAAAAAAACCTTTCATAATATAATTTTTTTCTGAAGAATCGCTTGATAAAATGTTATATAGACCATAGTATGTATGTTATGTATAGACCGTATTAGTTTTTATTGACATGATTTTTTTCAACCCATTTTAATGAATCCATACGAGGAAGCTAAAATTAATAATCACTTTACAGGTATCAAAACGAAGAATTTAATAGCTATCAGCTTAAAACGCACGAGTTCACTAGATAGTGAAATGGTTTCTGTTGCATATAATTTACATTTTTTGTGATCATAAATATCAAGCCAAATTTAGCCGATTTATTGAGTAGAAAACTTGGTTTTACAAAAAAAATACGATGATTAATTCGAGATCTCGAACATAACCGTTAAGTATTTAAGTTAAATTACAGATAGAAATGAATTAATAGCAGTGTAGAATATTAATATGTTTCAATTAGAATATAAAAAAAAATTTGTACGTATAGTGAAATGTAAAGCATTGTGCGTTGACATAATCAAACTATAAATGTATTATGATGTCTTTAATGTCCATAGAAAAATTCACATTTATACATCTCAGTAACTATAAGGAAAGTGTGAGAGATCTTTTCTTGTCTTCCGATGATAACGAAGAATAAGGGTACAGAATCTAATTAGTCATACGTCTATAATATAAACCCTAATACCTTACAATCTTGGGAAAGAGCGATGATCGCTCTCTCCGTCCGAGAGTACTGAAGTGGCATATATCAAATTGATCAGTCTACAAGTAATGGAGTGAATAAAACATTGATAGGAGACCAAACATATGTAAAACTGAAGCAACCATCTTAATAGTTATACCCAACAACATCACCCGTCGACAAGCAAAAGAGAAAATTTCGAGACAATATTCTCTCATATGCCATTCACGAGTGTCCTGAATGAGAAGAACCATCGATAAGCGTTATAATGATTAGAGATAAGTATCCTACGGATTTTATATCATGTTTTGCTCTGATCGTAAAACTACAGAAAATCAATTTTGATTTAATAATTACGACATTGTATTTAATTTACGCAATTTGAGTTCATATTTTATTATTTTGATATTATTTTGGTGCATTTTTTAATTTACTATACAATAAATGACGATATATAAATATATCGCAACGTAAAGATAAATAAATTAAAAATACACACATGTGTAGTTATTAAATTTGTACCAAAATAAAATAGAATTTTACAAAAGTGATCAATTAAATATTCATTTTCTACTGGGGTATAATGTATTATTTTTCAATTGAAATTATGCAGTTATCTATGAGGTACAATTATGTAAACCTATAGTCACTCATAAATATATCAACATACATTCAGTATTTAAATACTTTTAATGTCATGTAACTAAGCATCTTCAATGTAACTATAAACAACGTCAGAGGGAGAAGTTTAAATTGCTTATAAATATTCTGAAAGAGAATATATTTAAACTTGTTATCCGATAATCTAAAAAAAGTATTAAAATGTATAATTACATGAAATATTTATTTCATCCATATGAATGAAATAAGCTTTTTCCAGTACAGGTATTTTCATTCATATATTGAATAACTCGATAATATTTATTAATTAGTAAAAAAAAAATCTTTTTTTTAAACAATAACTCAATTATACGTAGATAGACCAAATAGAATTACGTTCACACCAATTCTCTCTTCGAAATTCATATACTAGTTCCCACTGAATTAATCGAACTTTCCTTGCGAGCCGCACAGTGGAAGCTGTGATTCGCATTCTCATCAGCAATCATGGTTATACATACGTTACTGTTCACTGGTTTATTTTGAATTTGAACTTGCAAACTAATGATTTCAAATACTACTGGATATATAAGCTTTTGGTCTATGTTCTACATTGTTCTGCTCATTAAGTCGATACATACACCTTTGAGGGATTTAAATTACAAATTTTAAAATTATATTGTTACCAGTCAAATTCAACAACTATATGCATTCACTAATTTTACTTCTAACGTAATAAAACGGTGAAGTTGATTGTTATAATATTTATTTGTATTGTATTGTACATACAACAGTACATATTGTAATACAATTACGTATGACATACATTTGATTTAATTAATATTCAAAATTAAATATATACGAAGCTGACGCATATATAACTAATTAAGGTAAAGTAAATGATTCGAGCAAGTTTTAACAATTTAATTAGACGTGTGTATATGAACCCACTGATCATAAAATTTTACGTATACAAAAACACCGACGAAAGATATCTTCCGGCTTATACGTATTAATTAAATATCTTTTGACTTATTAATATTTGTATTTACATATCACTGATATATTTAATTAACAATTTATTTATTTACATTTTCCATTCACCCAAAATTATTTTGAACTTTTACAAGTCACGTGTATACGTAAAATGAAAATGATATGATATATATTTATCATAATTTTACAATAATAATATAAATATGGAAATAATATATTGATTTATCCTCCTGAATTATAATTAGTTTTATAATATTCAATCCCTCAGAGTTGTGTGTATGTGTATGCGCGTGTGCAAAAAGACTAATTATACGAATGTGTATTAAAGAATTATCAATCATCTAAAAAAAACCCGGTGAAACTTTAAAGCTCAAAAGCTCCATTCAATCACGTAAATTAAATATCTTGATCTGCAACGGTGGAAGAAGACTGCTAATAATCTCGCCAAAGCCTACAAAGTTTTACTTAGCGTCTTAATATCTCGTTTTCATCCGCGAGTACTGAAGTAGAGACCCCCCCCCTCGCTGCGTATATACGTGTATTTTGCACGTACAATCAATGGTGTCGAGCATCAGTGCCAAAGTGTAAGTAAGCTATAAGGAGGGTTTAAAGAAAAAGAAAAGTGTAAAGCAAAAGAAGCGAGGTACGATGGTAAATGGCGCGCGCAGAGAAAACGACGGTGCACAGAGAGAAAGAGGGTTTACGAGAAAGAAAGAAAGGAAGAAAGAGAGGAAAAGAGCAACGTGTCACCCGGGAGTGAAAATTATGACTCCTCATTTAGTTTACCGCAGCCTCTCTCACTCCCTCTCTCTCGGTATCACTATCTCTCTTACTCTTACGTTCTTTTAAAAGCTCTGTATATAGCTTTCCTTTTACCTTCTAACTTTCGTCGCGTATAAACAGTACCGGATACCAGGACTTTTAATCCTTTTTCTCTTTTTTCTTTACCCCCGTTATTCCGACGACTCGTTTGTACTTTTTGGCTTGGTTATATATATATGTATATATATATACACTCACTGGCACGTCTGTTCCGTGAACTTGATGCTGAGTAATATTGAACTTATTAAACTTGGGACATTTTTTTCCTCGTGATTAATATTTTTCTTCTCGCTTCGTTTGATTATTGAATATAAATATATATATATACAGGACCTGACGTCCTTTTGTTCTTAGGAAGTTTGCCTTAAGAAAATAAGTTTGCTATGATATATATGCGTACACATACAAAACTGATATAATGCTATTGTTCCAATTTTATGATTACATATTTGTTTGCGCGATTGTAATGAAAAGTTTATGCTTGAAATTTGTTGACAAAAAAATTACATATCTCTATTAACGAAATGTACTATTATGCTACTTTTCGAAATGAAACGCAAACATTACGTTTTCTATGCTGTAGCAAATATAAAACGAATATTAAATTTAAGAAGAGAAATTCATTAAATAAATCGTCGTAAATATTAAAAAAAATGTTATTTATAATTACCGTTCCGATGTAGATGATCATTTTTGTCTTCCAGCTTTCCAAAATTTAGATGAGAATCCGTCCAACGTGCATGTTTACGGTATCCCTAGTAGAATTTTGAGCATAATTGAAACGGTTTTTAAGCCAGAAAGTGACGAATTAGCAAAAAATGCTCAAAATATGATCCTAATATGATCAAATTACAAATTTTGTCTAACCTAAAAATGCTCAATTTCTACTAGGGTATACTTCATTTAAATAAATAAACCTATCCATCCTTGCTCCATCCATCATGATTATGCAGAATCTGCGAATTTTTAAATATTGATACTATAATTTCGTGTTACAATGCCTATAATAATTGTTTTATAACTTTTTAAATTTTTCATGATTTTATTAACTATAATAATTTGCATAAAATGATATATAAAAATACTTCTTATCAAATATTAGGTTTTATTTATTATTAAATCGAATAAAAAAATCTCGGAACCTTTTTTCCAACACGTATTCTGTTAATTCAATTAAATGCACCTTAATACCTATAATTGTTAGATTTTAATGTTTCTAGATTTAGCTTGTAAGTTTGTTATCATCTTTTTATTTCTCTCTTCTCACTATTTTGTAAAGGATTCAAGCCCGTTTATAATTTTTGTAAATAAATAAATAAGATATATCGGCAATAGCAATTGCATTATATTACACCTTGAATATACATTAAAAAAATTCAATACGTATAATAAGCTTCAGAATATCGTTCTCGATACGATCGTTTCTCACCCTGCGTTGTCTATTCATCTATACAGTCTCCGAAACGTAATGTCATTAGACGGTTAATAAAGCTGGACTATGTATATAGAGAAATATACACAAAGCCAATGTAATATTCGTGCGCGCGGTTTCCATATGCATTCGCACGATTGACGTATTCTGTTTACACTTGGAAAATAATAGCGACTGATCGTATACCAACTTCCAGGTTGATTTTACTAATGCGCTTTTTCATTGCTCATCGAGTAGATCAAACATATATACGTTTGTATACGGTACAAAATGATGTTGAGTATATGTGGGTGTTATTAATTGCTTCGCGTTCCCTTCATTGTTCTTAGGTATATGTAAACAATGAAAATAATTACGTATTGTGATGTAATATATTTATTGTAAGCCTAAACTTGACGTGAGAATAATGCTATTGTTCAATCGTATTTGTCAATATTACAGTTAACGTGAAATAAAAATGAAATAATATTACTCAACTATTTATTAACGTACTTAGAATTTCATCTAACTAGGGGAAGCCAAGGCCTTTGGAATAAGGCTGTGAATCAGATCCGATTTTTTAGGGTATCCGACGGATCTATTATCCGGAAATATTCGGATCTCAGATTCGCATATCCGAATATTTGGCTCTACGGATCCGAATGGATCTGAATGCAATTTTTTTTGTTAATTTTATAAATGTCGGAAAAGATTTATTACTTATTATTTATTTAAAATATTCAATCGTTTTGTCTTTTTATGTGCTACCAAATCAAATTGTGAAAATAAACCTTTTCGACTTTGACTGCTTATGACTAATTAGCCATCAATTATAACTATTAGAATTTAATTTTAAAAGAAAACTCTGATCGTATAGATACGATTTAAAAACAAAATAAGCTCAAATTCGTCCATTTGGAGTAATATTATAGAACAAATAGAAACAAAATTTCTTACTTTTTTAGACTAAAATTTTGTTAATTGTTATTTTTTCTTTATAACTTTTTGTCAAATAGCTATCATAGTGCGCAATTGATTATAATGAAACTAGAAGAGGTAGTTTGTGAAAATTTGGTTTAGTAGCGCATAATTTTGGTCAAAAAAGCGTTAGGGTCTAAAACTTTGGATTTCTTCATATTTTTATGTTAGAAAACGCATACTAGAATTTAGATAACATCGGTGATCCAAAGGCCCTGGTTTCTTTTAGTAAGTTTAAGTGTGTTTAATCATCGGTGCAATAGTTTTTTTAATAAGAAAGAAATATTTCGTAGGCTTATATAGACTTTTAATACAATTGAACAATATTTTAGTACAATCTAAATACATGCAATTTGTCATGAGATCTCGTTACGATATCACGATTTATTCTTTTATGAAATATACAGAATACAAATTTGCAATATTATTTTAAATTTCTTATCAAAGTGGAAAAGTTGGTATAAATTTAAAATTTTGACCCTCTTATGGTCATTTCTTGGTCTGACCATCGGATATTCACCTATACGACGACTCCATTCACGTACATAAAGACACTCCTGAAAACATTGAACGAGTAAGTAAATCATCTTTATCACCTTGTATTTTCAGAACTTTCATCTCTCTCTAGGGCTCACTTTCAACACCTACACTAGTTGTATACCTACTAAATCCATTATTTTTTCCTTCTCCAAACGCACGTTCATGTTTTTCGGTCTCGTATTTTTTATTGATCAATCGGGTTATACACGTTTTATTTTTTCTTTAACGTTCCGGTTCATCATACCAATATTTTTTATGAGCACATTATTTACTTCATACATATATGTAAATATACATAACCTGCCTCTTTTAATGGAAATTTTCAACGGTATTATATGTCTCGTTATGGAGTCGAGTTACACTTTAAAAATATATCCGTGGATTAACTTTTTTTTTTTGCTACAACGCCCTATTGTGAGAAGAATATTTATAATGTAAAATAATAGTTCTTTTAAACATTATCTTACATTTTAATGATACAGACTTTAACATAAAAAATAATATACCATACTGATATCCACAATAGTTACACAAATTATTTTATATAATTAAATATATTAGATGAAACAATAACAAAACAAATGTGAAAACAAGGATTTATATATAAATTTTACATATTTTAACTTTTTTAAATGAAAAGTATATAGAGAAAGATATTTGTAGGTACAAGAAAATACGTACCCGCATTTCTATTTGAACGTTTAATCAATAAAAGCATTGCAATACATGTTGATCAAGTAGTATAAATATTTATATTCCTCTTTCGCAATAAATTAGAAAATATACTTTTTCTTCAACGTAATCGATTTTCTTATATAATTTAATAAAAGTAATTGATAATTAAACTCAACAGCATCGATAACTTCACAGAAATTTATTACTCGTATATAGAAAAATCCACACAAACGCATAATATACGGAATTAAAATTCACTCATAAGTAGGTTAACTTAACAAAAATTTTAAATATTAATTTTTCACTGAAAAATTCTTGATAAAGAAAGAAAGAAAATAAGATGTCTTAGCTTCAGAATTCAAAGAACCAATATAAAAGGATTTGAAAATTTTCAAACTTAAATATCTTCGAAACTGTTTATCCCAAATAATCAACTAAATCTGTCTTTCTTTTTCATTTTTAAGTTT
Organism: Theocolax elegans; assembly: GCA_026168455.1. Classification (NCBI taxonomy): domain Eukaryota; kingdom Metazoa; phylum Arthropoda; class Insecta; order Hymenoptera; family Cerocephalidae; genus Theocolax; species Theocolax elegans. Next base: position 58,697,340 of record CM047429.1, on the reverse strand, counting down.
AATAAAATAAAGAAAAGTTATTATTCACATTTTATCATTTTATTTACAAATTAGTCGAAATTAGCTTTTGAAAATTTTAGAGTTAGTTAATGCACTTTGTAACAACAACACTCATGATTTTTTTCAAACAAAAATATGTATCATTAAATGTTTTAATTGCGATATAAAGTATTTAATGTAAGACATGCAACCCTACAATTAAACTCGACTTGGAATTTAACTTGGTTAAATATAACCGAAGATGCGGATTACTACTTACACACACAACTTTTTTATCACGTTATATTGCTTCCTCCACGAAAAAGCAAAAGTGTAATAAGCAATAAGCATTTTACCTGCATAGTTGTACTTTATAGGTAACACCAATAAAATATTCCGTATGATTTACTCAATTCTTTTGCGTACTAGATCAAATAAAAAGAGCATAAGAATACAATCAAGTTGTCAGCTTTAAAAACCTCCAATAAGCTTTAAAGTGGAATTGAATTATCGAATTTAAAAACGGAACCTGAACTGAAAAGCAAACATTTATGAAAAGTAATTCATTCAATGGAAAGCACTTAACAATTAAAGTAACGGAAGATATAAAAATGAAAATATGATTAATAAATATTAATCAGTTGTATTGTTAATTAACAGCGCCAACCGAAAGAAAATAATAAGTTTAAGAATGACATATACATAATTGGTTTCTATAACTATAAATTTACAATTTATAATTAGTATATTGAATCAATTTTATCAATGATACAAAATTTTAAACATACGAAAGGAAAATATTCTAGAAAAATCGATACAACTTTTCAAGAAAATGCAAAACCGTTATAATTTACATAACTTTGAATTTAAAATTACAAGTAAACAACTTAGATCTGTTTCGTTTTTATTTAATCTTGTTTATACTTTTCTTAAAAATGTTATATCCTTTTCAAATAAAATGTTTGTGACATTTACCAAAAAAAAAACGTAATATTTTATTTTATACACGCAAAAGTGCTTATAGCGTAAAAACCCGAATGAAATACAAATATAATCCCCTAGAGGTTGATGATAATAACCGATCAAATAATAAACTATTAAAAATAAAAAGGTTTACGGAAGCGATAAACAAAACATATTATCTCAAAAATTGAAAATCAATCGAACAATAAACGTCGGCTAACTTCCCACTCGCTCTGCATCTTTATGAAATGAATTCAGTACAGTGTGGTCAATATTTTCCGATGAACGTCCTTACCAGAAACGTGACTTCCGGGTGAGAAAAAATGAAAATGTTTTTCGTCGAATAGCTGCTGAGTAAAGTAGACCAATTCCTTACTTTACGTTATCGCACATTTTCAAGAGCATTGAGGATTTTCAAGATCGCTGCTTAGCGTAACACCACATATATATATATATATATATATATATAATGCAGCAACCAAAGTACTACTTAATCAGCTTGTCTTCCATGACGTTTACGGTAAAAAATATTCAATTTTTGCTGTTTCGTTTCAAAAATTAGTTTGATGTTTAATTAGTTTTATCAAATGAAAGTTTGTTAATTACTTTTATAATTATTTTCGATCAGATTTACCAAAGAAAATTTATAATCCATGTCTCAAAGAAATGAATTTGGTTTAAATTTGCATTTTGTATTTGGTACAATTGTCGCAATTGTATATTTAAAATACGAATAATAAAAAACTTCTTGTATAACAATTTAAAAAATAAAGAGAAATGTAAATAATATTAAAGGTTAAATAGTAAAGTAGATATATAAAAGGATATAAGTGTAAAAAAAGGTTACAAACAAAATTCCATTGACAGAGTGAAATTGTAGAAAGGCAATCAAGTCTTTTCATCGAGATAACAAGATCGGACTCGACGAAAAGGGCAAGTACTTTTCTACTCTAGCAGATATCTCGGTGAGTACGATAATAAACGTTTCTCACGCGAAATCGAGAAGTCGTGTCGGTAAGGTACATCAATTCTCGCGAAAAATCGGGTTTCCTCTCGCCCGAAAACTGCGAGCGCTTCCTTCTCGAAAATCGTATGGCATTTATATCCTTTGGACGGAGTGACTCCGTTCTCTGTTTGTTCCGGTTCCTCGGAAATAATCGCAGGGATCGCCGTGGGGACAGGTATAACGCTCGACCCATCGTTTATATACATATACATATACCTACCCTGGCGCTTTTTCCGTCATTTCCGTGCACCGTACGGATGATGCACCGACTTCCGACTGCTAAACTGCAGAAATTTCATGGGGGTTGGAAGAGAATTTTCTTCGCAAACTCGTCGACGCTACAAGATTTATGCTCGTTCTTGCAACTTGCCCACGCGAATTATACGGAGAAGGATTCGCGAATTAGCTTTCGCGGCTTGTTGGATTCTTTCGGCTTCGTGGCCGAAGTTTACTTCGCTCACCTTTTCTTTTTCGGGATTCGCCGGCGTCGTTGGATTAACAACAACAACAAAAAAATTAATTAATTGCAGTTGCTTCATTAAAAAGGGATGATTGGAGAGAAAGGAACTCGTCCTCCTATATATACCTTTGTTTCTTTCAACTGAATTTGTTTGTGTAATTGTTCCGTAAACTTTGTTAGACGTTTCTTCATACCAAGAGTTATTACAGTACAACTTTAATTTAAGACGATTGAATCAACCTATCTCATTTTTTTGATTCATTTTTTACAAGAACAAAACGACGCGTCTAGTATACCTATATAATACATATTTACTGTATAAACGATTTGGTTTATTCAAATTAATCAACAAATATTTAATATTATTGGAAATGTACAGATCAATTTATGACAACATTAGTAAATATATATATAAATTGATGACATATACACGAGTTGCTCATTATACAACCGTCACATTAATTATAAAATCTTTATAAAAATACTTTTCACGTATTTTAAATAAAATATGTAAATTGAATTGTTATTTGAAGTATAACGTTGCATGTGTATGTACTGAATACGAATTATTTATTTATTTATTTATTTACCGGAAATATATTACATTATGCCGCTAGAATGCGTATATGTGAGTATAATATTCCATTCGACAAACATGTACCTGTAGATACCATAGGTCCGGTATGCAACATCTTAAATCTAATACAAACAAAATTAATAACAGTAATACTTGAATCTAATCAAACAATATAAACTCAACAATTATAAAATCCATCCATGATTTGCATAATTTTAGCATTATTTTACTGAACGAATAAACTATTAACCAATTTATATTAAATTACATCGATCACATATGCAGAATATTTATTTCTACATGTACTATATATAAGACACATATGCTTATCATTCCGAAGATGAAACGTTATGAAAATGTGTAGATATGTTAAATTTTACATCAATAGCTCATTAGCTATAACCGTAACGTAATATTTAAAGGCTAATATTCCGTATAGAAAACTGCAAGTATGTATCTAACATTCCCGTGTTATTCTATTATCGAATTTCCATTTTCGTCTCAATCGAGTATGGAATTTCATATAACTGTTGCGCTAAGAACTAAAAAAAAAAGTTAAAGGGCAATGAGACTATGCCAAACTTGACAATCACGCATTCCAAGTTTGGGAGAAGTTTGCAAAAGTTATGCCAAACTTCCTACAAAGTTTTATAAATTATTTTGTTATTGGCTGAATATGGGACAAATTTGTCCAAAGTATGCGCAAGTGTAGGATTACTTTTGCTACACTTATTTTTAGGGTATATTAATTACAAAATTTGAAAAGAAAATAAATTAAAAATAATTAATATTACCCGGTTTACACCTGAAAGAAAATGCATACATATTTTTCCAAAGATTCCAAGGTCCTCGGTGAATTTCATCCTCTTCATCTAAGTCGTCGCAGCACGTCATTCAAGTCGGCGTTGAGGGTTAGACTGATGCATCGGCGTCAAGAAAATTTCTTAGTGACCAGTAAACAAGAAGTCATTTGATTGCTGGTTACTAAGAACGTTTGTGTAATTGTTCCGTAAACTTTGTTAGACGTTTCTTCATACCAAGAGTTATTACAGTACAACTTATAATTAATCAACAAATATTTATATATTGGAAATGTACAGATCAATTTATGACAACATTAGTAAATATATATATAAATTGATGACATATACACGAGTTGCTCATTATACAACCGTCACATTAATTATAAAATCTTTATAAAAATACTTTTCACGTATTTTAAATAAATATGTAAATTGAATTGTTATTTGAAGTATACGTTGCATGTGTATGTACTGAATACGAATTATTTATTTATTATTTATTTACCGGAAATATATTACATTATGCCGCTAGAATGCGTATATGTGAGTATAATATTCCATTCGACAAACATGTACCTGTAGATACCATAGGTCCGGTATGCAACATCTTAAATCTAATACAAACAAAATTAATAACAGTAATACTTGAATCTAATCAAACAATATAAACTCAACAATTATAAAATCCATCCATGATTTGCATAATTTTAGCATTATTTTACTGAACGAATAAACTATTAACCAATTTATATTAAATTACATCGATCACATATGCAGAATATTTATTTCTACATGTACTATATATAAGACACATATGCTTATCATTCCGAAGATGAAACGTTATGAAAATGTGTAGATATGTTAAATTTTACATCAATAGCTCATTAGCTATAACCGTAACGTAATATTTAAAGGCTAATATTCCGTATAGAAAACTGCAAGTATGTATCTAACATTCCCGTGTTATTCTATTATCGAATTTCCATTTTTCGTCTCAATCGAGTATGGAATTTCATATAACTGTTGCGCTACTAGAATTTTCCTTTTCTTTTTTTTTTTTTTTTTTAAATTAACAAGAACATAATTTTACTTTTACAATAAAATTAGTACGATATACATGTACGGCGTATATAGATGGAAAGATAAACGATAGCAAAATTCGATGATGAAACCAATCTGCATTTAATGCATGCGTATATCCATTATTCTGTTTTCATTTAACTGTTCCAATTACATTTCACATCAAAATGATAAAAAGAAAACCTACGCGGTTATCGAAATACGTGTATCGGTTGAAACATCTTTTGTTTTGTGTACGAATAAACAATGCGATAAACTTTTCGCTTGAAAAAATTGTTTATACCATTCATTATTTCCTTTTTTTTTTATTTCACTTTCAGATTACTAATTTATTAATCGGTAAAGGTTAAATGATTATGAAACAATGAATTGAATTACGTATACTAAAAAATATCGGTAATCTGTGCGGTGCACTCTCGACTCTTCTTCTTGTGCAGATAAATATTTTTACAGTGGAAATATCAGAAACGAATTAAATAAGCACATTAATTAACATACAAGGTTGCACTCCACAAATTAACATTATATACAAATGTTCTCATATTTCACATAAACAATATACACTTCATGTATCTGAAAATAAAAAAAACAATAATTTACTCTCTTTGCTAATTTAGATTAATTTGCGAATGGGTTTGATTCAATTACGTGTAACCTTATTTTCATTTACTTTAACAACGAGAAATTTCATTTTAAGGAATTTTGAAAGTACATTCCATACATTTCTATCTTTTTTTTGGATTCGGAAAACTCTATTCACTCTTCATTAGGCAAGAATTCAAAACGAAATTAAGCGATTATTAAACTGGATTGTTAAACAAAATTTGAAGTTAGATTTACATAGAAATTGGTTAATTTACTTTATACCGGTGATAAAATGTGATACAATGTAATCACGTTTGAAAGTATAATACATATAATTTGTAAGAGCTAAAAAAACTTGAACATGTATTGTCAGGGTTATGACAACCTGTAGAACTTGAAGTTATGCTACAAGATAACCGCAACGCCTACATGCATACATTCAAGGGAGACCACATGATGAATAAACGATGATTTCCACATCCTCGAAGCAGCATACGCGACGCGCATCTACGTAAAATCAAAGCATCCATAAGTTGAAATTTGAAAATTCATCCGAATGGGTAGGCATATATATATAGAGAGAGACAGAGAGAGGAGAAGGTATATCCCAAGGAGTCCATAAAGTCCTCTCGCGTCAGAAACGACCTCATCCGTGTAACAAATTCTCCGAAACTCGCATACCGTAAATAATGGACTCGGTGCTCAAAACGCAAACACGGGGCATCGCGCACCCGCGGGTGAGTGAGAGCGCGCCGCCAAAAACGGCGAAACGCGCAGCCGCTTCGGGATATACCAGTCCGTCCCGGTCTTTCGGTTCTCTCTCGGCATCAGAGTTCCGCGCGCTCTCGAACCGGCGAGAAGTGTGTGCGAATATAACCACGGTCGAAAAAATGCGAGCGTTCACTCGTAACTCGAGGTGATACACATCTACATCGGGTGCCCGTGTGTGTGTGTGTGTACATATATTATATATATATATATATACATACAAATATTTATTTTTTCCTCAGTTGTCTATATGTGATTATCAAATTAAAGTTATATATATCGTGACTATGTTCATCGGTTGGAGCTTTTGGTGGTTGATCTGCGCGTCCTCCGTAACGCTCGGAGCTTTGAGAGCTAAGGAAATCGGTGAAGGAAGGCGTGAGTATATATCACCAAAATGTTTTATCATATATAGACACTTAGTAGGAGAGAGAAAGAGAGAGAAAGAGCCACCCTCCAAAACATTCGTTTCACTTAACTCAAAAAGTTACGAGCGCGATAAGTGCCAGCCTGGCGTTTTGCCGCCCTCCAATCGCCTGTTTTCGCGACTGACTTGGAAACTTGCGAAGGTTATTATTTTTTTTTTGTCAGGCCGTTCTCCAACTTTTGTGGCGGATTTCTGGTCTTTATAAATCATAAGCAACTTTTAATTTTTCTGGCGACTTGTGTGTGAACTTTTCCCGGTACGCGATATATATATACAGTTATAAATAATATATGATGTACGGACAGGTTTTTTTAAATTAATAACTGAAAATGAAAGTTCAACATCGGGCTGAAATTAATGTGACGGTATTTAATTAAGTCTCGATGATAAATGTTTCGATGCGATCCAACGCTGGACGTTTAAAAAGCTTTTCGAGAATTATTTCTATAGTGGAAACTCTACTGGAAATTAGGTTTTCTCTTATTTAAGAATTTGGACAAATTAGATACTTTACCTTTGGAAATATTACTTTTATCCGTTTTAGTCAACGTCACTGTTGAATATATCGCTGGCCTCTGAATCAAAACTTTGAAGAACATCAACTGAATATAACAGCTTGTCCATTCATTTCTGTAAACAACGTTACGCTCGTCTTATCTCGCTATACAGATTTCTAATTTTGCCAACCTATCGAAATGTACCGATCATATAGAAATACATAATACTTGCGCTGTGCTTAGAAAAACATTTAAATTATCCTTGATAGAAATCTCACCGCTTTATGTCCAAACCTTGGCAAAATATAACGTTCGCTGACAAAAATTGGCCAAATAAATCATAGTGAAATTTTTGCTAGAGATATAAGAAAATTTATTATAGTAGCATTAGTACTTAACACAGAAAATTAAAATAAGTCGGTTTAAATATTCTTCTTTATAGAGATTAACTTATACTTTACTATTAATAAAAAAAATTAAAAAATATTAATCATATTTTAATTTCTGTATGCCAAAAGTAAAAAGAATTAATTTACCTATATGTTAAACACTATTGAATAAGAAATTAAATAATAATATCAAAGGATTTTAATTAAAAATGTTAATTTAGATTCTTTATTTAACAAATTTTTTTTTTTATATAATAATCTTCATTCGTCTATCCAAAACGTTGTACAAAGTAAAAGCTTTGCTTGTTGCAAAAGTTTCTTACATTAAAAGTTACTTCGATAGCATGTTACACTCGACCCAAGTATTTGATTAAATTTTCACCGACGATTACCTTTATCAGATACTTCGAATTCGTTTTGTTAGCTCTAAAATAATAAAAAAAAAGTAACCCAACGTAGAATTGAATTTTTTATTGTGGTTTATAAAAAATAGAACCATTCAAAAATATTCATACTATGTGCAAAGCTTTATTTTCAGGGGAATTTACGAGCTTTCTATCTTTTATAAAATAATCACCGGAGAGCTTTTATATCTTATATAGCAACTAAAATTTTAAACTTTACAGAAATGGTAAAATACAATTCCTTTTTAAGACAAATTTAAATAAATACTTTGTAAAAATGTTGAATATTTTAACTACACAACATTTTGTATTAACCCAAACTACATACAATTATTTATCCCATTATAAATGTACATTATTGTAACAATAATTTGAGCAAGAATTTCTACAATTAAATTCAGTATTTCGATTTACTTTAAATTCTTGTAAACTGAATAAAAATTATACCGAGTTTAACAAAATATTTACTTATATTTAGAATAAGAGTGTGCATAAAATTTTTGCATATCAATGTAACGTGTATTAAATATAATTATTAATGAATATACAATATCAAACTTCTGCATGTCAATAAGTAATTGTGTAAATTTACATATTAAAGTAGCAAAATTTTTATTTATAATTGCCTGAAACTAGAAAAATTTAATTCATTTTATTTGAAAAAATGTATCCTATCTGTCATTATATAAAATTAATTGTATTTTGGGTATACCATTACTGATGCTTATTTATTCGTAATTTGGTTTGGAAATAAAAACCTAAAGTATAATGAAACACTGCAATTTTGAGGAATGTTTGTACTAAAATATTTTGTTCCCAGAGGTTTATGTAAAATTTTCTAAAACATAAAGCACAATTTTCAAGGAACTTAACATGTACCTCCCAGATATGTTGTTACATTTACAGCATTATCATATTTCTTCGTATATTTTGAAGTAAGACGCATACAAATTTTAAAAAGTAACTTTTGACAAACCGTTTATAATTTATTATGAATTACATTTGTGAATATGTAATACAAGATTTTTCACAATAATATTATAAATATGTTTTGTTGTAACATATTTTTATTTATAATTTTTGAAAGAAAATAATCCGCAGCAACAGTAATTTTTTTAAAGTATTTAAAATTGCATTAAGTGTACATAATTTTTAAAAAAATGTACATTTTTATGGGTACAATTTTTAAAAAATGGAATTGTAAAGTGTCTCAGATATTCCATATGAGAGTACAAGAGATACGCAATATTCAGAAATTAACGCTCTATTTGTAGTGTGTAAACGTGAACCATAAAGTGTGTGCCGCACGAGGCCATTACTGCTTATTACCCTAGGTGTTGGACCTTCACGCGACCACCCGACCCAAAGTGCTTAAAATTTAGTTAAAAGGATTTGTTTGAGTTACAAAGTTTGAGCTAGCAAAAATGTTGCAATGTGCTGCCCCTCTACGACTTATTATAATCTAATTTACATCAAAATTTAATCAATATATCGATTTATTTAAAAAATTGTGTTTTATTGCGAAATTCCATAAATAAATCTACTAACATGCGTCTTACATGCAATGTAATTTTTAAAATAAACGAAAATCAACTAAATTACCTTACTTTTAGGTATGTGTATTGCAAATAAAAACTAATTACAGGTACTTTAAAAACGAAAACGAAAACTATTACGAAATTTAAAACTAATAACAATAAAGAATAAGATGTGTAATTTATCTTTTGTTAAAATGTTAATTTAAAGTGTAAGTACAGAAAAGGCATTCGTAAAAGAGTCAACAAAGTAAATATTTCTTATTATTTTTCGTAAATATTAATCTAAATCATAAAATATATGTGTACAATTTAATATTGTTATTCATTTGAAAATTAATATTTGAAAAGAATTTATAAATATTTAGACGTCGTACATCATGATGAATATTGCAATGAAATATATATATATATATATATATATCAGCGAAAAAAGTGTGATAATACATTACATTTACAAATATGCATGCGCGTGTGGTTTCATCTGTTATTTTTATAAACCAAACTGTAATATATTTAGAAAAGTTTATGACGTATTTTTCGTTTACGTATAAATCTCTTTAATTAACTCTGATACATTAACTGTACACTGTGCCCTACAACGGATAAAGTAAATGGAAATACTATACGTTATATACGAAAATTAAACGGTTGATATTTATGAAAATTGGTGCATACATTCTTTTAAGACAATAAAATATTAATTCCACAGAATCACAGCCTTTATATAATATAAATCTAAATTTACTACCTTAGCTGATACATCTATATATATACGTACGTGTACACGCAGACATAAAGATAAAAATAAATATGATATTTTCGCAGGTTCGATTATACGCATGAGAATCAAGAGAACATTAACAAAATCCTGGTACACCCCGTTTCACAAAATTAAAATCCACTATACATTTTCCACACACTAAATCATTAATTAAAACCACGCAGCCAAGTTCGGTGAATCAAAAATAATTTATTAGTGTCTACCAAACTCGCGTCTTTTTCACAAGGATATACCGTAAAACTTTCTTCTTTCCCATTTAATATTCCGTTTCTACGTTAAAAAAATATAGCAAATCGTATATTTTTATCATTTCCATATATATATCAATGTTTGGGTGAAGAATCGAGGAGCATCTCCATTATTCTATAGCGGAAAATAGGTTCGCCAAACTAATTAAAATTTTCATTTGTACTTTGTACACTGCGGTTTTCGCAAATTCAAACTGCACACGCCTGTACACCGGATTTGTTTGAACTGTTGCATATATTTTTTTCTCTTAAATGTCGTTTATAGGAGGGATAGGAACGACGGATAATTTAACTATCTCGTTCGTGGTGAAATTCACGGGCGAGTGCGAATTATCAGGCGACAGTGATTAACCTACTTTCTGAAACGCGCCTCAGAGACTTTTCTTTCTTCTATCTCGAAACGGGAGAGAGAGAAAGAGAGAGGGAGGGGGGGGGGGGGTTATATCGTAGTTATAGCATGATTGTAGTTTTGGACGATGGTTTTTAAACCGGGCAAATGTATATACGGTTGCCTCTTCTTTTTTTTTTAACGGAAAAATGTTTTGCAAACGCGAGATCGTATCGTTAATGCAACGACTCACTGATACGAGATATGCTAACTGTCCTGAGGAAATATAAAATGTTGCTTCTTTTCAAATATATATATATACATTGTTATTTTATCTCTTGATTTATAACATTCATTTAACGCGGATAAAATTTACTTGTTTCGTGTATAAATTGAAATATGCGCGAGTTTATTTTAACAATTTTGTACATTATAATATAAATAATCGAAGGCTTGTCTGTACGCAGTAAACCTAGTATTTAATACTATTAATGCTTTATTAAGAATTAATTTATAATTAAGTAGATTATTAAATGCACTCGTGGAGTGATTTATTCATTTGACATAAAAATTATTATTCCATTTAACTTTGAATTATTTCATTTTTTTTTCTTCAATCAAGGTGTAATGTTTAAAATTCTTAAGAAAAATTTTTTGAACTTTGTTAAAATTTAGTATACCATATGTTTGAAAGACTCAAACTTTTCTCCGTAAGATAATTTTATGAAAACTCGGAATTTTGAACGAACTGTTTCATGTGCATACCAAATTAATTAATTCTCTTGAAACTGTAATAAAAGATTCATTCGAGCATTAAAATCTTTTTATATTCTCAACCTATGTATTGAACTTATATATGCATTATTAATAAATATTGTTATTAGCTTATAAGCACATTATTTAATTTATTACCGCTAATTAATGTATCAATTAAAGTAAGAATTAAAAGAAAATAAATATTTTTTTCGAGAAATCGAGTATTAAATAAAACTATATATATAAAAATGATTCGAAAGTGTTTCTGTTTGTAACAATAATTAATTGTTTATACATTTATAAAGTTAATTAACAACACAATTAAGGTTGTTAATTTGAAGAAAATTTCTTACATCCGTCGATTCGTCACCAAAACGTATTGCAGGCAATTTTTGCCCTTTTACAAAGTAAACGCTTTCCTGAGCTTTTATACACACGTCACCAACAGTTACGATGAAGTAAAGATCGTGAAATTCTCCGACACCCAGCAATTCGCAATTTTTCACACTTCTTCATCGATTCTTATATATAGGGGCACGTCGCGGTCGTAATAACGCAAAATCTTATTGCATTGCATCTTGGTGCTCCTTCATTTTTATCCGTGGCCTCGATTAGAGAAGTGAACATCCCCTCTTTACTCTTATCATTGAATCGAGTGGTAGCGCAATCGTGAATGCGTCCGGCGGAGAGAAGGACAATGTCTATATAATTTCTTATTGCGTCCGACTTTCGTGGTCGGCTGTAGTACGTATACATCTACGCTCGGTCGATCGCGCGGGCAATGCTGCGGTTAATGGCTTCCGATTAACAGAGAGAGAGAGAGAGACCTGCTGCTATGCACTTGTCTGACTTCGATGAGTCTTTTCAACTTTCTACACGGAACCGACTGATAAAAGACTGCCACCCACATAAATTTGTAATGTCACCTACCTGACAGATCAAATCGTGATGTCATATAAAAATGTGTTAAACTATGTAATTATGCATGTACATATAAAAAAAGTCTATTAAAAATTATTTGAAACAGTAGTAATTATATTAATGTGCAGAAAAGTTGAATTGAATTTATATATATAACGAGAAATCAGTTACGCGTGTGCATATAAGTAGTATATACAAAAATCATGAAAAACTTCATAGTGTGAAATATAATATTACTTATAAAGATTTAGATCTATATTCACTGAATTTATTCACTACAGTTCTCTTTGTACATTTTAGCCTGTCTCGTATCATCAACCTGACACTTGTACACACTATATACCTACTGAGAACTCTCATGTGGGATTTAAGTGCGAGACCCCATTGGGATCTCACCGCAGTCTGAATTCAAATATATTTGATATGATATTTGATAAGAATAACCTTTCTTCTACAAAGAAAATATTACAGATACGTATATATAAAATTTTTATTGTCTAAAAATGGTAATTACCGATCAATTTATACTGTACATTTTTTTAAATTAGTGAATTATCAATACAATATTTTAGAAATATAAACACTTTTACAATGTACAAGAACCATAAATAAATTTCATTCAAATTTTTATTATAACAATAACGTTGATAATTCGTAAAATGTTCGAATTAAATACTTGTAAAATATAACGTGTTGAAATTTATTTTTATTTAATTTACATAACCTTTTTAGTAATTGAATATGCAAATGCAAAAGGAAAATCGTTAAAAATTTATCGGTTTAATTAATAACAATTACTATATATACAGTTATACACGTGAAACCTCTTTCATACGTAACAAATTGAACAAATTAAATAATTTTTATTTAATTACTGATACAGTAATTAATGATATTCAAACAAATGAAAATGCAATTTTATGCGCGTATACGCGAAGTAATCAATCAAAAACATACATATCGATCAAAGATAAATTTGTAATATTTATTGAAGTAATCGTGCAGAATTATAATAACTTTATTGGTATAAAATATATTGTTTATACTAAAATTAAAAATATATTTTAATTATTTAATAAAATCATAATATTATATATACGTCTATGTAATATGAAAAACCTGCACAGATAACGTTGTAATTTATTAATATTTATTATCAAGACAAATAAACATTTACTAAAACATTCAATTCCTCTACCGAAAAATTCACAAACAACATCGCCTTGGATTATCGTATTTCCTACAATTTAATTATAAGAATAATCAAGCAGAATAGTGTACCAGAATGTAAACAGTAACTATAAAGAAATCATCAAATCAAATTTAAACGTCCGTTTTACCGTTATAAAAAACCATAATTCCACATTAACGACGCGCATTCTAAGAGAGTATACCGAAGGAAACGCGTATATAGAGCTTGCTAATTATCATCCCCGGCGTAGAGCGAACAACATCGAAGGAGGCTCAGAGGTTGCCGGTATGTGCAATTGCTTTTGTGCAGCCTCTGTAATGCATAGATACGCGCGTATACACATACGTGCACACCCACATACACATCTACGCGATTACCGTAACCCTACTCGACAGAGGGGGAAGGTCTGTGAAATTCCGGATAGAAGGCCACGCGATCGATCGTATATATAGCGAGAGAAAGAGAGAGAGAGAGAGAAAGCCAAACGGTTAAAATTCACCTTATCACCTTTGGAACTACCGGTGCATTTTACGCTTCGGTCGAAGTAAGCGGAAGCCTTCGTTTTGGGCTTTAGGGAATTTCAGCTCTATCGAGCACTGTGAAATGGCTTTCGAATGAGTAAGGGATAATGTATATTATATACGCGTGTTGAGTGGACTTTATGAAATGATACGCGGATCTTGTTGTAGGAGGATGTTGCTTATATGATTATTTTCTCAAGTCTTTCCATGAGTATGTTGTGCTTTTCCTCTCTAGTCATCCGATTATGCGAGTTGAAATAATATTACATAATAGGTAATTGTTCAATGATGAATTTTTAATATTAGATTAACGTGTCAGCACACTTTATACACACATTTGATGGCATTTTAACATATTAAATTTTGTATGGTGTATTATGGAATAAACGAGATATTTTATAAATATAAATATATGCATTAATGTAATGAATGCGTAATGTTAAATCGATTAATGTACAAATTAATGCAAATCGATGTACAGTCAGAAAATGTAAATATCGTTAAAGTACCTAGCGTTATTCTTTTAAAGAAAGAAGTATAAATTAGGAAGATTATGATGATTAACTCTAATACCTTCTCGAAACGATTCAAAGCACTCGGCACTATCTACGTGTATGTATATATATATATATATATATATATATATATATGTTCGTAATCTCCCTACAGTGCGTTCAAAAAAGGACGATGATATCTCAGAGTATCAGGGTACTCATCTTAGCCAACCTCCTATAAAATAGTGTATAACTCTCGTCGTATGTCTATCTATATATATTCGGAGATCGAGAAAAGTTTGAGCTTGCAAAACTCAAGAAGAACCACGTCGCCACGGTCGACCGAATGTTTGATCGTCTCGCGATTTCGTGTGATCGATGATCACAGTGCCCCGAGGAAATGGTCGAACGTCCGGGGAGATCGCGAATATACCATACACCTATAGATATATGTATATGCGAGAAATCACACAGTCACGTACACATTTGTCCATTCTCATAAAAGGATGTGGGATGATGATGAGTCAATGGTCACGAATCGATGTAGAGTCACGTACGTTTATTTTAATTTCTCTTCGCGTATTATTCTAGGCTCCATTGTCATATACGTATACCGCTACGTTCATATGAGAATTTTGGTAGCGGAGAATGTTATATGACATAGGATATCAAAGAAGATTGTATTGTAGAACTAAAGTTTATAGTTTCTGTTTTTTTTCCAAATTAATACCATTTTGACATTTTTTAAACTTACTATTACCTGATTTATTTATATAAATTAGAGTGTGCAATTTTACTTTGAAGATTATAAAGTTAAGATCGATTAAATCAAAATACAAAGTAATTAAAGTACTATTTGAATGAACAGTTAAAATGTAGTTAGATTTAAATATTTTTTTTTCAAAACAAACCTGCATATCTATGTACATATTGACCTCCTTTCGTACTAAATTTTTAATAGATATATGTATAAACTTGTGCTCAAAGTAAAGAGAAATTTAAATTTTAAAACGAATAACCAAAATCTCCTTGAGAAAGTTAAATACCATAGCAGATGGTGGACGATGCACCCAACATCCAATATTTTTAAAACGTCACAACTCGTCGAATTGATGTGCACACCGAATATTGCATCCTTAATTTTCCAACAGTTGCCAGCTTACGTATAACGCGTGCTTTCTGTTGTTTTATCTCCTTTTCCTTTTTGACTCTCAACTTATGCATTTTCATGCTCGGTGTAAAAAGGGCAATGCAACAGAGTGAGATGAAGCGGATAATTTACATAAATGATTTACAATAGAGGTATTTCGATCTTTCTCTCTCTAGAGAGAGAGAGAGTAAATCCCTGCTTTAGCGGATTATACGTCGAGGATCAATTTTTATTTTTCACATATCTCTACGTATTATACGCTAATGTTGAGTAAAGGATCGAATATTGTAAATTTAGATGGTGTTAATCTAATTGACAATTACCTTAACTATATAATCAGAAATCTTTTTTCCTTTTTAATAATTTGTTGTAATTTGAATACATCGATCGTTGAATATTCGGTAAATTTAATATATTTATTAAAATTGACAATATTTTTTATAATTGAGAATCTGGAAAAATGTGACAAATTAAGCAACTGGTATAATTGGATTTGGGATTTATTTTGTACGTATTTTGCAAATTATGTAACCAATTTAAAAATTTGTATTCAGTTTCCGAATTATAAAGAGAAAATACATTTTTTTTTGATAATATTAATATTTTATTGCAATATCATCCTTTACAAATATAAATCAAGGTAATAATCAGTAAGTAAACATTAATAAATTATTTATAAAACATATTAAATTATATATAAGTTCCATTACGAAGTGAACGTAATACCCATACCAACGTAATACCCAAATGTATATTTTGAATACATTACTTAAATCCAGCTGCATGTACACCATAAAAAAATGTAACGAAGCACCCTCCTGTACAAAAATTTATTTCATCATCGAATATGAATTCTTCATACCTGTAAAATTTAATATTCCAGTTTACACGTAAAAGAGAAAAAATAACTGAAAAAATTGACTCCTCTAAAAAAAAAAAAGTAGCTGACGTTAAAAATTTTGATATAACTGAGTAATCTGTAGGTCGATCGGAAAGGTATACTATATATACCAGGGATTGGCATTACCAATCTCTGAACGCCCCTATTTTCGAATCGAACCGAAGGCAATTATTCAATTTACAGAGACAATCGGTGGGTCGCACGTGTCGATGTTTTCCAGCCCGTTCTCTACGCGAGCACGGCAATGACTGGTCGTCTACGTCGACAGAAAACGAGATAATTAAACTATCCAGGACCGCAGAAACCCCGGGAGTACGCGGGCGGCACGGCTCTTGAACGGTTAGCGCACGCGTCCCACCACAATGCCGCACACTGATTTTGTACCGCATCGCGCTCGGAGAATTGTCTTGCGTCAAATTTATTACACTCTACGTTATCGTGCGCGCGTTTTGCGGTTAGTTATTATTCCTCCGAACCGCTAAAATATACTCGATTTTAGTAGTATTCTTCAATTTTACATACGTATATATTTTCGATTGCTAGATCCTCCAAGATGTTAAATGTATACTACTGTTTATGGAGATTTAATTACTTTTTATTATAATTTATATACGCACTAATTTTGAATATGTTTCGATGTAATGCTCATACATAATATCTTATAATCTTGTATACGTCCATACCTCCTTTTTTTAATTATTTAATCAGTACCAATTAATACTGTAGTTGTTATTGTAATATAATTACAATATCAGTGATGTACAAAAGCTAATTGAATAACATTTATATTGAATTAATCGTTACCTAGTTTTTAGAAGTAAATGTGTGCAATATGAACTGCAATTCCGCGTTAAAAAATATTGCCGTATTTGTTTGTTAACATTAACAGTTGTTTATGCGATAAAACTATATGTATATATTACAATCGCGATAAACCAATTTATATACCAAAATTTAGTAATTCAATTATCGAATTTCAATTACCGTATATCATAATTCATTACGAGTTTATATGTATTATATACTACAATGAGTGGTTGATTAATTGCAACCGTTGGGTCTTTTTTACCCAATTACTTAATAATTGATTAGATTAGCTTCCTAAGTAACTATTTCTATGTTTATAAGTTTTATTTTAATTGTTATAAAAATAAAGCTTAATATTGCGTACAGAAAAATCTACATCAACGTACACTTGGAAAAAGTTTAGATTAAAAATTACTATAGTTTATAATAAAATTTACTATAATTCTTGTAATATTTTCTATAACTTTTATAAATTTTAATACGAACTATAGTAATTTTCCCCAGTTTGTCAGTCTGTGATTTCTTCACTAGAAACTATAGTAATTTTTAATATAAAATTTCTGTCCGTGTATACCCAGTCAAATCCTAATGCTAATCTTGAAAAAAAAGATCCATACGTACATAGTCCCATACGAATCGCGCGAAAGAGTCGACTCGAAAAATCCATCAGCCGTATAACACAGTGATTTAAACAAAACTCGAAAAGGGTATCCACCCTTGATATCGAAAAAAAAGAAAAAAAAAAGAAAAACATTTTTTCACGGGAGTAATTATCTGGGAGTCGCGTATATCGCGAGTGCGAAAAGGTTGATGTAAACACGACGAGCAGTAACAAAAGGGTAGAAAGGGTGTAACATTGATTAGAACTACTCGTCATTTGGCGCTTGGTTCACATCGCTCTTTGTTGAATTACAACAGACCGACTATAGAGGCGAGTCACACTTGGCCCGATGGACCTTGCAAACATCACCCGATACGCGTGCGCGCGCTTGTATGTGTGTGCACCCATCGCTACCGGTGATTCGAAGCTCGAATGGTCTCTGTAGGAGTCTACGACTCGTCGAAATTCCCGATGTACGAGTACGTGTGTAGGTGTTTACGTAACTTACGGTTGTAATAAAGTAACGGAACTACTCCACCTAACTTACATGCGAATTGTTTATCTTTTACGATGATGGCTTCGATCGATTACTTTCCCAATTCCGACGATACTTTTTTTACGACTAATCTGTTAAGAGTTACGATTTTTAAATTGATTTATACATACATTTTCATTTATCCCGTATAGGTTCTCTCGGATAATTGTGTTATATATTGCTTTCTTTTTTTTTTTTTTTTTTTGATCAAATATTTATCACGAAGGAGACATTGAGCACCCCAATGGTATACAAGTTTAATTAAAATTATAACTATTTGAATATTTTATTTTAATCGTATTCCGTCTATCAAATACATTGTTTTCACATTAATTTATAAAAATAACCTAATATAAATTTCTGGTGTCATTCAACAATTAACCGAACGCTATATAGAGAATTAAATGCCTCGTAGAATTTTATATTGCCCATTTTTACAGAAGCGCTTTAAGGTTTTGTTAATAAACAATGTCAATCAATTATGTCGCTGTAAAAATAAATTATTAAATTACTATTTCAAATGGACTCGTAGAGCGTAACTTTTATAAATATTTAAAGAGGAATCGATATCACAATATTATCATTGATTCTGACACACACAATGTTAATCAATTAAGTATCAATCTACGTCGCGTGTGTATCCTTTCGTAGGTTATCTATTTTAATTTACTACCATGAAAATATATATTGCGCCAGATTAAGAACGGTATTGAAGTCACGTGCATAAATAATGGTAAAATAACAATAATTAAATAAGCAATAATTTGACGTTTGACAACAACGTTTCAACAGTTTTACACATATATTTATTAAAGGAAACAATCATCATTTTAAATATTTAAAAAAAAATAAAAATTTACATATATGAAAATAGATAATTAAAAAAAAAAATTTACTGCGCGCATACAGTATAGTCACAAGGCCCTTTCTCTGGAGTACCCTATAAATAAGCCCTGTGAACCGCTTATCGAGTACCGCATTACGTTCCCTTACCTTATATGCAATCTCATTAGGTATCCATATCCAGTCGCGAGAGAAATAAGGTATAGGTCCTTTTACAATAATACCTGACGCAGCACGTTCGATAGTTAATAATCGAAATCGTCGAATCTGACACCTACATCATACATAGCCGAAGATCTATGTATATGTATATATATAAATGAGAGATTTGAATTGATTCGTCGAGTGTTTCTCGCTTTACGTACTTGTACGCGCTTGACGTGCAGCTGGTCATGGAATCACATGACCCTTGACCCTTTGTCGTAGTTGAATTTTCTATAGTAGTTTTATGATTTGCGTTTTATTGCTCTTTTTTTTAAGTAAGATAGATTGTTCTTTTATTTATTTTTTTTGTTTCGTAATATCAATTGTGAGAATGTAGGATAGAAGGATAGAAGAACATTCGATTTTAATCAACGCGATCGGTATTGATACCAAAGGTTCGTTTAATATTTTGTATTTACGTGGTTGAGAGAAGAAATTTCGTAACCCAGTGGAACTTTGTTTTTTTTTCTGGTATCAGCGTATGTATGAACTTTTTAATATTTGCGCCAACGATGCTGTTTTAATTATTTCACGCTTGTAACTACACGTGAGTTCAAATTTTTATTTTTAAAAGCATTTATGCAACTATAGTTTATTAACAAATGTTTACTTTTCCATTGATATCTAATCAAATAAACAATGGTGTATACCCGAGTTACCGTTTATAAATGTCATTATATCTTCAATGTACTGAGAAAATAATTATGTTTATACGCTAAAACATGAAATATTTCCAATATACTTATGTTCATTTAAATCATTCAAACGTTTTTACTGAAATTAAACATTAATAAAATATTGTCACTGATACGTAATGTAAAATAAAATTGTTTAATTTACTTTAGAATTTACAATTTCCGTTCTAATACGTCAAATGTGACAAATGCAATGTCAATCTATGTCGTTATAAAATAATGCCGAGTAACCGAGTTACTTTAATAAATATTTAAACTTAAAATTACCTGGATTTATTTATCACGTTTTTTACACGTCAAATTATAACGTTACTAAAGTCCACAATTTAAACGACGCAGCATAATTCTTTGTAATTACTCTCAGAAGCCAAACAATGCGTTTGAAAATTCTACGATCTGCCATATATATACCGGTAAGAATTGTCCTACCTACACGCGGGATAATTTTCAACATAACTTGTACCTCTTCTTCTTCCCTTCCTCATCTTTCACACAAACCGTAATACTTCCATCGCGGAACGGGTGAGCTCCTTCCGTCTTCCGATCGTCCTTACTCGGCCAAAATCACGTCTATAAATCAGAGAGTCGGGCGCTGCACCAGCGATTCCCCCCGTACTTTGCAAAAGGGAACTTGGAGGAGAAAACGCAATTCCGCGTACTCGCGAATAGATATGAACCACTTATATACATATATACATGTGCGCGCGTGTGCGTGTATGTATGTATATATGTACATGTATATAAGATATAACAACGTGTTGGTGACCGTGTATAAATTTATATTCACGACGAGAGATTGTGGGTGTGTTTCAAAGTATTTTCGAAAGCTTGGGAAATTGCTGGTGTTAACTCTGTATTCTACAATTCTTTAGTACAATTAAGCGTAAGGTGGATTATCTAGTTGTAAAGTAAATATTTAGAAGACAAAATTTTGACGCACGCGTTCGCGATTAATTAATTTGACAATATATACATTTACAAGAGATCTCGTGTTTTAGTAATTTTTAATATTATTTCAAAATTATAGGTAGATCGTCCAATTAATTTATTTACGCAATGTAAATGTTGTTCGGGGAATATTATATTACACGTTTTAGCAATAATTACATTTTATATACTTTTTACTTTACTCCGATTATCTAAAGTTATACTAAAATATTCCTTATGCTACATCAAATGTGAAATTACAACAAAAAAAAAGAGCATGTGGACTATAAAATTGAAAATGAAGCTGATTAAACTCTATTTTGTCTTGGAAATGTAATTTCTTCTTCTCTGTGGAAAATTAAATCAGCTGTAACTTTAAGTGAGTTGAGTTTGACATTTTTTCACTTAAAACCGCAAATTAAATTTTTTGTTTCAGCACATAATATGTACCATGGAATATATTATATAAGTTATTTACTTTACGATGCATTATTTTCAACTAAACAAATATAAAGTAAATGCTAAATGGTTAATGAATGAATAATTCTCATTTTGTAATATAATTCTTTAATAAATGAATTAATAATATGATTCTATAAATAATAGATCATCAAGATTATTTACAATTATCAAAATTAATTTTAAAATTAAATTTAATAATCATTAATATTGTAACGTACATTGACGTATGAGAAGAATATAGTGAGCGATAAGAGACGTGTGAATAATCTAACAAAAACATTGTTACTTCTCCGAGAAACGGATCTGTACCAAACTCTAGGATATGTTTACTACTATAAAAATATAACGAAACCTAGAGTTTTAGACTCTAAAGCTCTTTTTTACGATAGATACAAGCAAATAACAAAAAAACTCGGAATCAAATAAATATAGGTTTTCAAACTCAAATCCAGAAGAAAGCTGAAATCAAGTAGATTGGATTTAAAAAAAAACTTAATTATCTTGATTTGGTCGTAAGTTATGAAAGATAAACGAATTTAACGATATTTAAGTTTCATTTTAAAAAATCTATACAATCTACTTGGTTTCAGCTTTATTCTGGATTTGAGTTTGGAAGCCCATATTTATTTGTTTCCGAGTTTTTCGTTATTTGCTTGCATCTATCGTAAAAAAGAACATTAGAGTCTAAACTCTGGCTTTCTTAATATTTTTATAGTAGTAAACATATCCTAGAGTTTGATAAAGATCTGCTTCCCGGAGATGTGACACTCTCCTGGTAAGTAGTGCATACCATCGCGGACGTTAGCTCGATGGTTTAAATACATACTTATACGAGATTCGTAATCATGGGACCGCGTATTCGAATCCCTCCGTCCGCCTTTTTTCGGCCCTAACCTGTTTCATACGTTATATATACATATATATACATATATATTTCAAAAATAAATTTAATGAAAATGTTCAAGAGCAATTAATTAATTATTTATTATTTTTAATGGAATTTTATCTTTATTAAATATATGGGTAAAAATCGTATTAACGTATTTAAAATTTCAATGAGTATTTCATAAATTACATTCCAACAAAATTAATTGTTAAATACCGATAATTAAAATTGCATATACATCACACAAAAATTCGATATTATTAAAATCGCAAAATTAATTAGAATTACACAACATTAAAAAGACGTTTTGCTTGTGTGTACCAATATAATATTCTATTGAAGTCTAAATATGCAAAGTACAAAATGCTTTGAAACTACTAAAATTTGGTATCTGCATTATGGAGCAGCAGTATTTTATATATGAAGGTTTATATGCATGCTTAGATCGAACATCAAATATTAAAAGAAAACTATTTTTCAAAGGTATATGTAAATTAAACGAAATAAATGTACGGACGATATTTAAATAGTTAAAACTCGATGGACCAAATCGGCATTTAACAAAGAGCTCCAAAGACACCAAAGCATCAGGACGTCTCGCATCCTGACACCTCGAACCGATACCTTTAATTACTGCGGTTTTTCCCACTAAGAGGGCAATTTAGTCGCGGTTGCCATTAGAGATAGAGAGAGAAGGAGGGAAAGGGATGCATCGATTGCTGAATGCAAATGCTAAATGGTTCTCTTGAAAATAGAAAAAGTATTAAATATGTCTCATTTGTGAAATTCTATATTCATAGCCATAATATAGATATTTTTAAATTTACCTACTAAAATCTAAACAAATTTAAACTGCCAAAGCATTAGTGAGTTAATATTAATTTTCAAAGCTATTTTACTAGTACTAATGAATGATTTGAAGTTAGATCAACTTTCATCAAATTATATAGGAAAAAAAGTAAAATAGTAACAAAAAATCTTTATGCCACGCATATTCATCAAATTTATTCGCGAAAAAGTTAATTAATGCATGTATATTGAAAATTGTTGTATAAATCTCATGAAAAATCTAAACTTTAATTTCGACAGTGTGTTCTACAATATTCCAGCAGCGATTAATAGAATTATAAATCTCTAAGTTTATGACGCCAGGAGCCTTAATCCAAAACTCTTATTAGGCAATCTATATTAAATTCGTCGAATAACCAAATTAAAGATTTAGTTTATATTAAACAATGTATTGTGAAACATTAATTTATATAAAAAGTAATAAAAAATTGATGGAAATACAAAAATTTGAAAAATTATTGGTGACTATACGATAAAGTCTTTTTATCCGCGATGTTTCAAAATTTCGTTCATTCGCGCTATTTTGATAATCTAACAATGTGTGACCCAAAAAAAAAATTAAAATAATTATCCAATCTATCCATAAAATGTCAAACTGTAGATACGTATGGAAAATTAAATAAATCCCGATTGAAAAAAAGGTTTAAGCATTTAAGTTGACAGGGGCATGATGAACTCGGCGGTCCTTTAAACTCGAATCCGATCATCCTCGAAAGGTTAACCTCGCGCAGCCTGATTGCGTAACTTTTGCGACCGACCTAGATCCCCCACCGGCCTCGTATATATCTATCCTCCAACAGTTAATTAAAATCTCTTCACAAGGCGCGAAAGCGCGACACCCCACGGTTTCGCATCATAACCGTGAACGAGCAACTACTCACATTCAAGCACAAGACAGCCTATAGGGAAGAGATCGGGGAAGAGAGAGAGGGAGGAGTAAGAGAGAAAGCTCAGTATACCGAGATAAGCCATGAATTAATCACAGCCCGTGTGACATAAATAATTCGCCTCCGCCTTCTCTCCCTCCTTCCCTCGACCTCGTCGATGTTCGGTCGAATGCCAGCAACATCTCATAATGCACCCGAGAAAGAGGAAAGATACCTTAGGGAGAGGATGCTACTTCGTCTATACAGCCGACTAACTTCATTAACTTCTCGTATTAATGCCAAGCCGTGTATATACACTCTGTTGCTTGCTTACTTATTCGCTTGGTTGGGCGTCGGCGTATCAACCATCCTACTTCTTCTCTAGGAAAAACCGCGAAAATCCTTTGGGAGGTTGATTGTAACGTTACCTCTCATAAATTGTCAAAAACCTCGAGGGCGAACACCTGAAACTTATCTTATTCTCTACTTCATCTTTTTTTTTCTAGTTTCATCTTTTATCTCTCCCTCTGCGGAACCAACTTTATTTTTCAACATTTTTTTCCTACCGGCTCGCCTTCCATTACTGTGTCCTTATCCGTCAAACCTTTGCGTATTTTTTTTATAAAGTCGGAATCAGGATTTTCTTTTAATTTTATATTTTGCAGGCGAGTTTGTTTATAAATTTTAATTTGAGCATTACTACCTAGGACTGCCCGAACCGAGTGGTACAACGTTTAGAAATTAGTGGTAGAAGTCGGCTGACGAGAAGATTTAAAAAGATTAATATATTATTAATTGAATTTTTAATTAATTTTGATTTAAGAAAATTAACAAGTATAGTTTTATATCATCTCGATATTGTCATGAATCTAAATTTTCGAAAGTAACTAAAAAAATTTATCTCAGTCTTGAGCATCAAGAAGTTCAGTGTTACATAAAAAAATCAATCAATCAATCAATGTCTCTAGTTTCTATCCCTTTCTTCTCTCTTTTCCTGTCTCTCTTGTCCTCGCTCCACCTTTATGTCCACGTACAGTGTCTCTCTCTTGAATTTTAATTGTGCTTGTGCTTATATTGCATTCTTTTACGAACTAGTCGTTAAATACTTTTTTTGTTAAAGTTAATTTAATTCTCTTAGAATCAATAACCACGATAAATATAATAAATTAAAAATTTAAACGTTTGTAATATAAATTTTTTTAACACTTTAACTTTATCAGTGCTACTGAAATTCAATTAAATTAAAACATACGAATAGTATGCGTTTTCATAAAAAACATGACATGGTACCATTTCAAATGAATTTTTCATCATCTTTCAAACGAGCTTAACGGACTTGCATCTGACTTCTACATGATCTAGCAAAAACAATGTTGCGCCAAAAAGACAGACGTTTTCGTTTCGTTCTTTAACTTTAATCCCCTTTTTCGTAGTATGCATTCCCTTTTCTGTCTTTTCTGGCACTCGTATCCCTTTTAACTTCACATCTTCTGACTTTACCTTTATCTTATTCGTCTCTAATTTCAGTGGTACGTTACGCGTTTTGAATAAACCATTCGTTTACTGGACCATCTCATACAAATGGCAATCATTTTATTATTTTTTTTTAACATGTGTTTTCTAATAAATACACTCGTGAACGTTATTCAACCTATTTTATAGACGGTTAATCGTTTCTTTTTGTCCTCAAAATTTTAAAACTAATATATATGTGATATAAAAAATACTTATATAAGTTTTAAGTTGATATTATTTATTTTAAAAATCATT
The DNA here is from genome assembly GCA_026168455.1 of Theocolax elegans. Classification (NCBI taxonomy): domain Eukaryota; kingdom Metazoa; phylum Arthropoda; class Insecta; order Hymenoptera; family Cerocephalidae; genus Theocolax; species Theocolax elegans. Next base: position 58,671,127 of record CM047429.1, on the reverse strand, counting down.
TTTTATTATTAAATTAAAATCTAAGAGTAAAATCAGAAATTTTGATTATTTTAATGATTAAATTCACAATATCAATCATAAATATATTTAAAATCAATCATAAAAAATTTTAATCGATAAAGTACAATAATTGACTAACTAGTTAAATTGCTTATTTCATGATCGATATGTCTTAATTATGTAATAATTGATTTTTTTTATTAAATATTAAATTAAATACTAATTATATTTTATATAATTCAATAATTATAATTTTAATGAATTTTTAAACAATTTTCAAATTATATAAGAACGATTTATTATTGTGATTATCACTGAAAATACGACGATGAAATGCGCCACACATTTCATTGTCAAACTTGCTCTGTTAATATTAATTCTGGTCGTTTTGCGTTTCAATGAGGCTAATTTCCAAAATGAAGTATTATATTTAGTGTATCATATTTAAAAATGCATTATACAGTACAATGGAGGCTTCTACATTTGCGAAAGTGTCAATATACTTAACTAATTTATGTTATCTCGACCAAAGCAAGTTCCAACAATGGTATTATAGTTAACTATTATTAATCTGCTAATTCTGTCACGAATGAAACTATAGCAATAATAATTTTTAATTGAATACATTTATTTATAAATATGTTAAACCAACTTACGTTTCCGATTAACACAAAATAAAACAAATGTAGCAAAAAATAATTGTACGAACACTATTAGTTTCCTAATTTTTTAATATTCAGATTTTTTGTTTAATTTGTAGTATGTTTATAAACTTGAAAGAAAACACATAATCCATTTCAATTTCATCGACTTAGAAAAAAAAATTTATCATACCAATAAAACTTCAAACAAAATGATATAGTAAAGTAACTCTTATACCTTTGCACATCCAAAGAAAATCTTCTTTACCAAGCTTATCCTCGATTTGCTTTAGAGATAACCAGATTTATTAAATTTTGTAATACGATAAACTCTCCTAATTCACTAGTTATGTTTCTTCCTGGAAGCTTGCACATTAATATTAGTTAAATAAAATTAAATTCTTTATAATTATTATACTATGCTGAATGAAAAATAAAAAGTTTTACAAAATTCTGTAATACTTGAGTTGTCGTGTGGTGTTGAAAATAAAATATATCTAGTCATTTATCAGGATCAATTAATAATCTTATGCAAATAAGGGGAAAAATTAATCGTCGCGACTTCTAATATCTTTGCATTTTCGAGGATCTCCCAGCTCGAGCATCAACACCTCCATAAGAAGTAATGCCTCAAGAATTATAGAATGTTAAATGCTCGTTGATAGCGGCGAGAATAATGACAAACTTCCAATAGACAATTATTTACAACAAAATGATTTTTTATTAACATTATTGAGCAATTGTATTCGTCATAAGTATTGTATTGTTAATAATAATACTTTATTTTCCATTTCAACGCAACATTTCGATTCTTCGATTATTCTCTATAAATTCAGATAAACCTGAAACAAAAAATTGTAATGGAAACAACGGTAAACACGTAAAACACAAGGGACAAATCAGCAAGTCGCCGATAACGTTCGTTTACCGATCCCCCAAGAAACCCGCATCTTGGGAAAACAACCGGACGGGATGGCGCTGACACAACTACGAGAACGTTTGAACTCCGGTATAATATCCGTTAAATCTCAAAAGTAGATAAACACTTCTTTCCCTTTTCACCACGCTGTGATAGATTCTCTCAAGTGAACAAGACTTCCAGTTGTACAATATTATGTATAATTTTACTATAATTAGCCACTCTTTAACATTTCAATTTGTCAAACTGTGTTTCTGTTTTTAATGCAGATTACGTTAATTTATGCGTCATTGAAAACTCTTAGATTGTTTACATCGGGAACTGCGGATAAAATTAAAATTATAAAAAAAAGACAACGAGTAATCGGCATTATTTTATTAGTTTGGTTATAAAATTATAATTAGATAAACCATTTCGAAATACACTTACAACACACGGGAGAAGTCATACAATCTGTTAAATTTATAAAAATTTAGAAACTAAAAAAAAGTAAACTAATTCCGTCATAAAAAGAATTGCTTAGTTAAGGGATAGGTTTGCAATATCTCAGTCCGTTAACTTTCGCATCGGTACTTGCTCGACGCGGTAAAGCTCAGTGAACAAAAAGGCAAACAACAGGGGGATGAGGTGTACGGGAGGGGCTGAAGGGAGGCTGGCGTGGGTGAAAGAGGCGAACACAGGGCATCGGACACCTTTTCGCGCACTCACCAGCTTTCCAACCACGACAAGCCTGGGAAACCTGGCAGCATACACCAGAATTATTAACGAGCTTGAGCTACGCGACCCAGCATTCCCTCGTGGCAGCATTAATACACGAGTATGTATGCGTGTGAATGCGCGAGGAGGAGAGGCAGAGGGTGGCGGAGGAGGTGGAGGGTGGTTCGCTTACCAACGTGTCACACGTTCGTAATAGCCAATGTAGACGGGTGCCTCGCACGACTATTTATCTCCGTGTATCCGTGGAAATCTGGAAAATTAGCGGCGTGATTGAGTGATCTGCGTTTGCCGCTCTGAATATCTATAGAAGAACGTCGAATTCCTTCTAAGAGTGATGGGGTTGGCTTTCCTATACTCCACTTGTTCCGGGAATTCCGCCGAAAATAATGCTCGATATATATGTATATATCCCTGTATATACCCGGTCCAATGAAAAAGTTTATTAAACTTCGGTTTTAATATTTTGTGCATCCTAATATCTAATCACGAGCACATAAATTTCGCTATCCGAATAATTTACTCGCCCGTATAAATGTTCAATTGGTGTATTATTTACTAGACTGGCAATGTAATTAGTTATAAATATATTATTACCAATAATTGATACAATATATACTTATACGCACCACATTGATGTATATATGATTATATACACATTATCGATATTTTAATTGTATACTAAAATTACACGGCGACACGCGTTTAATAATGCTAGGTTACGTGCTTTCGATATTAATTAATTCGGCGGCTTTATATTATTACTTTAATTATACAAAATTATATTATACGATGGACCAATGGAACTTTGTATTAACGTTTTGATTGTACATATTGAATTTATTTAAAAATATATATTTTTAGATGCACCGTGCTTAAGTACCCACATTATATACATATTATCATAATTTGCATATACAAAAATAAATTCTAAACGAATTCGATAGTAACATATCTATCAAGTTTCTTCTGCAATACAATATATAGCGAACGCTCAGTAAGTATAAAAGTAATTTAAAGAGTGATTATCAAATCAACGGTACCATGGGGAGAAAAGCTCACAAAGCGAATTCTTAGCTAATGTTGTCTGTCGTAGCATCTCAGTTACCAAGAACATGGAAAAGGGGATGAATTCGTTCAATCTGCTTCAGGAATTCACATTGTGAACTGTCAAGCAGAAAGTCGAACTGAAATAGTTTCTATCCTACCTCGAGGAAGGAAAGAAAGCGAACATCCTATTTTTAATATCTTGTGCTTCTTATTATATAAAACCAGTCGTTCTCGTTCGTTGCGACTCAGCGAAATTAATTTCCTCGACTCGCACGATTTTAATGAGCGTGGGATTCGATGCGAATAAATCACCATCTGTATTTGTACCTATACATATAAAACATTATGTTTAAAACATTTTTATTAAATAGTTTTTCTCGTAATATATTGTATTTAGATTCATGTTTTATTACACGCGTAGACTAAAATGAATAACGTATCATTTCAGTAATTAGTTTATAGGAGCATATATATATATATATATATATATATATAGCGCCTTGTATTTTAGCTTATGTGCTCAAAATTAAGTCGCTAATAGCATTTACATAATTAAATGTAGGATATAAAATCGTATATATATAACATAATATCTCATAGTATCAATATTCAATAAAAAATTTGGTTAATTATAATAATTTCATAAACAATAATGCCGCGATAAAGTGCCACAGATAGAAATATGTAAGAAGTATATATAGATAACGGTGTGGCATTACGAATCATTAGATCCCCTCAGGACTGGAAGCATCCCAATCCCAAGAGCAAGTTTCGCTTAAGCGCCTCCGTAGATCAAAGTGAATAAACAGACGCGGTAAAGAATAAATAATTACTTGCAATATCGCGGCTTAACTCAAATGAATTATATAAACACCCGGAGCTTCAAGTATATGTATATATACCACTGCCTTTTTTCCACGTGGCTACACGCCACTTTTGGAGGTGCGAGTAAAAATTAATTGTATCTAACTAATTTGAGGTTTGTTACTTTCGGGTTGATATTAATAAGTTTTTCATTACGTAGATGCTAATAATAACTACTGGCTATATTTTCAGTGTTATTAAACTTATTTTTTAAGTTACACAGAACGATATATTATGTCAAACATCAATATTATGTTCCATTTAAAAAAAAAGTTGTTAGACGCTACTATTATGTACTGTACAATAAAATAGACTTTATTTTTTTAATAATGAAAAAAGCAATAGTTCGTGGAATTTCCGGGAGTAATTTATTTTTTTCATATTTATTTAACAAAATATTACTTATTTTTTACGTATATCATAAAATTTATATCATGCGTGAAAAAATAAGTGTATAGTTAATAATAATAATTACCCATTGATTTTGTCATCATGCTTTTAAGCTAATGATATTCTCGGTGTGTTTGTACAATAATAAATTTATACATGAGCTCCTCTAGGTTCATCGGTTAATGGAAATGTAGAAATCATCTCACTTATGATGTCAAAATGAGATGTTTCAATTACTGCTAAGATAAATTTCAAAGTGTATTTATACTTAAAAGCTTGCAGGTAATTGCACAAAGCGTATGTTGCAATATATATATAAATATAAAAAATATTTTGTATTTTTTTTATTCAATTGCATTCGTTAATTAATTAAAACTATTAATTAATTATTTTTCTTTCTCACGGTGTCTAAAACATAAAGACAATATGAAAGTCAACGTAAACTCTGTATGTTTTTCATTAGTGTAAATGAATCTTCTTAATGTAGATAGTATGATCGCTCTCCATGTTGATAGTTTGATTTTTTTAATCGATCTGGCGGAGGCAAAGCGAAAAGATTTGGCGTGGTCTGCCAACCTCTGCAGGCTGTTTATTAAAAAATAATAATTTTAAATACATAAATTACAGACCGCACATTGAAAACACTGCAATAAACAAATCAAACGAAAAATTAAAGTACCTTTAATCCGATAAACCGATATGACCAGTGGTTGAATGTACAATCAGCGAATTTGTATACATTAACGGGTTTACATATAAGTAGGAAAAAGTAAACACAAGAAACGTCAGGCAGTTGTCAGTTAGGCACTCCATCCGTGAGGTAAGACATTTATTGTAATTACCTTCGCTTTCAACAATCTTTACGTATCCCGATCAAAATCATGTTTAAAAAAAAATACACGTTGGTTCACTACCGATTCTGGATTTTTGTTCTTTTTATGTTCATTAATCCTAATTTTTTCCCTTTGCCTCCACAAGATCGATTAAAAAAATCAAACTAAATGGCAGTTCGTTTGATATACATAGCATCTTAAAAATTTAATAATTACGGATGCGTTATCATAAATTTACAAATACTTACATAATTTGATACTAAAGAATGATTAGACCAAACAAAAAATAGATCGTAAATAGAAGAAAGAAAGCAGAAGTATCTGCAATGACAAAAAAATTGATAGATATATGCGCTTACGGGCGTACTTATATACATATATTATTTACATACACGTGCATACGTCTATACATTTCTGTTGTGAAAGTGATTATAAAGTTTGGATTAAAAGCAAAGGAGGCAATGGGGCGATGCGAATTTCAAAGGGATGAGAATGCCACAGGTAAGAGGAACTGATGTGAAAGGAGTTTTAGACTTTCTGGTTGGAGCTCAGAGATTACCGAATCTCTCTTCACTTTGCGTGACACAGAGACGTATACTTGTTAAATCACTTGACTAAATGTAGACATTTACCACTGTTAATCATTCAATACGCACGAAACAAACAATTAAATATTATACTTACCATAAGTTTAGTTTTATTGCAATAATTAGTAAACATTATGAAAGTATTTACCTCTAACATGCGTATGAAGTTTAATCCTTCTTTGGAATAATATTTTATAAAAACTTTCCTTTGAAGAGTGCGATATCATAATGGTAGTATTAATTAGTGTACGAATGCTAATGAGATATTTTTTTTTCTACCTCTACTGAAATTGCGTGGATTATACAAATATTTCTTACGCGCTATTTTAATTATATTTATTTTAGTTCACGTGCATACCGTACAGAAATTTTAATCTAAACCTTAACATGTAATTGTTCTTATTCAAATGATTTTCCACAAATAAATAAGACAAATAATTTAAAAAAAAATACATATACTAGTAATGAAACAAATGTAACAATTAAATTAATTAGCTAATGTGTTGAATGGGTAATATTAAAAAATGAAATTTAGCGAGAAACGAGAACAATAATGTAACCACCTTACGAGAAGTAAAATAGAACCGTTCGTTGATTTGTTCTTGTTAAACGAAACTACAATTGCACCCAGTTGTACGCGCAAATTTTCGTTGAAATTATCTAACAAACTGTAACTTGCACCTGCGTATATTCCTATACATAAAGTCAAATGCGACCAGCGCAATTTTCCATTTACAACTTTGGTTTATAGACACACGATGTTACTATACAATACAACCTTTGTCTATTACTTTATCTCGTTCTTTCATGAATAACAGTACGACAATTAGCATTAGAACGAGTAGTGCATACGTGGAATTAAATAAACATGGTTCAATAATTTTCTTTTTATCGGAATTGATTAACAATCGTATCGACTTTCCTCTAGCACGTATGAAAAATGCTGGTTTATTAATACTTTATATTTCAGTGGGTATATAGTCTATTTATGTACAAAGAAAACAATAGTATTTCAAAGAGCGAAAACATTTTAAAAAATATAATCATCACTGAGAAAGTAAGAGATTTGAATAAATCTATAACGAGTAGTTCGTCTTATTAAGTTTCCTGAATTGCGATATTTGCACCGCAAGATTTGAAACTATGATCTATATTCAAATTATTGTAATTGTATAATTACTCTATTTCTAATTCTCTTAATACAAATTAAATGTATTATTTCATATCGATTATTGATATACTATCTTACAATTTTAATAAGATAATGCATTGACAGTCGACAAATTTAATCGATTTATTCGTCAGCCTGATATTAATTAAATAATCGTTCTTCGTTATTAAACTAACATCGTTACAACATAATCGAATTTATTATTGCTTCCAATTTAGCTGTTTTCTGCGTAAAGCTAATAAACACGCGCAATCGAAAAAAAAACTATTAGCCGAACAAAATATTAAGGGGGTGCCATAGCGAAAAACTATCGACGAAGCGTAGGTAATGTAGTAAGCTGTAATGTACTAGTAGCGCCATCATCCGTTGTAACATTATATTACGCTATAAGCTTACAGTAGATGGCGCTAATCGTACATTCCAGCTATCATATTCATTTACCAATATCTTTTTGTGCATTGCATTATTTTACAAAAACCATTGGGGTTGCAAACTCAACAATTATCGATAATTGTATCGGTAATGTAATATAACCTCAAAATAGATGATAATACTAGTATATTTTATATATTTGACGGGATGTCAGACCCAAATCATAGGAATCTGCAATCAATCAAATCTTTGCATCTTTCAAAATAAAAATGATATTTATAATATTAAATTAAAAATCTGAAAAATTTTAAGCGGATTGCTTAAAACATTAGAATTAAATATATATATTTTAAATATTAAATTATGAAACAATTTGTAGTCAGTAGCTATTAATCAAAAAAGGCATACAACAGATTGCGTTACATTTAAAATATTACTTTTTTATACAATGTAGTGATTTGTACCGTTCACTTCATTTATTTACTGCAGTGAATCATACTGTAAATACACTTATTTCTGCGTTTCTCTATGCAGCGGACTATACCATCTAGAACGCAAGTAGAGCCTTTTACCTTTACTAAATACATTCCTTGCATTTCGCTATGCAAGTACTCGTCGTATTCGTTTTGCTTTATCCTTTTACCTTTATTGAATACATTCCTTGCATTTCGCTATGCAAGTACTCGTCGTATTCGTTTTGCTTTATCCTTTTACCTTTACTAAATACATTCCTTGCATTTCGCTATGCAAGTACTCGTCGTATTCGTTTTGCTTTATTCTTTTACCTTTATTGAATACATTCCTTGCATTTCGCTATGCAAGTACTCGTCGTATTCATTTTGCTTCAACCTGTTACCTTTACTGAATACATTCCTTACATTTCGCTATGTAAGTACTCGTCGTATTCATTTTGCTTCAACCTTTTTTACCTATACTGAATACATTCCTTACATTTCGCTATGTAAGTACTCGTCGCATTCATTTTGCTTCAATCTTTTTTACCGATACTGAATACATTCCTTGCATTTCGCTATGCAAGTACTCGTCGTATTCGTTTTGCTTCAATCTTTTTTACCTTTACTGACTAAATTTCTTGCATTTTGCTATACGAGTACTCGTGGTATTCGATTTGAATAATTTTTTGACCTTTACTGAATACGTTCCTTGCATTTCGCTATGCAAGTACTCGTGGTATTCGATTTGCTTCATTCCTTCTTAGCTTTACTGAATTCATTCCTTACATTTCGCTATGTAAGTACTCGTTGTATTCGTTTTGATTCAACCTTTTTATCTTTGCTGAATACATTCCTTGCATTTCGTTATGCAAGTACTCGTGGTATTCGTTTTGCTTCAACCTTTGAACATAGGCTATGAATAGTACCAATTAGTACGCATACCTTCTGCATTTCACTATTCAGTGGATTAGACCATTTGATACTCTTAATTTTTGCTTTCCACTATGCACTTGTTTAGACCATCTGGAACCCGATATTTCTGAATTTTTCTATGTAATATATAGGTCTAATTAAGTCCATATGCATATAATATGTGGTAAATCCTCTTCACATTAATTTTGACATTATGGAATATTTTATCTGTGGTTGAACACTAAATATACATTTACGCCGATCTCTGGACACAGAAAAGTATCTGTAAAACATGAAAAATAAACATACGACAACAGTATTTCAAAATCTAGTATAAATCATACTTTTAACTTTACTGACCTGGTGTGTATATATCTGATTCGCCAAAACGCTTGCAGATACGTAAGGTGTAAACATAGATGGATCATCAAGCAGTAGATGAAATAACTAATTTTCAAGAGTGTCTAGATAGGTTGCATGTTCCAACCTTGAAGTAACTCCATATGCACATCATATGTGGTAGGTTCTCTTGAGATTAATTTTGAAATTGTGGAAAATATCTTTGGTTAAACATAGATATACGGTACGCTGATCTCTCAAAACATAAGTATCTTTAAAACAGATAATATAAATATATTTCAACCGAATTAAAAATGTAGAATAAATCACACTTTGATCTGTGATGTAGTCACATCACTAAACGATACCTGAAAATAAAAAAAATATATATTAATCAATAAGTATTCAATATTAAGAGGTAATATCATGTAAATATACTTATCTGTATTTACAAGGTGATGACGTGAACATCCAGAACGTTGTACGGTGTCAGCGTGTCCGTGGGGTTTGCCGTTGTCAGCTACTTCTTGGCACGCTGCATCTGTAATGAGAAATATGTTAATATTGCGTAATAGTAATTATTTATTGGTTAGTAGGGACATATATGTAATAAGTAGGAAGTAAATAAAATGTATAATATAGAATATAAAAGGAAAATAATGTATAAGTGAATAAGTATTTTGGAAGAAGCAATCGAAGACTGGATATTCAATTTATGAAATTCAAAAGGGAGTTATCAACAGAATAAAAAAACAGCTGCCAATTAATTGGCACGTAACTTCCTCAAATTAAAATATTGATCCTATTTGTAATATATTACTCAAATATAGTATTATTTAATTTTAAACAAAATTTTATAATATTTCTAAAAATATTTTGTTTCTTATAAATAAATAATATTTTACGATATATCTAAAATTATTTATATTTAAAATGTTAAACGAATACCTCTGTATTAGCATGTTTTTTAAAAAACACTACATTTTTTCACAAACATAAAGAATATTCCTATAATTTTGTTCAATATTCAAATGTGATTTACATAAAAACAAATTACTCATATTTGCATATGTATAAGTTATTGACTAAATAAAAACTGACAGAAAGTTTTGCTTTACATTCATTTTGTTAGCTCATTTAGCTAATTAATTTCCAAAAAACAAAATCATTCAAATTTTTTTTTTAAATAACAAAAAAACTAATAGATATACTTAGTCAACCCAAAAATGAATTATTCAAAAATCGAAAATTGTCTTTAAAAAAAGCTACTCGGGGGATAAATAATTAAAAAAAAATAAATAAACATATTTATAACATGTTTTTAGAGAGTCAAAAAATTGTACAATTACAAAACTTTCTCTATAAGGAAGCAAAAGGGATTAAATAGTGAATAGAATTTATTAAGAGGAAGATGGATAATTGATTTAAATAAGTAAATAAGAAAAAAATTGAAGTGTACTTACAAATGCACTAAGATAGTGCATACTTTATAAAATGATGAACGTTTAAAATTTCACCGGTATCAGCTGCGTTGTTGACCGCGCCGAAGACCTGTGAACGTAGTGGACTGCGTCACCTGGGGGGCCGTCTACTTGCGTATATGAACACATTCACAAACACATTACTCCGCGTCAGTGCCCGGGTAACGTCCCCGACGGTAAGGATCGCGCGCACATGGTGAAACTTACTCGAAGCACATTGTTTACGTGCGGGCCTGCGCTCAGTTGCCGCCATCTTGAATCTAACTAGATTCAAGCGCGCGCACACTGAATACACGCGGTCCGTGCTCGTATCGGCACGGTGATTGCGTATATCGAGAATAGGGAATTCGGAACGCGTGTAGTGGGGGAACCCATGAGTATTGCAATATAATACACATGTTATTGTATAGGGAGTTTAATTTACACTCAAATAGTACACATGACATAAATTTTAAAAATAAAATGGGCAAATAAACACATGTGTAATATATGTAAAATACAATACATATAATAAATAAAATGGGCACATAAACTTGTTAGCCACATGTTACATCCAAGCCTAGGAACAAATTTCTAAATTGTTTATAATTATGATTTACCTGAAAACGAAGACCAGAACACTACGAGGCACGCTCCCGCGTTCGCTCATTCGTGGGAGCGTGCCGCGCAGTGTCGATTATATTTTCTACGGTAAAAAATAAATATTTTGAGTCACTAAAATGGGTGAAAGGAGATATATTTATGTCTAAACTATTCAAAATTTAGTTCCTAGCGGTTTAAACAATTTTTAGACCGTTTGCAATTGCCGATTCAGTCGAAATTCGCGACCAGGACACTGCGAGGCACGCTCCCGCGTTCGCTCATTCGCGGGAGCGTGCCGCGCAGTGTCGATTATATTTTCTACGGTAAAAAATAAATATTTTGAGTCACTAAAATGGGCACAAGGAGATATATTCTTGTTTAAGCTATTCAAGTTTTACTTCCTACCAGTTTATACAATTTTTAGACCGTTTGCAATTGCCGATTCAGTCGAAATTCCCGACCAGGACACTGCGAGGCACGCTCCCGCGTTCGCTCATTCGCGGGAGCGTGCCGCGCAGTGTCGATTATGTTTTCTACGGTAAAAAATAAATATTTTGAGTCACTAAAATGGGTAAAAGGAGATATATTTATGTCTAAACTATTCAAAATTTAGTTCCTAGCGGTTTAAACAATTTTTAGACCGTTTGCAATTGCCGATTCAGTCGAAATTCCCGACCAGGACACTGCGAGGCACGCTCCCGCGTTCGCTCATTCGCGGGAGCGTGCCGCGCAGTGTCGATTATGTTTTCTACGGTAAAAAATAAATATTTTGAGTCCTAAAATGGGTGAAAGGAGATATATTCATGTCTAAACTATTCAAAATTTAGTTCCTAGCGGTTTAAACAATTTTTAGACCGTTTGCAATTGCCGATACAGTCGAAATTCCCTACTAGGACAATACGAGGCACGCTCCATATATAACTACATGTTAGTAGTTATATTCACGACTTTACTAATATTTGTATAATAATTTAAACAAATTCCCGTAGTTATAATAAAGGTAAAATGAACATGTAAGTGTGATATATTTTAAGCCTAGGAACAAATTTCTAAATTATTTATAATTATGATTTACCTGAAATCGAAGACCACAACACTACGAGGCACGCTCCCGCGTTCGCTCATTCGTGGGAGCGTGCCACGCAGTGCCGATTATATTTTCTACGGTAAAAAATAAATATTTTGAGTCACTAAAATGGGTGAAAGGAGATATATTCTTGTTTAAGCTATTCAAGTTTTACTTCCTACCAGTTTATACAATTTTTAGACCGTTTGCAATTGCCGATTCAGTCGAAATTCCCGACCAGGACACTGCGAGGCACGCTCCCGCGTTCGCTCATTTGCGGGAGCGTGCCACGCAGTGCCGATTATATTTTCTACGGTAAAAAATAAATATTTTGAGTCACTAAAATGGGTGAAAGGAGATATATTTATGTCTAAATTATTCAAAATTTAGTTCCTAGCGGTTTAAACAATTTTTAGACCGTTTGCAATTGCCGATTCAGTCGAAATTCCCGACCAGGACACTGCGAGGCACGCTCCCGCGTTCGCTCATTCGCGGGAGCGTGCCGCGCAGTGTCGATTATGTTTTCTACGGTAAAAAATAAATATTTTGAGTCACTAAAATGGGTAAAAGGAGATATATTTATGTCTAAACTATTCAAAATTTAGTTCCTAGCGGTTTAAACAATTTTTAGACCGTTTGCAATTGCCGATTCAGTCGAAATTCCCGACCAGGACACTGCGAGGCACGCTCCCGCGTTCGCTCATTCGCGGGAGCGTGCCGCGCAGTGTCGATTATGTTTTCTACGGTAAAAAATAAATATTTTGAGTCACTAAAATGGGTGAAAGGAGATATATTCATGTCTAAACTATTCAAAATTTAGTTCCTAGCGGTTTAAACAATTTTTAGACCGTTTGCAATTGCCGATACAGTCGAAATTCCCTACTAGGACAATACGAGGCACGCTCCATATATAACTACATGTTAGTAGTTATATTCACGACTTTACTAATATTTGTATAATAATTTAAACAAATTCCCGTAGTTATAATAAAGGTAAAATGAACATGTAAGTGTGATATATTTTAAGCCTAGGAACAAATTTCTAAATTATTTATAATTATGATTTACCTGAAATCGAAGACCACAACACTACGAGGCACGCTCCCGCGTTCGCTCATTCGTGGGAGCGTGCCACGCAGTGCCGATTATATTTTCTACGGTAAAAAATAAATATTTTGAGTCACTAAAATGGGTGAAAGGAGATATATTCTTGTTTAAGCTATTCAAGTTTTACTTCCTACCAGTTTATACAATTTTTAGACCGTTTGCAATTGCCGATTCAGTCGAAATTCCCGACCAGGACACTGCGAGGCACGCTCCCGCGTTCGCTCATTTGCGGGAGCGTGCCACGCAGTGCCGATTATATTTTCTACGGTAAAAAATAAATATTTTGAGTCACTAAAATGGGTGAAAGGAGATATATTCTTGTTTAAGCTATTCAAGTTTTACTTCCTACCAGTTTATACAATTTTTAGACCGTTTGCAATTGCCGATTCAGTCGAAATTCCCGACCAGGACACTGCGAGGCACGCTCCCGCGTTCGCTCATTCGCGGGAGCGTGCCGCGCAGTGTCGATTATGTTTTCTACGGTAAAAAATAAATATTTTGAGTCACTAAAATGGGTAAAAGGAGATATATTTATGTCTAAACTATTCAAAATTTAGTTCCTAGCGGTTTAAACAATTTTTAGACCGTTTGCAATTGCCGATTCAGTCGAAATTCCCGACCAGGACACTGCGAGGCACGCTCCCGCGTTCGCTCATTCGCGGGAGCGTGCCGCGCAGTGTCCAATATATTTTCTACGGTAAAAAATAAATAACTTGAGTCACTAAAATGGGCAAAAGGAGATATATTCTTGTTTAAGCTATTCAAGTTTTACTTCCTGGCAGTTTAAACAATTTTTAGACCGTTTGCAATTGCCGATACAGTCGAAATTCCCTACTAGGACAATACGAGGCACGCTCCATATATAAATACATGTTAGTAGTTATATTCACGACTTTACTAATATTTGTATAATAATTTAAACAAATTCCCGTAGTTATAATAAAGGTAAAATGAACATGTAAGTGTGATATATTTTAAAAATAAAACTCGTTAGATAGCTAGTAGTTATTTGAGGTAATGTTTACAAGTCTCTTTTTACTGAGAATTTGGTAAACCTGGAACGGGACACGATCCACGTGAACTTCGTCAGTGGTGACGCAAACGGTGCGCATGCGCAAGCGCATATATACTCTTGTTGAGCAAGAGAGAGAGAGAGATAGAGTGAGAGGGCGAGAGAGAGAGAGAGAGAGAGAGAGGGAGAGTCACAATGACGTGCCAAGGCACACGTAGCAGTACATGATGATTCCAATCATTAATCTTGATACATATATGTACAATAACGGATGCATTGGCAAAACAAATTAGTCTTTCTACAATACATAAACACGATATTTATTATAATTCTGTTTATTGACATATGCCCGGTATATTAGTTATAGTATTTAGCGCCATCTTGCAACAACTATTTGCGCCATTGCTTCCACTCTAAGTATAATACCACAGACTAAGCGCGTCGCGCACTCTATCGACGAAATTGGTACTAAGCAAACTTTATCAGTAATATAAACTATTTATGTTTTGTTAATATTATGTAAAACGCAAATACAGAAGCACTAGATAATGGTATAATATGTCTTTCTACAAAGTTTCAGGTCAATACAACAAGGACACCCTAAAAAAAGTTTGCACGGAAAAATGACTATTTTTTCCGTGCAAACTTTTTTTAGGGTGTCCTTTACATATTGACTTCAAACTTTGTATAAATACGTTTTATGTTATTATCTAGTGCTTCTGTATTTGCGTTTTGCAAATAAAACAAAAATATGTCCGTTAAATGCAATAATGCATCTACCTTACTCAGTCGGTAATAATCCAGTATGGCACCCCCTTAAACGAACGTGGTGTACAGGGGGATGCATACACGCTGCAACTGTAAACGTTTAACGAAAAATATTTACGAGACAATAGTAGTCCAACTCATGATTGGGAATGACGAGAATGACACAGTACAGTATATATATAGTACATATTCTCACTGGTTTGGTGTCTCGTTTTTCGAGACCGCGTGGTCGGCAATTCCGATGATTGCGTCATTAATTTTCAATGGACCTCGTGTGTACCGTCGATGATGCGCTACACCGCGGCCCTATTTATAATTCGTCGACTATCGTCGTCGTCGTCGTTCCAACGTCAACTCCTATACATGTGTACGGATATATAGTTATACATATACGTGTCGAGCAAACTCTCCCTTCGTTCACCACCGGGAATTGCGTTATGATTCAAGCATCCTAAATAATAATGTCAAACCTCTCTCCCTCTCTGGCATTCGAATTATCAATTTTCCATTGTAATCACGCTAGGTAAATCGAAATCATTGCTACGTCACCATTGTGCGAAAAAAAAATGAGCGAATTAATGAAAGAACTGAAAATCAAGTGAACACCGCGCGATTGAGCGTCGACGCGAGACTGACGTTTTACGAGTACCAAATCGATCGTCAGTTGTGCATTCGTAACTCTATATATCGTTTATCACATCAGATAATTTCTATCAGCTCACTGGATTATTGTTCATTGATGCACGAGACACGTGATATACTATTTAGAAAAAAACTATTATCATCCTATAGACAAACATTTTCGTACTTGGATATGTGTCAATATTTTCAAAACGTAATAATTATGTACGCACACGTTCACAAATACCGATAATTTGCACTTTTTATCTATCGTATAAAACGGGTGAATCAAAGTATTTATTATTTATTCAACTACTTATCAAACTCGGTTTAATAAATTACTGTATATATGAAACGTAATCATTAGGTCAGCACAGTGATATCAAAAACTTTTATACGTTGCAGAAATATAATTTTAAGGTGGACTAAGGCGAACTTCATTATTATATTAAAATTTTTTTGATAAAAACTATAGAACACTCAAAATTATATAAGTACAAAATTTTCAGTTCTCTTAACTATAAAAAAAGTATTTCTATTAACAATGACGTTCGTCATTTTAAGTTTAAAATAAAAATATACTTTGATACGTATATATATATTTACATACATTAAAATCATTAATGGATATGTATTATTCATTACAAAATTTTTTACATTAAAAATAAATATGTAATTATTTTATATACGTTTAATGTTCCATTAAACCATGTTAATGCTTACGTATATATCTTTTATGTATTCATTTAGTAATAACCAATTTTGTCAACAGTAAAATTTCACACACAAAATTTGTAATCACAGATATATTTATAAAATAAATGCACGTATGAAGCAAGAAAAATAAAGCCATATCATTCGTAGATATATATACATATATGGGTTTGAAAAATATACTATGCAGTTTCTATGAATCGTGAAAATGACTAGACTTTAGCTCTCTGCAGTTGAGGAAAAGAAAGGAAGGATCAAAAAAGGAACATAAATGTAGGCTAAAGGGGAACACATGCATATGCATATATTTATATATATATGATACATGACTGATATTAATTGATTTGATTTTTCTTCTCTCCTTCTGTTCCTTTGAAATAGTCGAAAAGAACACACATTATACATTTATATATATAGTCATGCATTGGGTGTAATGAAACGCACATACGTGTGACATTTGCAAGTTGAAAAGTGGAAAAGCGTATCAGTGAGAAAGTGAGATGAATCGGTGGGGACACAAAAATCAATCAAACGCAATCGCACTTTGGAGAAGTTAAAAATAGGGGATAATGAAGATATATAGCCTTCGTTTGTGCGTAGTTTTGGTGATCATGTCATTTGATTGGGGGTGTACATGAACATTCACATTATTATTCGCTATATCGATAATTCTTTCCTACGTATTCTACTTCTCCTTCAACCTGAATACTAACCTTCAACAAATTTTTTGTCTTACAATTCAATTAACTTAACTGTTGAAGTTCTACGCGTATTTGTTATATTAACCGAGTACACGAAGTAAAAATAAAGAATTATTTAATATTTGAAAATTGTCCGAGTCCGACTGAAAACATAACAAGTAGTAGATGTATAACTACTAAGATTTCTATTAACCTTTCGAAATCTGACGTTCAACTCAACAAAGTTTCCGCTAAAGAACACAATATCTTTGTGAACAACCATTCACTGTGAAAAGCATTCTCATTAAACAAAATTTCATCTCTCTTCGTTCTTACGCTTATTTCGCTTTTTATACACAATGATATGTATATATAAAATGTAACGCAAATAACTTATATATGTATATATAAATTAAAACGACAACTAATTAAATGTTTTTAATAATATATAACGCGCATATTATACATATTATAAATATATAACGCGAGTTAATAATATATTAAATGTAGTAGTTATAATCGACGTAGTTATAATGCTGTGGATAAGTATATAAAACCCCTTTTATCGTAAAGGACCATTTTGTGCCAGTTGAAATGGTATGGATATAACACCATGCGACCTAGACGTCTACTGAGATTTCTCAACGACGATAGCTAGGTATATATATATAGGTACATTGGAACTCCATCTCTCTCACTTCGGTACCATCTCTTTCCCTTACCGTATTCCATGGTCCTTTCTTTAGTCTTCTCTTGGGAAATAAGACGAAACTCCTCGCGCACTGCGGGTCTTACTTCCTTGCGCATTGTTCAATCCATATCGTAAGAAAATGTTTTTAACCATTCCACCTGTAGACCTATAAACTCGCAAATTGATTGGTTCCAGGTATTACGATGCATTTCATCACTATATTCTCCTTCTTCTTTTATTCTGCTCCTCTTATTGATATACATTCGATTCTTCCTTTTATTGCCGTATCTTTAGAAGATCAAAAATGTTTATGTGTATAATTACTGTAACTGAATAGAATGAAATAATTTATGAAAATTAAAATTAATTAGTGTATTCCAAAAACGTGTTCTATTCCATGCGTTTGAAACTCCATGTTTGTGTGTAAGTTGAACTTTATAACCTGAACGCCGTGTAAATTGAACTTTACAACCTTTAGGATATTATTCAAGAAATTATTATTTCAAACTTTGTTTTAAAATTAAATGTATAAAAACTATAATATATTAAATTAAGTTACTTTTATATATCACTTACATGTATACACATATAGAACCATAAAAAACATAAAACTTCTTTAAAAAAAAAGAAAGAAAACGGATTAGAGTGATAACTGCAGATCGTAAAATAAACGTTTCAACGAATAAAAAATAAATCATAAAGGAAAAGGTTTAATTGAAGATGTGCCATAAATTTCGATACACGAATATCCACACTTTAAATCAAAGAATAAAATATATTTTTAGAAAATCATATTTTATAGTCGAAGTATAGGACTAATTTGTTTTTATCCAATTTCGGCAATATTTACAAGTATCCATATCTTCTGTCTAAATGAAAATATACATTTCTGTTCAATAACATTCGGTTCAACAAATTCTAAAAATAAATGTAATTTATTTTTGAAACACAATTAACGATATGTATATATCTGTAATTTTTATTTATTTTATCTTTTACATTACGTAAAATAATAATAAGAATAATGGGTTCGATCATTTAAAATTTTAATCAAAATTTAGTCGCGTAAAATGAAATTAAGAAAAACCGAAAGGTCCATTTGTTGCATAAAAATCATTAATCGCACCCGTATAACGAAGTTGTTAAAAGTAAACCCCCGTGGTTCTAGGATGGAACAGTCTCACATTATAACTAAACATAACCGTTAGGAAAACAGAATGCGGGTGAACAAACTCCATTAATAACCGAGTAGCTTCTCGTCGTACTGTAAACCCAACAACAACAGCTCGTAAACAATAATGGATCGGGGCTAATCAACCGCGTGGAATCCGTTAAATAAGTATATGTTATTTATATATGTATATATATATATATATATATATATATATAATATATCTAGCACTTCTATATACACAGAAGCACTAGATTAATCGGAGGACTGCTATATGATTTTATGGAAAAGTTTGTGTCAAACGGATAAAGCAGAATAAAATTATACAATAAACAATATCTATACATATGTAATATTTTGTCACTAAATAACAACAAAGATAAATGGAATATAATTTTCTTTTCTTACTAATAGTAAATAACTTTATTATTTTTCCAGTCTTAAATTACAGCTATCGCATACTGCAAAAATAAAGATATCTGAGATATTTAACTATTTAACAATAGTAAATGTAATGCACGAAGAAAAATGAATACACATGTAGAGGGGAAAAGTATACCCTAAGGTATATTTTTGTTTGACCTGCACTCTCCGTAGACTTCGTAATATAAATCACGGAAAACAAATGTGCTTAAAGAATTAACTCCTTAATCCCTTAAGGAATATTTAGTAAAAGATTCAGTATTTAAAAGTAAATCTGTCTAGTTTAATAAATTCAATCACGTTTGATTCTGAAATACAGCTAGTACGACGAGGCGGCTGACCAAATTCGAACTGTTCTACTGACAGTATTGAATTTTTCTAGTGTTTGTAACGAAAATAGATTCAAACTCAGTAATTATTAAAATAACGTTGGAAATGATGATTTGTAAGTCTTAAATAAACAATATACGAATACGTGTAAACAATTCAAATAAAAACTGTCAATTGTATAAATTCAATAACGTGTATGTAGATGACGTTGCGCAACAACAATAAATAAAAAATATCGGTACCGTAAATTCGCAAACTCTCTACATGAATAAAACTTATATATAGTGATATACATTAAATCTATAATATAATCCCATTCCCTTCTAATATCATTGGAAACGTAGGTATATACTGGGTGATCGTAAAAATTGAAGTGAGAATTCAGAGATGTACACACCTGTCGAGTCAGGAGTTTACAATAATAGAGCATTTCTCTCCGATCCAGGGAGATTCAAGACTCTCCTCTCTCTCTCTCTCTCTCTCTCTCTCTGTCTCTCTCTCCCTCCCCCTCTTTGCATAAATAATAGGTACACTACTAAAGCTGCCCGTTCACGTGCATCCAATACGTTGTGTATTCGCTATAAAGCCGCCGGGCGACGTATACACCGCGGCATATGCCGCGCGTATTATGGATAGAGACCCGACGTGAAACAGAGAGAGGAAAGAGAGAGAGAGAGAGAGAGAGAGAGAGAGCGAGCGGTGTAGCTACCGAGGACTTACAACAACTACGTCGAATTCATGAATTATGACCGGGTTCTCTGTGCATAACTGGTGCGAACGCTCTTATGTTGCATTCACGAATGCCACGGACCTGTTTCAACACGTGATTATTGCCACTTTTTATTTTATTATCTACTCTAATAGTATTACGAAGTATTATTAGTTTCTTATTACTTCCAATTACCATTTTTTCTTTCGTTTTTCGAATTCGGATTAGTGCAATGTTATAGTTTGAATTAAGCGCATCGGATACGCAAGGATGTATACGTAGACATTTTCGTGTTATTAATATTCAAATGTATATATAATAAATTTTGTCAAACGGTTTACAAAATTAAACGGAATATTATGTTTTCAATTGATTATAAATAAAATTTACTTAATTTTGCAGGAGTTAAGCGTTGCATCACTTTGTAGAATTTCATTTCCGATATTTCAATTACGGATACATTTCTTTAAAACGTTTGTTTAAAAAAGACAATAGCTAAAAGAGAGTTCAAACATTTCTGATTGTAAAGTACTACATCGAAGTAGTTTCTAAAGCGTCAGAAATTTTATAGAAAAAGTTTTTTAGTACAGTCTATACAAAAAAAATTTCCAGTAACGATTAGAGTACGATATTGTAAAAAAGTAATTACAAACTACTTCCATGCAAAAAAAAAGTTGCACTTATAGCTTACTTACTAAAATTGGAAGTTGAATGTTTTGACCAAACCTTTTACAACTATACCAGTGTAATTCCTATAGCTAAAAAGTCACATGTATTTACCTGCAAGTGCAATTAATATTTTTTGCAAGTCAATAAATAATGATTTTCAATTATTGGACTACGGAATTAAAAACACAATAAAATTCGAATTATAAGATACATTACCAGTATCTATAAGCAATAAATCTCTCTAACTATTCCATAGTGTTATGAATTATTTCCCGAAATTGTAGTTGACTTGTCTATTTCGGGAATGTAACAACAACGTTCGTCCCGAGCATGCGCGCATACTACATTCATAATACAAAATATTCTATAATCCTTTTATAATACTCGGAATCATTTATACTTTAATCAAACCATTTTTTAAGTATACTTACAGTAGTTTAAAAGTTATTAATTGCTACGAACTGTAGGTTATTATTCGATCGAATTACTCGCCACGGTGAAATTTGCATCTCGTTTCTATATAGAATTACGAAACTAAAATTACATATTGTATCCCGATAACTATATCTAAAGTAAAAATATCTTAAATTATTTCTACCTTGGAATATTAACTTTGTTAACCTCAGTAACTTTACCAGTTATTCAGTCACAATATACAATTTCACTTTGATATAATTTTATACTTTGATAAGTCTGCTATGAATATTAAAATAAAGTATCTTAAATGATTTTATACATATATTTCGTAATAAATGACAAAAAGTTACAAAAACTTCAATCTCCATTAAACAAAAAAAAAATAAAATCAATACTAATCGTGACATCAATTTTAAGCCGCAGTTAACCATCAGCCTCCTAACGCCATCCACTCAAGCTTAGTAAGTAATTTACTAACTTGAGACTAACAGTGTATAAACGTCTACCTTTGCAAAATAGTAATAATAGTTCTTTAAAATTTGTATTTAAATACATATCAGTATTTTATTTTGTTATTTTAATACATCTTATAATCACATAAAAGGAAATGACTTAAGTCGTTTCGTCCTGAAATTTCTTAAATACCTATTCTTCTTTGCGTTAGAAAATGTGTTAAACGTCGATGAACAAAAATGAAAATATATCTTCTTATGTAAAATTGTCCGCTTGTTCTGAATCCGATGTTACAGTTTAAAATTTGTACGCATTGATAAAAATGTGGTTTTTAAAATTT
This sequence comes from Theocolax elegans, assembly GCA_026168455.1. Classification (NCBI taxonomy): domain Eukaryota; kingdom Metazoa; phylum Arthropoda; class Insecta; order Hymenoptera; family Cerocephalidae; genus Theocolax; species Theocolax elegans. The sequence goes on along the minus strand of CM047429.1, from coordinate 58,648,646 downwards.
TTTGTTTTTGTATAAATGTTTAGTATAATAGTATCAAAATTATAAACTAAATTCCACTATAAACTTAGAATCGAGTGGCATATTGACCTTTACTTTCCATTCGGCTTCATAATGACTTTTGAATAATATATTTAAAAAATTTGCTTAAACGGATTAAAATAAATTTAACATAAAAAGTAAACACACAATTTTATACCTTTCATATCATCAAAAATGTAAAAAAATACATAAATTGTTTTTATTTCTTGACTTTAAGAATTTAATTTGTAGAATATTACTATTGAACTATATGTTTTATATAAGATGTTATTATACAATGCTGTAAAACTACGTTATAACTAAAAATATAAACAAATAATTCCGGAACACAGAAAAATTATAAAAATTTATAATTAACCGGCATTTTGAAGCTTTTTTTCTTGAATATTTGGTTTGTGATATCAATAATTTGTCAAATAGCTACAAAAACAAAAATTTTTGAAACTATTTTTGGTAATTTTTAGATTTATATTTTATACATATTTTCAAGTTTTTCATCGATGCTTCACATACTTCCTAACCAAACGAAAAAAAGTAAAATTTAGGGCAATTGCGAATGAAACGGGTTGTGTTTTAATTACGTACAATTAATAAATAAGTAATTAATTATACAAAGATTCCTTCTGGATAGTTAATGAAAAAAACGTACGAGTAATAAATAAGTAATTAATTTTACAAAGATTCCTTCTGGATAGTTAATGAAAAAAACGTACGAGTAATAAATAAGTAATTAATTTTACGAAAATTCCTTCCGGATAGTTATTTTTGTTTTTACAAGCACAATTTATTCGGAATGTTATATTTCGTTCAATCCAAACAATTTGAAAACGAAATTTTAATATTTCAAGCGCAATCAGAATACCAATAGCCAATTGCCAAGTAAAGGTTGGCTAAACTTTTTTAAGTGGTTTTCTTGTTGTATGCATACATATACAAAAATTTTTTAACGTGCATTTTCATACTTTTTAATTTCAAAACAATGTTATTATTCGAACTGACAAATATAAAAAGAATTTATAGTATAATATTTTGAAAAAAGTATATATAATAACAAAAAATTTGCACAATTGCTATAATTTGAACTATACGAAATTGCGAAGAAAAAGATATATTTAAAAGAGCTAGATTCCGTATTTTAATTGAAAAAAATTTAATTACCGATATTACTTTAATGAGCTTAAATTCTAGCACAATAGTTTCTATAAACGACAATCGTGTCATGGTTTATATACATAATGAATCTATCCCCTATTAAAGTAACAATAAAATATGCTATATAATTAAATAGAAAACAAATGTCTTTCGTAATCAACATGAACTAAAATTGGATTTCATCTCAGTGCATCTAACACGTGCTATTCTCACGCGCTTTACCAAGTCTCCCGGTAATAAGTGACTTGCCTGTATTTGACACTGTATTAAACAACATTAAATTAGTATTTGTATAAAATTAAAATCATTATATATCGCATCAATATAAATAATTTGAAATTATTTTAATTTACTATTGCGTTAAACAATTTTCGTTTTCTCGAACAATTCGATTTCTTTCATTAATTATTTCAAATAGAAATTTAAAATATATTTCGAAAACAAAAAACGAAAACATTATAAAAAAAATTTTAATTTAGATCTTGATTGCATAGTGATACAACGATACTTGTAATATATATGCTAAAATAATTGTAAAGATACAAAAAGGTAACATGATTAAAAAAAATGTATGAATGTGTTATTCTGTTTGCAATATTGTGAGCATATGGATGGAACACGAAAATTTTATCAAAAAGCATAACTTTTTATTTCAAGGGTTGTTACATTCACATCCAATATGTTACTAATACAAAAAAAAATTCAATTAATTTAATCAAAAACGTGGAATATAAAACATGTATTTTGCATTGATCGTGCCATTAACGCAAAATGAATATATAGGTCAATTTGTAAGATATTATATGTACGAGAAAAAGTCAATAGTAGAATAAACTTCTTAAAACAATTTCCAACACTCGAGTCCATCCGTAAAATCTCGTATAACGCATGGTAAGTGTTTTTTTATACGTTTAACCAGTTTTCTCTTTCTCTCTCTTGACACTTGAGATATCTCTTATCCGTGTCTGATTCAACCGCAGATAGACCTCGGGCATCCCGATGCGTCGAATATACATATACAGGATACTATAGGGTAAACCTGTTCAGTTTCTCCAACGCCACAGCTCATTTCGTTTGCCGCGTGCGCCTGCAGTGGAATACATGCATTCACGAGAAGCTTCGATTCGCATTACGTATTCCCTTCTCTCAAGACTCGCAGGTTATATCCCTCGAAACTCGATATACCGCAGGAGTCACACATTACCACTGCGTAAAATAGTATTTAAAGATATTTCACTTGGATATCTATATTTTTAGTTTTAAACTACAACCTACGTGGATTAATTTCACCGAGGTGGTGTGTGTGTATATATATATACGTATACACAATCAAGTGAATTATTTAAATTTTTCGACCGAGAAGTTAGTGGTTTTCAACTTTTGACACGAGGTAAAACTTTTGACTGATGGAGTTTAGGTAACATCGATGATTTAAGGATAGTCTGAATTATTAATTTCTAATTTTACTTTCTTCCACGTCGTTTGTGAAATGATTATTCAACTTTATACATTACCTTAATGCTATTTTTACTTTTGTCGAGTAAATTATGTTGAACAAAATTTTGAGACAGTTGAAATGTGCATTTACAAATGAAATAAAACTAAATCTATATATAATTTCGTCGAGTAGTTCAATCAGCCATATTGTTCTTATTCGATCTTATCGACTTTTACTACATACATTTTATTTTCACAAATCACATTTATTTTAATCTTTTCATTCGCGTAATGAAAACAAATTTGTACAAATTTTGCACCGCTACAAATTATTTCCATTCGTCTTGTAATACAGAGGCATTACTTTTTAAGACAACCGATTTAACATTCGCAACGAATGTATAACAACGAAATTATGTCTTAATTTGCATTATATATAAATGGAAAATTAAAGTACGATAGCGTTATAAGAAAATGAAGGAAATTACTCCAAGTAAAGCAAGACTCGAAACGCATATAACCTCGCAATAAGAGTATACGCCGCTGTGCTTAAATTAGACGATACGATTCATTAAAAAAAAAAACTCGAGGAAAGAAGCCAAGGCGTCTGAACAATCAGAGCGCATTTTCTTGGCTTACTCTGTTATAAACTGATGTCGAGCTATATACATATATACACGAATGTACACACCTAGATTTTTGGTCGACATTGCTTATCAACTTTTTACCATTTTAAAAGAACAATATAACATTTAATACGAATAAATATTATTTCAAAGGAATAGTTTAAAAATTAAGTCTGTATAAATTTAAATATACGCAGAAATGTACAATGTAAATCTTGTCCTTTTTTATAAAAATAATTTTAAGTATGAACATAATTATGCGAATTAGTTATTTTTTATTGAAATATTTACATTAAATAATAAAAGATCGAATGATAGGTTACGTTCTTGAAAATTTGGACGTATATACAACTTTGGATTGTATATGCAACCACTTAAAGAAAATGTCCGATCTCAATTCGTACAGTGAATTCGTAGCTCCTTTTCTCAAGTTAGCCTTACGTACACCCTTCGTACTCATAATCGCGTCGTCCTCAGGCAAACAGCCAGAGAGGAAAGTCGAAAATGCACGCGGAAAATCCAATTCCTCGACGTATATATACATCTATATATACGTATGCTCTGTGCTTACCTATAGGACTCGAACGGGCTTATGCCACGACGCGTGAGTATTTGCTAAGCAAATGGCCAATCGTGTGTGCGCATACAGAGAGGACAACCATGGCTCTTCTTCCTTTCTCGAAATTCTCGTCTTTGGTAATTTTCAACCGTGATCTATACATATGTTTTTCTTCACCACTATAAACCAACATCATTTTTTTTAATTCCCGCGAGTATAATTCCGTGCGTTTAAGTAACTAATTCGCGTGCACGCTTAAGGCGATTTGGGATATTTTTTAGTTATAACATCTAAAAAAATGCATAAACATAATTTTTAATGTACTATAAATCAATATAAACAATATTTTGCTGCTTTACACTTTTTTTATTAAAAATATAGTTTATATTATTGTACGCTCTATCGAGGTTTGTCCTAGTAACTGACCATGTAATAATTTCTCATGATCTCGACTTTTGTTCTAAATTATTATTTATTCATTAAAGAATTGAGTAAGTATTAACTATTTTACAGTTATATTTATTATAACTATATTTTTAGTTGTTTTTAATATTAATTTAATATATTGTACGTAAGAACAATTAGTAAATTTAGAATAAGACAAAGTTAACCTACAAATTTTATAATTAATACTGCATATTAAATAACTGTTTCAGTTTATTCATTTAATATTAATATAAGTGTGTAAATATTAATCAGAAACATTGATACATTGTTAAATTTGTTAAAATTTTGTAATAACCTTATTTTCTGTTAACGATTTTTACTATTCTTACTTTTTTATATTGCTAATTGATATTAGTGGTTAAAGTTTCTTAAGAGCGTCGTATCAGTGTCCCTGAACTTATACGTGGTGGATAAAAATACACCTGTTAAAAAAATATATATAAGAATGTTTTAACATTTTTTTTAATCCACATCTCCTGATTTTTTTAAATATAATATGTATGTTAGACTTTTTAATAACTACAGTATTGATGGATGCATGCAAATACGGTTAAAGTTTCTTATACTAGGTTGAGTAAAGCCCTGACCAGTTTGGGTCATCTGAAAAATACTTGAGCTACCCAAAAACATCGGGCTGCCTCCCGAAAAATTTGAGGTACCCGAAAAATTTAGCTGAAACTGGAAAAGTTTGAGATATTAGGGTTTCTTATGATTATGTAAATAAAAGTTACGTCTATAAATAATGCAAACAGAATGTTTCAATACATATAGAATTAATGCACACACACCCACATAAAACTGGTACTGGTAAAATTACCTATTAAATTAATTTTTTTAGTTAACTATAAATATTTAAAGAAGCAATAATAATATATATTTTATGATTTAAAGTTTTAAAAACTCCAATTAATAGTGTAAATATTTTCGGGTAGCCTAAATTGTAATGGGTATCCGAGTTACGGGTTCATATATCGAGTACTGCTTATGTACCCGAGTGATGAAAATTTTCAGGATTTTGGTATTATCGGGTGCCTGAGTATCGAACACGAGTCGGGTACGGTCAAATTTTTTATCGGGCTACGAAAATTCAAGCACCTTCTATAATAATAACAATATATCATTACTTGAACTATATAATTATTAAAAATATAGTTTATTATTGGGTACGCCTCTATCGAGGGTTTGTCCTAGTAACTGACCGTGTAATAATTTCTCATGATCTCGACTTTTGTTCTAAATTATTATTTATTCATTAAAGAATTGAGTAAGTATTAACTATTTTACAGTTATATTTATTTATACTAAAGGTTTTTAGTTGTTTTTAATATTAATTTAATATATTGTACGTAAGAAAATTAGTAAATTTAGAATAAGACAAGTTAACCTACAAATTTTATAATTAAATACTGCATATTAAAATAACTGTTTCAGTTTATTCATTTAATATTAATATAAGTGTGTAATATTAATCAGAAACATTGATACATTGTGTTAAATTTGTTAAAATTTTGTAATAAACGTATTTAATATAAGTTTCTTATTTAACCTTTATTTACTTTATATACTTTCCTTCGTAAAACACATTATACATTAATTAAAAAATTATATTTCTGCACAATTTTACGTATTTATTAATTATTTATTATGGTGCAGTGCTTTTTAAATTATCATTTACAGCATGTAAAGTTACGTACAGTTATTGGGACGTATTCATTCGGACAGAGGTACCATCACGTTTTGTTAGTCCAGATATTGGTTCAATGTCATCAATTGTATTTTCATTTATATTATGAAAATTAAACATGAAGATTAGTGCGTTTGCAATGCAATACACGCTATAAGCAATACTTAAGAATGTTTTTAACAATTTTTTTTTTAATCCACATCTCCTGAATTTTTTTAATATAATATATGTATGTTAGACTTTTTTAATAACTACAGGTATTGTGGATGCATGCAAATACGGTTAAAGTTTCTTATACTAGGTTTGAGTAAAGCCCTGACCAGTTTGGGTCATCTGAAAATACTTGAGCTACCCAAAAACATCGGGCTGCCTCCCGAAAAATTTGAGGTACCCGAAAAATTTAGCTGAACTGGAAAAGTTTGAGATATTAGGGTTTCTTATGATTATGTAAATAAAAGTTACGTCTATAAATATATTGCAAACAGAATGTTTCAATACATATAGAATTAATGCACACACACCCACATAAAACTGGTACGGGTAAAATTACTATTAAAATTAATTTTTTTAGTTAACTATAAATATTTAAAGAAGCAATAATAATAATATATTTTATGATTTAAAGTTTTAAAAACTCCAATTAATAGTGTAAATATTTTCGGGTAGCCTAAATTGTAATGGGTATCCGAGTTACGGGTTCATATATCGAGTACTGCTTATGTACCCGAGTGATGAAAATTTTCAGGATTTTGGTATTATCGGGTGCCTGAGTATCGAACACGAGTCGGGTACGGTCAAATTTTTTATCGGGCTACGAAAATTCAAGCACCTTCTATAATAATAACAATATATCATTACTTGAACTATATAATTACTAAAACATCAAGTTAAATAAAATATTTTTCTCGTACGTTCAATATCGCATTTATCAATAATTACAATTCGTATAAGTCGATAATAATAAATCCATAATTGAAATAATGATGCAGGGATACCCTGTTATAAAATTAATAAAACATTCAATCTATAATTTAAGATTTAATTTCCGAAAAAAGATAGTATGATTATATGGCATACAGTATACTTTACTCTAGAGAATATCAAGCAAACCCAATTTATATTTCTGGAACAGAGAAAAAAGTTTGGGCTCTTCCTAACCAACCTCGTATGTGTAGCTATATTTATTGCATACTTACTTGTGCAGTGCTGTTTACGATATGATAATTCTTCTTTACGAAAGAATTTATTCGAGTGAAATATTCAAATTAGGCTTCTAGACTATTTCAGAACTTTTTATATATTATTTTACACTAATTGTAATGAGCTGCACGTGTATGTAACATGACACCTAAAGATGTGTGCAAAAAAAAATTAGCAAAATAATCTTAGCGTAACAATGAATCAACTGCTTGGATTTAAAATTAATTGACCTCGAAAAAGCTTCGAGAGGACTTTGCGCAACCTTGCTACTAAAAATTCATTAAAGCCATAAGTAGTTAAAGTTGCACTTAAATTTTATAGTACGTGTTACGGTATACATTATACAGCTGTCGACGTAATCATAAACTTAAACTAGATAAAATGAAAATAATTGACACTTGTGGGATTTGAAAAGTTTTTTTTACGCCTGGCGTCGTTGAATTCAGTGCATTTATTATTCAAACATACCTATCTTACTTGAACCAAAAAAAAACGCACCATGGTTTATGAACAAGCTCATTTTTATATATACATAAAATTTAATTTAAATTCATGCAGATTATATTCAATAAATCAAGTTACACGATTGTGTATAATAACAGATGAATGACAGGAAGGCTTTTATAATACAGAACCACACTAATATTTTATTCCGGAATACATACTCTTTGCTGTGTAACCTTTCCACTAGTTTATTAAATTCTTTATTTATTCAATGTTTCAAAGTTTAGTATATGAAAGGTTAATCTTTCGGTCGCGTTAGCAATTTGTTTATTTCGCGATTGATCGAAGTTTTCATGTATACACCATTGATTTTATTGTATACGAACAATGTATCATATTAATTCATAAACGTTCATTTTACTGTGTATCGTTTTTTTTCTTTACTGTGTGATTTTTGCATTTATCGACTAATCATATTTTCGAATTTGGTTTTAATAATATTTGCCGATAAAAAAAAATCGAATGTAAAATTTGTAATATTTAAAAAAATGATCATTTTTGTTGATTTGTAATTGAATTACAAATTTTGTAGAATGAAATAACGTATATAAATTTTAAATACATTATATTTATAAAATTTTTTATGATATATGTTTGATGTTTCTTTTGAAAATAGAATGAAATACTTTTTTATTTGATACTGATACTGATAATAGATTAGGTAGTGTATCGAAATTGAAGTAACAAACCGTTATAATAATTACCTTTATATAAATCGATGCCTATGCGCAACATAAAACGTTATAGCTAAAACAATAACTAAAATTGGTCTGAATATTGAAGTATCTATACTAATACTATTAAAACATTAAAGGAATATAGATTAAAAATGAGTAGGTACAACAAATAGTATTACTCAAACCAAAGCATAGCGTAATAAATAATCGCACATAGTATCACTCAATCGAGAATAAAGTGAAGTTAGTAAGTTAATACCGTTAGTAATAATGAATAAACAACATCTGAATACACACCCGGAAAAATGAAGCATCATAAACATCTAGGCGCACACGTACATTCAATCCTCTTATCCAAAACAGGAATTCACTTGGTAAAATGTTCACGTTATAAAACCTCCACATACGAGAGGGAGAGCGAGGGATTGATTGAAAAGTATTTATTTATGCCTAGGTTACAATTTAACCTTAAGGCAATGATTACAAATTATACAACAGTTGTAGACAATACAGCTATAACAGTTAAAATAGAATACAAAAGGAAAATATAATGTATATAAGGAAGAATATACAAGAAAAGAAAAATAGCAGGTGACAACGCATCATAAACAAAAAATGTCATATTTAACAATAGTAGTAGCGATATGATATTCAATTTGCTAAACGGGTTAATCATACTAATAACTAAACACTAGTCGCTAATCACTGCTCTTATCAACTAAGTAATTATATAATCTATTCTTAAAAATATTGACACTAGTACTTAAACGCAGTTCGGCAGGAAGCGAATCCCATAGATCCATGGCCTGTATTGTATACGAATTTCGGTACGTACTTGTACTAGCTAGAGGGCGCTCAAAACTAGAATAATTAATACGAGCTGATCGTCGCGCTTCACTACTAGGTGATGGTAATAAATCAAGTAAATAAACAGGTTTTCTAATAGTAAGTACCTTATATGTTAACAGTCCAAGGAAATACATACGCCTAGTACTTACAGACAACCAGTGCAATTTCTTATAATAGGGCTGGAGTCTAGTGTCCTTTTTTAACTTAAAAATATATCGCACACAGACATTTAACAATCGCTGAAGTTTTACATTTAGATACTCTGGTAGGTCATTATAAACTACGCAGACATAATCGAAGTAAGGAAGGATTAATGAAGTGACTAATTTTTTCCTCAATGTAAAAGACAAAAAATTCCCTTTATTTCGGAGTTTGTGTAGGACACCATGAACACGTGATATAATACCTGCTACATGAGAATTCCACTGTAAATTTTCAGTAATCGTAAGACCTAGATTGCGAACAGAACTCACCAATTTTATTTCATGATTATCAATTATTATAGGGCGTAACATTTCTCTATTCAAATACCTTAGCTGTTGGACAGAACCTATTAGTAATGCTTTGGTTTTACCAAAGTTTAACTTAAGACCGTGAGTTTGGGCCCATTTAGCAACCCGTTCACCATCCTGAATCAATTTATCAATTGCTGAATTGCAATCAGAAGGTTTAACATGAATATAAAGTTGAAAGTCATCAGCAAATAACATACCATGGGTGAATTGGAGCACACCAATTAAGGTATTAATAAAAATTAGAAATATAAGTGGCCCTGGGGTTGAACCTTGGGGTACGCCAGACGAAGTTTCAATAAAATCCGATGTAATATTATCAGGACCCACAACAGCTTGGGATCGGCCAGTAAGGTATGAGAAAAACCATTTAATAACATCAGGGAGAGAGAGAGAGAGGGGGAACATAAAACTTTAACCCTGTCCCTCCTCTCTCTCTCTCTCCACAACGCGATCAATCCGGCTTCCCTGCCCACAAAGAGAGGGAAAATCACCTCGGCTACCACCCTGACTTGTTTATTTATTTACGACGAGAATTCGCGAAAGTTACCCGCCCTTCCCGTACAAATTCACGTGCCGCACGACGTATACACGAACAATACCAGGGACGACTAGCCAAATAAAGAATAGACGAGAGAGTTACAGACCGAGTCTTATTTGGGGGATCCGAACACGAAAGTCATTAAACCGTGAAAAACCAAACCACCTTTGGGAGTGAAGAAGAACAAATCGTTTCGAATTTCTAAGGAGCCTCCTGCGATCTCCAATTTTCAAAGGTTCTATATACGTGGGTTAACATTCAAAGTAGGTTAGGGGAGTCAAAGTATACTTCTATATACGTCTATATGTACCTTTTATTACCCATCAGGTATACAGGCACGCAACTACTCGCCTGATCGTTCGAGTGTGTATCCACGCACTTTACCCCTACACACACTCTTTTTTCTCTTTTCTTTCTCTATAGCGCTTTTTTTCACTCTATACCTTTACCCCCTCTTCCTCTCCCTTTCTCTTTCTAACGAATGCTTTAAAGGTGGAAGATGGAAAACTCTCATCTGCATCTCTAGAAATTATACGCAAGGGAAGAGGCGTGTGTGCAGTACTTAACGCGTATAAAGTTAAATGTAACGATTTATGTTATTCGTTGGAATTTACGTAATTTGGTTTTAAAACAGAACTAATACATTGCGTTGTCGAGGAAAAAAATGTTAAAGATTTCGATTTTTATAAATTCTCAGTGAAATATAGCTTTTTTTTATTTAAGCATTTGAAACCCACAAGAATGGTATATCTTGCTATATACAGTAAGGCACATTACAATATTCTTATATTACAACGTTTGGGTAATTTTAGATATTAAGATTGCAGTTTTTAAGGTATTTTGTACATTATTTTACAAGCTAGAATATTTGGTTCATAGGGTAAGGTTAATGTTCTGTTCAGATAGTTAATATATATTCCTGCTTATTTAAGAATAATATCTAAAAATAAAATTTAGAATATGGTTAAAATATTTTAGGTACCTTCCACGTCATTATTGTAATTGGTAGGTCATAAACTATTTTTCTTAAATATTTGAAGTGACAGTTACGCGCTAAAATTACGAATCTAATGATTTATCATTTATCTATTTGATTGAAGAACAAAGATAGATTACAATGCGTCTACCTCATGCTAAAAATACGATTGCAGTTGCGAAATAAGAAAATTGCGGATACAAAAGTTAAACATATCCGAATGAGACAAGCCGTCACACGACAAATTTCTGTAGTGTGTCTTTTATCTTCGAAATTGCAAATATCAAAAATACATAAGATTTAGTATTATGATTACACTTCCTTGTTAACAGTGCTCTAAATACTTAAAAAAGACGCTTGAAAATTTTGTTTCCTTCTAATCTCCGTTTATCCTCCAGTATAGTCTTTGAATGCAATAAAAAAAGCATCGGTAGACAACCGAGACATACAAGTACAGTACATTATACGTGTTCAAAGCAGGTACGCGCGTATTTTTTTTTTACCTCTTTGAAAAATTTGTTGGCTAGAGAGCAACGTAGTCGTCTATTATGCAACGGGTCTCTTGCATTATTGAGCGCACACCTGCGAGAAGGCCACGCTCATCCCCGTCACCGCAAGAGTTTAACGAGTGTCGTGTGCGCGTATAGACTCCGATGCTGCGCTCGATGTTTCTCCCCTTCGATATATCGAAAAACCTTTCGGTAAGTGCTCTCTCTCTATCTATCTATCTATCTACCCCCATCTGTCTCTCTCTGTTGCTCTCGGTAGTTTTGCATGGCTGCGCGGATCGCATAATTATGAATCTCATTGTAGTTCGAAAGAGACTTCTTGGCTGTACACCAGCTTGTTGATTTGTTGCGACGATATTTTTCTTGTTCCCTTTAAATCACTTTACTTACGAGGATAATATTTTATTTTATAATGAAGAAGAATATTGATCTAGTTTCAACTTCCAACGCTATCCTACATTTCCCTTTAAAATTATTTTATTTTATTTTTTTATTTACTTTCGAATGCACGTTCTTAAAAACTTAAAATGTAAATTATAATTGAACTTATTGCTTCTTCGCACTTTTAATTCTTTATACTGGAAAGACAAAGATCCGACATTACCTAATTTACTATTCATTAATAATACCAAAATTTACTCCATAAACCCTGATCAAAAACTCCTTCCTCCCCTCCGAGATAAAATAGTTTTCTCGTTGGATTCGTCTGCGTATTACCTTTCACTTTTTATCTCGTTTGTTTTGCTATATAACTCGACGTCTCGTTCGTATTCCTTAATGCCTCGCACATCGTTACTTTGTTTGCATTCGGTTTTTTATTCCGTGGATTAGTGAAAAATAATAGAGGTTCGTGCATAAAGCCCGTCCGCTTGCTAAGGATATAAAAGGGATGCGTTGAAATGTTAACTCATTTGATGTGTATATAAGAGGGAGATTTTTCTTTGGCATTGTATATGTTGGTGTTTTCCTACCCGGGAGCGGCGCCCTTTGACCTTTCGAGAACTGTACTTTATTGCGCACCCGACAAAGAAAAACTCGTACTTGTGCAACTTCTGGTACTGAAATTCCACGAGGTTATACGATGATAATTTGTAGATTTATTAATTCTTCTTTTATTAACACGACAATGGTATTTGAATTTTTACACGACTCGTAACTTTTTTATAGTATCCGAACGTTTAATTATCGATACGATTAAAATATCTACGAAACAATCTCAATAAGTTAAATATGTTAAATAGATTTTTAGTAATAATATAAAAAAGCCGCTTGAAAATTTTGTTTCCTTCTAATCTCGTTTATCCTCCAGTATAGTCTTTGAATGCAATAAAAAAAGCATCGGTAGACAACCGAGACATACAAGTACAGTACATATACGTGTTCAAAGCAGGTACGCGCGTATTTTTTTTTTACCTCTTTGAAAAATTTGTTGGCTAGAGAGCAACGTAGTCGTCTATTATGCAACGGGTCTCTTGCATTATGAGCGCACACCTGCGAGAAGGCCACGCTCATCCCCGTCACCGCAAGAGTTTAACGAGTGTCGTTGTGCGCGTATAGACTCCGATGCTGCGCTCGATGTTTCTCCCCTTCGATATATCGAAAAACCTTTCGGTAAGTGCTCTCTCTCTATCTATCTATCTATCTACCCCCATCTGTCTCTCTCTGTTGCTCTCGGTAGTTTTGCATGGCTGCGCGGATCGCATAATTATGAATCTCATTGTAGTTCGAAAGAGACTTCTTGGCTGTACACCAGCTTGTTGATTTGTTGCGACGATATTTTTCTTGTTCCCTTTAAATCACTTTACTTACGAGGATAATATTTTATTTTATAATGAAGAAGAATATTGATCTAGTTTCAACTTCCAACGCTATCCTACATTTCCCTTTAAAATTATTTTATTTTATTTTTTTATTTACTTTCGAATGCACGTTCTTAAAAACTTAAAATGTAAATTATAATTGAACTTATTGCTTCTTCGCACTTTTAATTCTTTTATACTGGAAAGACAAAGATCCGACATTACCTAATTTACTATTCATTAATAATACCAAAATTTACTCCATAAACCCTGATCAAAAACTCCTTCCTCCCCTCCGAGATAAAATAGTTTTCTCGTTGGATTCGTCTGCGTATTACCTTTCACTTTTTTATCTCGTTTGTTTTGCTATATAACTCGACGTCTCGTTCGTATTCCTTAATGCCTCGCACATCGTTACTTTGTTTGCATTCGGTTTTTTATTCCGTGGATTAGTGAAAAATAATAGAGGTTCGTGCATAAAGCCCGTCCGCTTGCTAAGGATATAAAAGGGATGCGTTGAAATGTTAACTCATTTGATGTGTATATAAGAGGGAGATTTTTCTTTGGCATTGTATATGTTGGTGTTTTTCCTACCCGGGAGCGGCGCCCTTTGACCTTTCGAGAACTGTACTTTATTGCGCACCCGACAAAGAAAAACTCGTACTTGTGCAACTTCTGGTACTGAAATTCCACGAGGTTATACGATGATAATTTGTAGATTTATTAATTCTTCTTTTATTAACACGACAATGGTATTTGAATTTTTACACGACTCGTAACTTTTTTATAGTAATCCGAACGTTTAATTATCGATACGATTAAAATATCTACGAAACAATTTCAATAAGTTAAATAATGTTATTAGTAATAAATTATAGTGCGATATTCCGAACTAAATTTTGTTCGAGCTTATACGTACCTTAAAGCAGCTATACGTTGATAATATGTTAAATCGTATTCTCAATTCGCTCGACGAATGCAATTTCAATTAAACGTTTGTTAATCGCACAATGAAATTATTTTATATTTAACACTTATTATTTTATACGTAGGACGAAAATACCTAAAACAGATACACTATGAGCATGTTTAATAATTAAAGTTTAAATCAAATTTTACTTACCGTTGTAATCCAACTATAATATTAGATAGTTAATATTATACAAATCCTGTACTAAAATTCATAATTATGCGTATTAATTACTAAGTAGATATTTGTATAACTTTCCGCTTCGATTCTGGCAGTGTATTTACAAGTCATTTACATTTAAACAACTAATAAACGTTATTGCGATGCCGTATTCACTGCAAGTCTATGCCGTTATAATTCAGTTTTAGAATGCAGCCTAACATAAACTTAACGTAGTTTCCAAGTTATTTTATACAATTAAACGAAATTTGAATAGTATAATACACTCTCCGAAGCAAGTTTTTAATATGCGCTTTTACCTGTTTAGAATTTTTCATTTAAAAAAATTCGAATAATTAACTATTACGTATAACCTCTTTAATTAATGTATAGCGTTTCAATCGATTTACGTAAACACTCGGTGTGAGCGCATTATGTTAAACGAAATCAAACGTATAAATACATATACGTATACATATATAATTAGCATTTTTAATATTATATGGAACAATGTTAATACACGAAATACTAACATTATATTCGAGGTTTAGAGAGGCAATAATATTATTAACTCCATTGTGTAATTTACAGGTGTAGCTAATGCCGAATTAAATGGTAAGAAAAATTATGGGTAACAGAAGGTGCGCAGAAAGCTCATTAGAAGTAAAAGAATAAACGAAAAAGAGTGAGAAGAAATCAAAGCGCAGGGGATCCGTTTATCGAGGCGTGAATATTGCCCAACGACTAGTTCGTATATATACGTTTATCTAACGTACAATAATACTCGCAATTTATATTTTAAACGATTAAAAAGAAATTGTGTTTAATGGCCGATTATGACTCGTTCGCGCGTTAATTAATTACCCTGCAAATTGGGAAAATTCACGCCTTTCATTTTAAACAATAGGAGTACCTTTATTTACACGAGTTTAATATAATTGGTGCGATCGGTCATCGTGTAACATGGATATTTTATATTACTCTAAAAAATATACGAATAAAATAACAATTTTATTAGGGAAACCATATTGTTGGGAATGTTCGTGAAAATCTCGATAGTAATGGTAAAGTTTCGTAACGATCGCTTGTTAGGGAAACGATGTGTGTGCCTTTTGCGTTTGTCTCTATTTGTTTTAGGTGTTCCTTTTCACGTGTACACATTGTTCTCTTTGATTTTATCTCGTCACTTCTCTGTATAGGCAAATCTACTGAAAAAGAAAGGAAAAACTGCGAGAGTGTAATTAAAAATTACGTTGAATTTAGGATTCAATTGTCTGGATATTTGTAGATTATATAACAGCATAAGTATAGAAAAAGATATACTGGTTTATTTTATTTCTAACTTTGTAACCATCTAATTTTGCATTTCCTCCTTTTCATGAAAAATAATTAGATTTAAAAAATTACAAGCTCCTGGCGACAAATTTACTGTGGAAATGTAATACGCGCGACGTACAAAATTAGATGGCTGAAAGTTATAAATAAATATGATAAACTTATACTTATACCCTTTGTTTCATTTACATTATACAATACAAACTAATTAAAACGATTACAAATTTACGTTGTAATTAACAAAAGTAGCAATCAATTCAAACATTTATTATTATAAACAAATATGTATTATGATTTTTTGATTAATAACGACCATTTTTTTCTTAATTGTACTGTGCAGGCTTGTATTTTCTTAGAACGTTAAACATTTTGTTGCAATAAAATGCATCGTTCCTGACATATTGCAAAAATAATATTAATTCAAGAAGAAAAACTCGTTAAAAACTATTGGCCCAATTTTATCTTCACTCGGATTTACTTGATATCATCGACACTTTATGACTAATTACGAGAGGAGAGTACGTAGATTCCATATATGCGAATGACAGGAAGATGGTAAAAGGTTTTATAAACGATTCGATATATCAAAATGAATTTGATCTAGATTTCTGGAACCAATCAATTATATACTAAAAATATCCCTCTATATATCATTCTAAATCATATACATATATGTTCACTTTTCATTAGTTAAGTTAATTAATTAATTTTCAGATTGATTGTTCGATTCATAAAATATCTCGTTATATTTTCAAGGTACTCAAGTTACGATTTATTTTTTCTCAATTACTATAAATCATTTTATCAACTATAATAATAATAGGATAAAAAATTTTATTCGAAGTTTACGTTTTTTTTTTTGTTCTTTCGTCAAATCCCTTGAGAAGGATTTATTTTAACAGGTGTTAAAACTGGAAAGATTTACGGTGAAAGAAAAATTTCGATGTTATGTATGAAGAGTTTACTGTCATTTTGTCTTTTGGAACAGTTCTTACTTTCAGAAAACGGTATAGTAGACGAAACATTCGCATGAAGTGGGTATAAAAGTTTTCCTATAGCAACTTTGCAAGTAAGTAAAGTAGGATTGCACGCGAAAGAAAAGAAATTGAACAAAATGTTTCAAGCTCGTATGTACGTTTTAGAAACATTTATATATAAAAATGCGGAACCTGCGTGTATACATATATATACATATAGGCACACGTACACGCGTAGACGCGCGCACACGTACGTGTATATAATGTTATACAAATGTAAAGTATTTTTCCGACCGCTTTAATTAAAAGAGTAAATTTTTAATTCCCTTTTTGTCGCGGAGGTATAATTATAATTCCTTTTTACTAAATTATTTCATACTATTATTACAAAGTATACGATCATTGCACATTCTTTATTTTATAATTGCGTATAATAATAATTTATATGCAGCGCAAAACATATTTTATGAATAAAAAGTTCTTTGCATATAGCATTATGCAGCATTTTACAACCGCAAATGTTTCTTGCGTTCGTTTTGCTTAAAAGTGTATATAAGTATACATGTATATGTGCGTCCAGATAATGTGAATACTTATAAAAATTCCTTTAGTACATTCATTTTTAACATACAATTTCATACGTTGTTACGCAGTTACCTTTTAAAATAGTTGAAATTTGTATGCATTACCTGCGGTGGGTTTATTAATTATGATTTAGCATTATTTGATTTTGTTGTATAAAACGCGTTGATTAATTTAGATTTCCTTCATCTTTATTGTAACAAATAATCCATTTTAAATTAAATTTAACTATTTTTACCGTATTCCTGTAGAACAGCTATTAATTGTTTATACAAAATAAAACAAGTCAAAGGTAAATCAATAAATAAAAGCAATTTGTTAAATAACAAAAAAAAACTGTGTAAACTGATATAAAATCACTGTTTAAATTTACAGTGAAAGAAAAGAGAATGGAACGGGTTGTCAAGCAATAAAAGTAAAATGTACATCAGCGCGTGATTAGGGGCACGAACATATTGCAAACATTAACCGTTCGCGAAACAAATGGCAAACACTTTATCGCGGACAAACTCCTCGAAAAGAAGTAGCTTAAGAAGTAGCGAGAAAAAAAAGAGTAACCAGTGAGCGCAAAAAAGCTAACTTTTCTTCCGCGCTAACGAAGACAAAGCGCATCGAGGTAGCGCACGTATATGTATCTCACATGAGCTTGCAAGAGGGGCCTATTTTGTACGACTTGGTTCGCGTACGCTCTGGTTTCTCATTTTTTTTCTTCCCTTCCTCTTTTTTCCCCCCTTTTTTTACTCATCTTGAGAACGAGAGCAGGACGAATTAATTTTTAACGCATCGTAACAAGGCTGCTTTTGCAGATAAAGATTCTTGGCCCAACTCGACCCTTCCCTCGAAATAGGGCCGTGTTTCTTTTTTTCTTCTTCTTCTTCCTCCTCCTCGTTTCTTATACTCCGAGTACTTACTCGCTTTATTCTTCAGTCTCTTTCACCGTTAAGCGGCGAATATGTTTTTAATGAAATCTAACACAAGAGACGGAAAAACGTTTTGTCATTCCTCTCATTGTTGCGACAAAATACTTTTTTTTCATAAATATAAATTATTTTCGCGGCTCTTGCTCCGAGTGGAAATTTATTATTCAGATGTAGATCCATATATATATATATATATATATATATATATATATATATATATATATATATTACTTATATTAACGTGGTATTATTAGATACTTATATTAAAATCGTGTGAAATATTAGATTGCTTTTTTTTCATCGTAAATCGTCTAATTAACGGAATTGAATATACCACGTTAAATGTGCATAGTGAAATATTAAATGCTTATTTTTAGATTCTTTTATTTAAAGAAATTTTGACTTAAAAAAATTGTTACTTACACTTTTTATAACTAATTTTATTTTATTTATATACATTGCGTACGTTTTACTAATTATAAAATTTAAAAGAAAATTACACCAACCGTCTACAATTTCAAGTTTAATATTTACAAAATTATGAGTTCTAAAAAAAGGACACTTTAAAATATATAAAGCTACGGAAAAGAAACATTAATCTATCAAATCGTGTAAATATTCTTATCTACGAGTTCCAACATAATTAAGATTTTAGTTGAAAAGTGAGTAACTTTCTTGAGTTTCACAAAATTTTAACTTTTATAAAGTTGCACAAAGGTTATTACAACGATGAAATTAAAAAACTTACACATAAGTAACTAATGTGTACCGCACAGAAAAATTCATGTCGAGACATAGTTTTTGCATTACAAAATGCTTTTAAAATTCCGATGTTTCAAGCTCTTTGGCATATACGATAATATAAGCTTTATAGGTTTCGTGTTGGCATTTGATACTGCACCATGCACCTATATACTCTCGGTCATTCTCCTTGAGAGTGTAAAATGAATTTTGCATAAAAATTGTATACGGAGAAAATGTACTTAACCATCGCGCAAGGTTGACATAGTCTTGAGTAAAGTTAACGAAAAAGGGCATTATGCAGGCATTACAATGTCTAGATTTTTTAAGCCTAATTTTCTCCATCTATCTGTGTAACCCGATTTCTTTTTTATTTTAATACTGCATTTTAACTTATTAAGCTCTCCTTACATCGTTCTATACAATCTTTCGATGTATATAAGATATTCACAGAAATTGGTATACTTTCCATTGGAATGATGCGTGTTTTACATTATATTCTTCGGTTGATTAATTCACTCAATATATTTAACTATTATAACACTATAAAATAAGGGATTTTCTTGTAACTAACGTTAATTAGGGTAGAATTGCTTATATCTCGACAATTAAGGCCTATAAATTTTCTCAACGCCTCGTTAAAATCGTTTCCCCGTACCAGGCGTATACTTTACTCGTAAGAACACATTATTCTTGAGAGAATCAGACTTACATCCACAAACTGACCCACTCACTTTACGGATCCCAAGCGAATATCGATACTCTCATTACTAGAATAATTATTATTATATATATATTATAATTTTATATATATATATACATATACATATTTAATTGTATTAAATGTTGAGCCCATAAATTTATCTCCTTCGTATCGGAGACACACGTTAGAACGTATATATATATATATATCTCCGTTTGCGAGAGAGAAATCTGAACACCTCGAGAGGAAACTGGACGGAACGAAGATCGTAGAAGAAGCTAGCGGAAACGAGGATGTAGAATATATATGTACAGGCTAGTGTAACGCGTGTCTACAAATGCAAGGAAGACCGTTACGATATATACTTAACTCTCTGTTTTACGACGTATGGTGGACAAGTTTCCTGGACTATTCAACGATATAATATGCTTCTTCCTCCTCTATATCTTCCTCTCTTACGTCCTCTTCTCCCCGACTTCATCCTCTCTATCTATCTATCTCTTCGTTTCCATCTACCCTTTATATATATACATATACCTTTCTCGAGAAAAGCAAATCTCTCCTCGTCTTTACATTACGCATTTATGTACTATCCAACGATGTCGCAGAGATAACGCTGATAGCATAACACACTCGAGAAGCACATTTACGTGTGTAATGATTCAAATGTACATTACAAACACTCGAACTAGGTGAAATTGTTATTGACCTCGTGGCTCGTGTTTGCATAATTTACTAAGATGTACTCAGATTTCATCTACCTGCGAACCTTCTCTCTTTTTTTTTTGTTATACTCGTGTTTACTTAAATCTGAGTAGTAAAGTGATCCTTCTACCTATGATTATCGATTAACCCCAATGGTGAAAGAGATGTTGCACTTACGCACATATATGTCTCTGATATAGCTATACCTTTTTTTATGTATGCACGACTTCGTTAAACCTACTCGGCTCATTCCTTATGTATCAAACGTCTTGGGAACCTTTGCCAAGTTTAAATAAGTCAATCGGAGTGTCTCGGCTATCTCTCCCCATCTCTCTCTCTCGCTCTCTCTCTCCCCTTTCGATCGAAAATTCCTGGATCGCCTGTCATTTTTTTCCTTCCCTTTTCTATTTTTATTGCTACGCGTCCTTCCGTTCGGACGTAAAGTAAGAGGAAATAGATCCTATACCGACGTTTTACTAGATCGGGATAAATATTCGAAATAACGATGACGAGCTTCAATTGGTTTAAACGGTTTATATATCTCACACACCTGCAAAATTAATTTCATTACGATTGCTTAATATAATTCATTGGATTGAAAGTAAAAATTTAAAACAGTTTAACGATTTATATCGAGAAATTTTGTTCGATTGATTAACCTGGATAGGAGAGAAATCGTGGGGTATAAAAAACTTGGGGTGAATTTTCAATCTGCTAATTATAATTACGATCGTGGCTATGTCCACCAAAGAAAAATAAAGCAAAGTTATTTAATCAATTTATTACATAAAAAATTTATTTAAAATTGTTAGATTTTAATTTTGTTACGTAGTAAAAAGCAGTTTAGAAAGTTCGAACATAATCCACAATCTTAACTAGGTACCATTCATTCGTAAGTTTGGCTGTTAATCGAATCGATTGAATAAATGGTTACGTACGCGGTTTTATTACAACGCATTTATCTCCTTGAAAAGGAAGTGTAACAATGAATTAATAAATCTGTAAATACAATGTGTACAATACGTATAATATATATTAACATAATTGTATGCAATCAGTTTAGTAATAATCGATAAAGCGTGCATTCTATTGTCCGTAAAATCAATTACGTGAATTAACTATCGAATTCGTTGAACAAATTTCTTTCTTTTATCGAATTGAATATGAAGTAATCTTCAGTAAATCAATACTAATAAAATCGCATGATAAAGATTAATTTTGTAATTATTATAAGGGAAAACAGGTTTGGTCAAAGATTCTAGGGACGTAATTGCTTTCTGGTGTGGTTTCTATTGTGAAATAAGGTCATTTAGTTGAGTTAGGTCATTGTTATCAAAATGCTTTCAGCTAAGAATCTTAAATTCGCGGTAAAGCTGATTGTATATAGTTGATATTTTTCAAACTGGAAATTAGCGCGGTAATAAAATATACGCGACGTTATTAATCGTACACTCTTTTCCGTGCAATATCTGTTGTATATACGGGTAAAATGTTTTCTAATAAAAAAAAAACCTTATTTCCAATTTGCATCGTACTTTTGTGCATTAAAACTTTATTTGAAATTTTTGAAAGTTCAATTACTCATTCGCTACGAAGCACTCCATAAAATGTGTATTATACCCATATTCTATCCTGTCGATAAACGATTACTAAATGCATCAAGCATGCATTAAAAACAAACAAGTAATAAGGGAAAATATGTATTAAGAAATACAAATTAAATATCCATCGAAATTTAATAACAAATTTTTCAGTATATCGATAATTAAATAGATACTCGAAACATACCATGCATACATCGTATTTATAAAGCAACTTAAAAGGTTCATTCAAACGAAATGGATAAAATATCGATTATCTATATAACAGCGTGTATTAAAGCTGAAAAGTGGAATTCCGTCGCAACCAAATGACTCAATAAATCCCTGACAATCATCGGTTAAAATGCTCGCGTAAAAAGGGAGATCTTGAATGGAGAGAGAGAAAAAAAGGGAAGTAAAAGAGTTGAAGTAACGCGCAAAACGTTGGAATAATTGAGGTTAAAGCGTCGCGGCTTCTTATTCCGACAAGAATATATATCGTTGCTCATCGAGTGTACGTCGTCGGCTCGATGGGTTTTCGCATTATGAAAATCGATTATCGATATCGATGGGAATAACCGCAAAAGTAGAAGACCATACGGAAACATCCAGACGAAGGAGACAAAACGGCCGTTTAAACTATGTAGGAACGACGTTTGAACTGAAAAGAAGGTGAAATAGATATGTAGATAATGGCTTCTACCCTACATATACCTATATCTATACGTATATATACGCTGAATACCTCCAATTGTCGAGGATTTTACGAGATATACTTTAACGCTGTAAGGAGCTTATTGTTTGAAAATTGAAATTTTTCATATGAAAAACTTCGACGGTCACTTGTAGTTTTTCTTTATAACGAGATAATAAATGGATTTATTTTCCTGAAAGTAGCATATAAACCGTTTTTTCGAATGCTATTCATTGCACAAAAAATAAATTACTATTGTCACGGGCATCGCGACGCGACTTAGGAAGTGTGTGAGAATGAGTTGAGTAACCGATAAGAAGTGCAGGCCTAATTAACGAAGCTTCGTATCGCACTGGTCCAGGATTCGCATCCCGTTATGCAGCTTTTTTTCGTTCGCTCCTCTCCTTCTAATACGCAACGCTATTATTCGAAATAAATGAAATATGATATAATACGCTCACACAGTAATTCAAAATCAGATAAATATCGACGGCACGTGACTCGTAAAAATTAAATACGTAACTCAAAAAGCATAAAGTATCAAGATAAAAAATTATTCTTAGAATTTAAAAGTTATAATTTCTTAAAAGAATTTACATATATATTTATGAGTACCATAAAACTTAAACTAATTAATTATTTATCAGATTAATTTCGTTCATTATATATGTTAAATTGTTTAAAGTTTATAACTGCATCAAAGTCATGTTTATAAAGATACACCTTAATTTCCTCTGACCCGTATTATATAAAACTTTTGAAGCATTTTTATGACCTTCAACATTGAACTATACACGAGCTATTGTTACAGAATACAAAAAAGGTGAGAAGAAAAAGGTAATTATACATTTTAAACTCGATTAAATGTAATTGAAAATTAATTTGAAGCACTTTTCACCTTTTATACTTTGAAGTTACTTGACCAATTTTCGTTCAGTAATAACTACAGGCAGAAATAATTTTTTCGTTCACACACGAATGTCAGTTCCAATCCTCTGAAATTATAATTCATACAAAATTCGAATTAAAAGTGGAAAGAACGATTCAAATGTAGATTCGTTTATTTTGTAATCTGGAACTAATCCTCTTAAGTGCATATTATGCATGCATGATAGGATTATGGTAAATATCATGTAAAGTGTATGTGTGGGTGTGTGCACGCGTGTGCGTGTGCGTGTACGTGTGTGTGTATATACATACACGTGTACGTATACATTGATACAAACAATAGTTAGTAACACTGATATTATTTATTGACATATCAATTAGTTAATTTAGGAATTCATCAATGGTTATATTAATTGATAATTATTTTCGACGTGCCTCGTATATATATATAGGAATATACGTGTTGGATTCGCATTAAATTTAAATGATGTACACATTTAATTAAGGTAACGATCTATTGTGCACAACAAATGAGAATTAATTTAGGTCAGTAGCGAGGAAAAGAGAAAATAATTTTTTAGACCTTCTATTGAAGCTACTTTTCCTTTTTTGTCGAAATAATCGCGGCTAAGCTGAGATTTATTCTACTTAAACCTGAACGTGTATTTAAACTGATGATGAATTCACGGATTATCGTGTTACAATATAATGTTATTAAATAAATGAACTAGTTCCAACGAAGTTAACAATTTTCAATTCATATATATCTTGATTAAAATAAACTATATATATATGTATATATTATAATTTCAAATGTGATATCGCGCGTAAAAATATTAATTTACATTAGAATAGAATATATACATTATAATTATTATCTAAAAGTGAAAAACGTTAAAGTAAAATTCTCACATATATAAAGCAATCAAAATGTAAATATTTTAGGGGTGTATGTAAATTTTGAAATTATAATTCATTTATCCACATATTCTTTTTGTATAGAACACTCACGAAGATTATAATTTTATCCACATTAACATTTTATTATATTTTATCAAACGTATTTAACTATACGGCGGTGTAAGAATTTTAATATAAATTATACAAATAGTGGTATAATACAATTTTTTTTAAAAAATGCATGATATTTTTATTTTATTAAAACGTACATACCATACCGATAAATTCAATGTATACCCGTGCAATAAATGCAAATCTGATTTTGCACGTGTTACTTCACATTATTTCTAGCATTTAATCAAGCGAGCGAAGAAAAACAATAATCCTAAATCCCAAGAAGTACGGGTCCGCGTAATAAAAAATCTTGCACGAATTACTATAGTTAAGATAAAAAAAGGAAGGTAAAAAAAGAGAAGTGGAGTGAGAAGGTGTGAGAAAAAACAGAAGGTCGAAAGCGGAAACAAAGTGATATAGCGCTGCGAAAATCGGTAGGAGATGCAGTATAAGCGAAGACGCGCAGCTGGCAAAGAAACATATAATTTCTTGGCTGTGTAAATTTTCAGTAGGTTCTTCAAGAATCGTCAAAGTCTGTTGGATTTTTAAAATATATATGTATATATGTATCAGACGGAATGTCCCATTGATTAATATATAAATTCTATACATAGACACGTGTACTATACATCTTCTCTTCTCTTGTAAGCAAACTTCTTTAATATTGATTCGTCGTACAATTGTCACTGCATTATTCATTTGGTGAATAATATTATAATCATCGCAAATAGTCCTATAAATTTTAATTATAATTATTCTACGCTCGAGCAGTTAAAATTGTAAATTAGTTAAAGTTCTGGTATGTGTCGATTGTTACGACTATCTCTACAAATCTGTAAACGTGCTCTGTTTGCAAACGATACCGCCTCGTCGATTAGCACTGATACAGAAATACTGTAATAACACTGGGTATTGTTTGAAATATAAATAGAAAAACTTTAAAACGGTCTATTACAAAAAAAAGAATCCGTAAAGAACAGAGAGTATAAAACAAACTAAAAAACCTTTTCAAAAAATTAAAAATATTCTGCAGGGTAATCAAATTTTTCAAAGATTACACTTGTTGTCCCTTTCATAATGAACTAATAAATAAGTTGTACGCACTATTTTACGTGGCTACAGTAACCCGAAAAGTGTACTACATCATGTATACGTACATGTACATCGTCACGTAGAAAATATTGAGTTTATTTTGCATATATATACCAACATTTTTAACGTTGCTGTTACATCGTGCATTTGGGCGAGGCGAAATAATAAATTTGAGCGGGCGACCCCGCATTACGTTCGGTTGCTTCCCCCTACCCCTTTTTAAAGAAAGTTCTGCCAAGTCGACGGCGATTGAAAAACATCGTAAATCCAAACATCGATCCCCAAATCGAGAAACGTTATCTATACCGATCGCAAGGGTAATTTACTATAAATCTCGTGTCAATGTTGTTGCTACGTTATCTACGTGCATCACGATATTTTTTTTTGTACATATGCGCTTTATGCATGTCTTATAACCAAATATAGTATCCAAGTAACAAAATTTGAACAATCGATGGAAACAAAAAATTGATTTACCTGTCGTTTGATATCCTGGCGTGATGGATAAACGACGTACGTCTATCAGTTTTAAATAAAAGTGATTTACACAAGTTTATAAAATGGATGATAATAAAGTTATTTGCACACAATGCATATATTACCCCAAATTTTAATAAATTAACAAATATCGTAACAATGTATTGTATACTAGAATATGCAAAAAATTATTATATCTAATACTATAACCCGCAGAAAAATTGCGTGCAACTTTGAATTACTGGATGACTTTTGTACAGTAATATTGGTATGGTTAATGTATTTTAATTTTTAAAAAAATATTGTGTATATGTTTGCACGTATTAAGTGATGCAAAATAGTTATAATATTTATAGTATATCCTCGTAGTTCGCACTAAATATTATACTATCTTTAGTTTTATCTTTTCATTGTGAACGTATATATACAGGCGCGGCTTAAAAGCTACCTCGATAAATATGATCTATGAAGATTAAACTAATATTTGTTCAAAAACAAGACATTGCAATTTTCTCAGAAAACATTAAGTACATACCTGTAATAAGTATAGTGCATTAAGATTATATTCTAATAATATAGATCCAATTTTTTCTGCAATTTAACTGCATATCATTTGCGTACGTATCAAACGTGGTAAAATTTATATTTATATTTTATCGTGCATAATAATTAATTGCCAATGGAACGTAATTCCAAAAATAATTCAGTTTCTTTGAGACACTCTGGGAAAAAGAAAAACGAGTGGAGCGAAGAAAGGTTAAAAATCATTTGCATAATTTGTACTTACGTATATACCATTCGTTTTATTAAATTTCGAAGACAATCAAGCCGAACCGCACAAATTCAATACGTTCTATTTCCTAATATGAATACAAAAAGAAAAACGAGTATTCGGGTAGCTGCATTCATTCAATAACGAAATGTTTCCTCTGCGCAAAATCCAATCGAAGTAGTGCTGCTGGTGGTGCTGCTGCTGTTGCTATTGCTGCTACTGCTGGTGGTGGTGATGCTGCTTCTTGTGCACCTACAAGCGTCCCTCTGTATTTTCCCTCTGCTGCACCGTAACCTATGGTTTCTTTTTTTGCTTTCCCTGCTCCTTCTATCTCATTCGGTTCGCAATAACTAGCAGTGCACGACGACAACAACGACGACTCAGTACCGTAAATGCATTAAACTTTTTATTTTATCTCGCGGAGCGCAGGCCCTCTTTTTCCCCGTATACAACACCATCGACAGTCATCGAATAATAGGTAACATCGCTCTTCCAACAGCACAGTACCTATAGGTACGTTGAAAGGATTTCCCGTCGCGAGTTTTCTACCACATCGAAGCATGTAAGACCAACAACCACCTATACATGTGTCCATATATGTAAAGTCACACTAGTGCGCACACACGTACATGCGCAGGTATTTACAAGGACACCTCACCCAATAGACACACACACGCACACACGCATACAGACACACCCATACACACACAAAATATAGACTCTTTTTCGTTTCACACTCGACGATTCGTTGATCGATGTATATGTGGTTGAGGCGCAATGCGGTTTCCTTATATACCCTTTTCCTTCGTGGTCTCTCTTTCTACCCTTCGTACGTGTATATATATCTAGATACGTCGGCTCGTTTCGACTCTGCAGGTTCTATAGGGCGACGGCTGCTGTGCCTTTACTTGGCCGCTCATCGCGTGCTTTTGCCTTTCCGGATCTTCTTCTTCTTCCTCTTTCCTTTTTTTTTCCTAAACATCTCTCTTTTCTTATTTTACTACCTATGGTAACTTTTTCTTATTGCTGGTTGACCTGTACACCACTTACAAAATTTTACGGAACTACGAAATATCTTCTCTTGAACCCGCCGATGCGCAAAATAAGGGCGGAATTTTTTTTTACTTCACTACGTGGTTATGCGGTATTTATAGTACTCAGATATTCGTAGTTTAGTTTACCTTTAACCACGCATACATCTGCTTTATAATTTCGGATTAAACAATTTTTAAATACTATATATGAATCATCTATTCTAATTTATATAACTAATAATAATTTCGAGTATTCTTTTTTTGAAAATTTAAATCGGTTTAAACTTTATCGCAGACAGTTTCGCAGAAACCAACCATTTCCTTATTCCATTAAATTATTTGTAACTATTCTACCGATCTCAAAAGTTTACCTAGCAAATAAAAGTCGAGACTCTTTTCTCACGAGGGAGAAGAAGTTGTGTTGATGCGGAAGATGCGAGTTTACTGACTCATTTTATTTTCAGACTCCTCTGATTTTCTAAGACTAGATAAATTTGTCTACGTAAATTTTGAGACCTATTTAATACCAGTAAATTCATTTAATTTACTAAATATACAAATTTTTATTAAAAATTGTTCATATTTACTTATTTATATAATTATATATTTTGTCAGTCAGCTTCAAGATACTACTTTGTGATCGAATTACGTAGTGCTTACTGGTTTTGTTGAACCTGCATACCAACATATCATGATGTATCTTTAGAAAAACACAACATATATATATTATACCCTTATTTACATTTATGAACTCTCAAAATGTATGTATATAGGTATATATACACATTTCGGACATTGCAAAACGTCACGTAGACAACGTCAACTTTTAAATCAACCCTATTTTTAATAATTCTGAGTAACTTTCATAATTTGTGTGAAACGTTAGACATAAAAATGAAAAGACAAGTCTCCTTGTCTCCCTTGAATTTATCACGAGCAACGATGTGCATACAAAATTTGCAAACTTTAATTAACATCGTACAGTACAATTGCACAAGTTTAGGGAAAAAAAGCTCCTTATCCCTAAATTTATTCAGAAAATTTTCTTTTAGTTTTCTACGAACTCTTAATAAAACACTTTATACCATCATAAACTTTTCAAAAGGCTTGACCAAGAAGTTCACGTGAATGAGAAAACCATTAGTTTCTTTTACTAAGTAGTATATGTCGAATTTTTAATTGGTTGACTTAAAAATACAGATGTTTTCATTTCTATTATCACAGATGATTAAATTAATAATTATTGTTAATAATTGTAAAAATGACTATCTAATCGTTAATAGTTGTAATCTACAAAATTATAATTTAACCGACTTGAAGGATATAAATCTATATTGCATACAATCATTTACTGCGTGAACAAGTTTTAAAAACAACACGATTAGATAAAATACGATTAATATCATTCAAGTAGTAATAAGCACCGTGACTGAAGGACGTACGAAAAACAAGTAAGACAAAGTGAGAAAAACAAATAGAAAAATTAAGGAGATCCAAATAGACCATTTTTACGTCTACTCTGTGATTCAATTCCCGAATGACCCTAACTGAATAAACCTACGCAAACAAGACTAATATAAAATCCGGCCCAGTAAATTACGGTTGAACGTAGAATATGATTAGCCGCGTGCATCCTGTGCATCGGCCTCCTTTTTTTTCACCCCCTTCGACTACGTTTTTTTTTGTACGCGACCCTCTTTTACCCCGTATATACATTTAGCTCATTAGCTAATGGAGCTTCATTCCAGGAGATAGAACATGGCAAAGAATTGCCTCTGAAAAATGATTATTATGCTTTTCCTTTTGAATTCATGTAGCAAACAGGTTTTGAGAGTGAAGAGATAAAAAAAAATAAACCATATATAACCCGAAGAATTGATATCGAGACAAACGCGATGCGACGCCACTTTCTTAAGATCGAAGATGAGAATCCGGAAGCCGATAAATCAGAGAAGCGTACTTGGAATTAGTTACCGTTCCATTTTGCATTCGCGTTAAGTAGTTTCTACTCACCCTTCGTCGCTTCTTCTTCTTCTTCTTCTTCTTCTTCTTTTTCTTTTTCTTTTTCTTTCTCTTTTTTCCTCCGATTTGGTCTAATAGGAACTCGAAAGTGAGTTTCTCCTCGTAATTTCCGTAATTTTCCGCGGTTTCTTCGCTTATTTTTTGTTGCTCTACTTCTATCGGAGGGACACTGTCTTCAGGACAAATTCGTTCGAGACCGGAGAAATTTAATAAAGAAAATGAGAACGCGATGATGGAAGATATTTCCATGAAGGTGGAAGGTTTGTTTATCGAAAGAAATTGGTTATTTCTCTGGATGTACAGATATACAATCTTGATATTAAAGGTTCTGATAATTGAATTTTTACACGGGACTGTTGTATTATTATTTCGTTCGGACCTTCTATTTTATATCATACCGCGGAATAAACACCACTATACTTCAATATATTTCTATTAAAATTGAAAATGATAAAATGTCCTTGAAACAAAAAAAAAGAATAATTTTAGTAGGCTTTGAATTTTCTTTATTCACGGTACAATAATTTTTCATCCTTTATTATACAAGTCAATGAGTAACAATGAAGAATCCGTACCATTCAACCTGCTTAAGAGAAAGGATTTATTTTTAAACAGACAATTCCATTGTAAATTATTGTTCCTGGTTCATTTGAAATTGTAATACATAGCACACCAAACTTTTTAAGTAATATAAAACTGCACGAACTTGGTATGTCACCCAAATTTTAGATGTGGCCTTTGCAATCAAGAAAACAGTAGTAAATCAAGGAACCCTCATAGAATATATACAATACTAAGTTTGTACTAAATATGCACAAACTTATTGCGACCTAGATTACTGGAAACCAATGTTGTAAATACTACATCTTTCGCAAGTAAAAGAATAAAGACTGAATCAAATTTTGGAACGTACAATAAAAATATATTTTCTTACACTTTGAATATAATCACGTATACAAGGAGAATTTTCTTTTACAATTTACCATGAAACATAGCAATTTTTTCGAACAGCTGTTATGTCACTTGCTTACCGTGCAATAATGGCCATTTTTATTAAAAAATTCCATCTCTGTATATATTTACATACATTATTCAAGATAATGTACGACATATCTAAATAAAACAAAAATGATTAAAATGTAGAAATGATTTTTCCGAATACGTGATTTCTATCATACATATATCAATGTTTTCGTTAAATAAAACAAAGTTACATTTATTATTGAAAATACACTGATATGCAATAATGTATTGATATCTTGTATTGAAATAATTGTATTATCGTGTAAAGCTTGAACAATACATAATAATTAACCGAATATTGTTCAACAAGGATCAATTTCTTGCGATAACTAAAATTATCGTCGAACGTCAAATATAAATGTCAGTTAAAAATCTTTCAAGCTTTTTATACTCATTTGTAGAACAATAAAGAATATAGATACAAGTGAAATTTGATAAACAACGTACAATTTCGATGAAAACTCCAAAATTAATTAGTTAACCCATATTCTTCGAAGAAACTTGCCGTAAAAGAATTAAGAATAAACATGACAATGGTAGATCCTCTTAATTAAATGTAAACTTGTACATTAATGTATGCATATACAAGTTAAGTTAACAAATAAATGCCAAGGATTTAATTACGCGATCTCCCAAAGTTTTCATCAATGTTCGTGTTACAAGGGATGTGCTACCAAAGTCGCATCGATAATTATCTTTAACACGAACGCGTTACGGTGCAATGGAGCGTGAGATGTTCATCTACGAGAATCGTATAATAACAGATTTCAATTAATTTTGCACACTGGCGACTCGCCTGGCAAATTAAATTATTAATGTCCTTGTCGGTCGTGCGCGAGTACGCGCAACCCCATTCATTAGGGAATCCAGTCCCACCCGCAATCTCGCGCCGAACCAAGTTTCCTACTTGACAAAACCACGGCATTACGTATGCCAACCGGGCAATGTACATATCCGAAATTCTGTTTTGCTGTCTTCGAAGAAAAAAGGAGGTTCGTTTTATCAAGTAGATTCGCTTCCTGAGATACGTTGATTGGATGACTTCAGGATTTTCGGTGAATTTTAGAGAATTGACAGAGTCTTTCGACAGTTTAACCTTTATAAACTATTTTTGTATTAATGGATTTAACGAGATGTCGGACCCAAGTTACAGGGATTTACACCTTTCAACATACGAATTATGTTGGAAATATTTAATTAAAATCTAAGAAAATTCATATGGGTAGTTTAA
Source organism: Theocolax elegans (assembly GCA_026168455.1). Taxonomy (NCBI): domain Eukaryota; kingdom Metazoa; phylum Arthropoda; class Insecta; order Hymenoptera; family Cerocephalidae; genus Theocolax; species Theocolax elegans. The sequence goes on along the minus strand of CM047429.1, from coordinate 58,616,216 downwards.
AACAAAAGCAAAGGCGTGGCGTTTTGATTTTTTAAGAAAAAATAAATTTGTTAATAATAATTGAATATACAATTTTCGGTCGGTAAGTATTGATCTAAAAATACATGTATTTTCAACGTACAAACAAAAAATAAATAAAATTTGAGTATATTGTTTAAAACATGCCTAAGGGTATGGCGTTCAGGATTTTTTCAAAAACTTATTCTTTTGTTTATAAAAAAATATTAAAAATGACCATTTTCTGAGTCCGACATCCCCTTAATACGGCCGTGCATGCATGTATGTATTTGATACAGTCAAACTCAGACGTTCAAAAGCATAATATAAACGCTCCCCTTTAAATTATTTAACCACCAAACCTCTAAAATTTGAATACTTTTATCTTTACCAAATAAACTCTGTTTCTCCTGTACCATTTTATATCTTTATTATAGCTTTCGAATATTTTTTAATTTTAAACGTGTAATCTTGTTTCGTAGATTTGAACACGTTAATTATATATTTATGTTTTATTCTGTGTATATAATAAAATATATAGATTAAACTTACATCTTGGTACTCGTCGTAGTTAAAAAACAATATATAACAATAAAAGTAACTGTAATTCTCATCCCAATTATGAAAGTCACAGATTTTACTTTTCATAAGGCAGCTCGATAAACCCATCAATCGACCAAAGACCAATGAATATCCCACAATTTCCGAGTGATAATCCAAGCTATATAACTCAAGTAATTCAAACGGATCGAGACGCGCACTTCGATCATTACCAAAGGATTCTCAAACGATTGCCTTTGCCGGAAAATGCAGAACTAGCCTTAAGAGAGGCCACGAGCAATCCTTATTCCATCGGGATGAATTCAATAATCTACGATCGCATTAAGGTAGCCGCCAAGGAAAAACTCATTCGACTCCCTTTTCGAGTTCATAAGTGACTGTAAGTTTCTTCAACGTTATTTACGTAGGAATAACAGACCCACTCGATGATCACTTCTCATGGTAAATTTTCCGTTGAATCCTCATGAATGCAAATTAAAATACCCGCGATTTCCTCATTCCGTTTTATCTCATTTTGTCCTTCGGTGTAGAGTAACCTGTGTTTTATTTTTCTGTCCTGAAAATTGCTTCGACAAAAATTACTCCACTTGATGAAGTGGAATTGGACGCTCAACTATTTAAAGGTGTTTATAGTTTAACTACATGTTAAAGTATACATTGTCTATATAAAATTTTAAAGTTGCTTTCATAAATCATGTAAAAATTTTTTGATATTTTCATTGTTGTAATTCATTATTGTTATAAAAGTTTAGCTGAAAGTGTATTTATGTCAATGTGTACAAAATATCTAAAATAAAGATACATTTATTGGAACAGTTCTACATTAATTTTTGGTAATAATAATTTTTACAATAATCGTAATTACAAATTTTTCAGCTGACTGTAGTTTGCATGGTTTATTTTGTCAATCGATAACCAAAATCCAGCTGCAGCATCAATCAATAAATTCTTTTTAATGTCTCTACAGACTTAGAGCTCGTATCATTGTGTGTCAAATAAATTATAATGAACAAGTGAAAAAGCAACATTTTGACTTCATATATATATATATATATATATCATCTTAATCCTATTTTAAAACCTACATTATTTACGTTATTTACGGTTATTTTCTTCTTGTAATACCTATCAGGCTTAAATTTTTCATGATATTTTACATCTCTGCGTATACCAACTATTGGTACATAAATAGTCATTCCTGGTTTAACAGTATATAGTTTTACACCAGGCAAAGCTGATGGTAACTCAAATGGCACTTTGCAAACTCGATCGGTAAAAGAAGCTGGAGGGTGCTTACGTAAAGTTTGGTTGAAAACGGCATCAAGATAAGGCATTCCGATAATAGCTTCGTAATTCGGTTTTCCATCAGTTTCACAAAGCACTTGGTCGATATCGTTTTGCAATCTTTTTGGATATTTGGAATGGCAGCAACTTTGTGGACCATTAAGCACATCTGGGTAGATGTGGTGTCGAAACCACAAAAGAAAAAGGGAACAGCGTATACGCAGTTATTTCTGTAAAGTCCAGTTTATGGCCGGCATTGTCCTGTTTTATTAAAAAATATTTAAAAATTCGAAACATATATATAATAAAACAAATAATTCAAATATTTAAAAATAGTCATTTTACATTAATTTAACATGGAATGTAAAATAATTTTACAAAAATCTTCAATTCTTTTAATGAAAATAATTGTCTACGTCTTACAACAAATGTTAAAAAATAATAAACAAAATCATAATTATAGAACTATGGCTAATAAAAAATTAACAAAATTTTATATAAAAGCTTTTTGTAAATAAAATACTTAATACAAAAATTACTTATACTTATATATTTTTGGTCTTATATCATTAGCAAGATACTTTAAATTAACTTATAACGTAAAATAATTCTTCGTTAAAAAAATACGTAATATTACATGTCTGTTCGTTTAATTCCTTCATCCTTGTAACGGATTACAGTTTCAGGATAATAAAGAAGTTGAAAATAAATATAAAATACCCGAATTAAAATTAGAATGAATTTATTTGAGTAATAATTGAGTACACTGAAAGAAGAAAGTCGCCGAGAAAAGAAAACCTCGCTACAAAATCGCACACCTTTTTGCATACGCGTAATATATAGGTTACCTGTTACACGGCATTAGCTTCGGTGAATTTCTTCGCCTTTTCAAATAATATAATCTAAAACACGAAGGATCTTGCAGGTTTTGCAACTTCTTTCGTAGCCTGATAGCCATTATATAGGTTTTCCTATCCACGCACGTATTACCTATTTGGAAAAGTTGAAAACAGGTATTCCCGACGATGTATATCACAGCCTCAGGTACACCTGAGCAGATATGGCTTCTAGGCCACAGGCGTACCCGTGCACTAAGAAATACATTATAAAATGTGCAAGAGTATCTTTAAAAACGAAATTAATTTCGTATATCAATTTTCAGATTGATTTCCTCTCAGCTGCTATCCTCTACACTCAAGTTTGATGAATTAGAAAGAACCTTATTTACGCTTATAATGTATATAGTCGGTCGTGGCTTCGCATTTTGCACTCGCAACACTATACAGCTCACTTTGAAGAGTTATTCATTCTATTTGTTGTAAAAGTAACTAATATATTAATATTGCTAAGAATTATAGTGTATTGTAGATTGTTAAAATTAATACAAATTAAATTTAATTGAAAAATTAATCACAGATGTTTATCTAATATATATATCCATGACAATAATCTCTGATATAATAATAGTCGTACTAATGATTACGTTAAACTATTTCGGGTCTAGCAAATTTATGTTTAGTAATTTTATTTTTTCGCGAAACATTTAATTACAACATTAAAAACAATCTTCTCTCTACGTTCTAAATGAAATTCATTTTTCGGATCCTTCAAAGTATCTATATTATAAACTTAAGAAAAATATTTTTGATATCGAAAGAAATTTTACATCCTTCACCGAAAAAAATAATTTCTTACTTTAAATAGAATTCTTCTTAAATGTGACCCAAGTAGAAATCTGCTTAATATTAAATGAATCTTCTTTAATAAAATTATATCTCCTTCTATTCAGGATAAACCATGTTATTCTCAATTTTAGAAAATTCAATTAATATCAAGCATTTTTCTTCTTGGGTTATATATTTAAGAATAATTCTACTTGAAATTAGAAATTCTTTTTTTTCGGTGTTAACGTATACCAATATAGTTTAGAGTACTGAAATGACGTCATATGACTTCATAGGATGACTGGCCAACGTTTGACCTTGGTTTCATTTTCGATATGCTTTTAGGCAAGTATAGCGATAGGTTACATAGACTGAAACCTGTATGAAAAGGTTCTTATGTGTGCCTAACCAATTTCTGTTTTAATACAAAAAACTATAAAATTAAAAAAACCTATTTAATTTTTATTATTGTTACTGTTATATTAATTACCTAGATTTATATTTGCAGTATTACATAAAATATTTATTTTTACTTAATTAAATAAAAACTTGAGATCACGTAAATTACAACGCTTACATTTCCATAATTACGTAATTTAAATTTATAAGGATAATTGCACATTTGTTTCTAACCATACGTGTGTATGTAAGCGCGCGCGCATGTGTGTGAGTGTGTATGCGTTCAGCAAAGCTACTGTTTTTATACACTTTTTCATATCCCCATGCGCTCCCTGTAGCTATTTATCGTTGAATAACCTTTCGCTTTTCTTTTGTAGTAGTCTTCGACAATTTATGCTGACTGAATCATGTTGTTGTACCATGCTTATATTCAATATTTTCAACTTGTAATCAAATTTTATTAAAAAATTAACCATATGCTATTTAATTTAATATTTAATAATCTTTTATTTAATTTGTATCATATGTATCAATAATTAAAGTGAACACATAGTTATAAACGGTACAAGTAAAAATAATCTATAGTTATACAGGTAATACAGATGGGAAGATTATTATAAATTGCGGGTTCTACTTAAAAAGTTTGTACATATAACAAATTTAATTTAAAGAATTAAACATACTTATTCAAGAAAATTTATTTGTATAAACTTATAAATTTGTATCAAACTAATTTCTTTAGTAAAAAAAATAAGTTGCTAAAGCGATATATTTGTCAAAAGGAAATACAATTGAATGTTATATGTGGATAATAACCCAAACTATATAAAACAAAAACAGTAAAGTTCAAAATTTGGGATATACGTAGTTAAATATAAGAAATTATACCGACGTATAGGAAAAACAAATATCAATATGATTTTTATTTTGAGAGGGAAGTAATAGTGATCAAGTATAGATGCGAGGAAAACCAACAGTAATCGATGTTCTTACTTACTTTTTCTTTCTCAAATTATTATTATTATTTTATTATACGTAAGTGTTAAAAATGTTACATATAATTAAGGATTACACAAAAATAGCAAAGTGGTGCACTAAGTAACTAAGCGCTATCCGTTTACTCGCTGCGCTTTTGCGTATCCAAACTACTGAGTTGTATAATTCGAGAGGCCAACGCATAAACAGTAAGGGAAACGAAACCTGTATTGTATACTTATTATACATTAAATACATTTTATTAAACTATCACCTTTGTATGCTCCTTTCACATCCTGACACTCCAAAGAAGTCTACAGTAAAGACATTTTTATACGAATAACATATTTAATTATAAGAGTGTCATATTCTAAAAAAAAACAGTAACACACACTCGGACAAAAAGAGGAAATACATAACGTAGCTAAAAAAAATGTAAGAAAATAATAATACACGGAAATTCACGCGCGCAAAGTAAAATGTGTCATGAAAAATGTAAAACTTTAAAATAGCAAATGAAATATAATGTTACAAAAAACAAGATAAGTAATATTGCGCATAGAATTTTGCGTAAACCAAAAAAAGTAATAAGTAATTTTTAAACAAAAAAAAAGGAAAGAAGAAACGGTAAGAAAATTTAAAGATAAACAAAGTAATCTAATAAGGAACGAACGCCTTTATCATGCGCCAAAATAGAGGGTACTCAAAACACTAGCGGAAAAAATAAATCGAGCAATCCTTTCCTTTTGACAATCAGCATTACCATAAACAATGCGCATTTGCTCTGCGCGACACCGCATAAATAAAGCAAAACGAAATGAAATTTCACTCTCATTCTCTCTCTCTCTATCTCTCTTTCTCTCAGTCCTTTTCTTCGTGGTCGGACGTACCAGTAGCTATGTCTGACTTTACTTCCGTTTCTTGCATTCTTCCTTACTTTTGGCCTTTCAACGAAACTCGTCGTACGAGCGTCAACCCTCTCTAAGATACAAACGAAATTCATTTCGTAACGTGAACTGCTCCTGGTATAATGATAAATTTTATTTATGACAATCTGATCTCACAGATGGTCAACTATAGAAAATATTTACTTTACTTCATTTTTCTATATGTAATTTGATTAAATGTTCCTTATATAAGCTTGTATAAATCAGGTAAAACAAATTCTACTTCATTCCGTTTCATTGCAATTTTAAGTGGGTACGTGTAACACTTGATCATTTTCATTAATTTTAACTGTGTTCTTTTTTTTCTTCTAAAGATACTAAGTTTTAATTAAATTGTTGATTTCTTATTAAAAAGTATAATTGAATTTTTATCAAGGTGAAATAAAATTTTATTCTCTTATATATAGGATAATAGAAAAGCTCGACGCGCTTTTGTGTTTGGCAACTTTTGTCTGGTTACTTTTTTTCAAGGGTACAATTTTAAAGGAATAAAAAATAAATCGCAATTTTTTAAAGTTGACGAAGAAGAGCGAAGGAAATTAAAATTTAACGCCAACTCTTAATTGAATTAAAATAATTGATAACAAACTTGACGTAAAACAAAGAATCGTTAATAAAAAAAAAATTACAGCATTAATCCATTATACATGTGCGTTTAAAAGTTTCGATTCAACCAAACAAATTTGACATTTGTGAAATATTGTTTGGCTGAAAAGTTATGCAATTTTATTTAGTAACTATAAATTAATCAACTGTATATATGTATATATACACACACACACAAAGTGTATTCGAATAATACATCAATCCTATTACGTTAAAGACGTTTGTGTATCACATAATCTCGTAATACCTTCTTGCATATAGGAGTTACAATGGAATTGTCAAATCTTTAGAGAGACAGATGGCATACTTGGAAGCCTCGGCAATTTCCTTTATGTGGCGCATACAGTGCGAAACTACACGTTATCCAAATGTCCGCGTAATGTACCGATGTACATAACCCATTAAAGACGAGTAGCTTCGGCGCCTTGGCTCTTACAAAATTATCGTGGAATTAGCCAGGTTTAGGTATATGTCGGATAATAATTATACAATTCCATGGGCCTACTTCCCTAACGAATTAATGATCTCCCTAGTGATGCTATCTTGTTGTACGTCAAACGCGAAATATCTAGGAATCGAATGTAAACGTCTAATAAGAAATTTTGAAATAAAATTATATCAAAAAAATTGACAATGTTTTTATACGATAATGTTTAAAACTGACTTTACGTTTACGATCTAATTGCTCTTATTTTTACCAACGAAGCAACATTTCTAGAAAAAAAAAAATAGATAACGTTACATTATTCTATCACTCAAGTGTATACGTTATTGAAACAATTGAAACAATCTGGACGTATTTTCAATTTTATTCCTTACAAAAGTTATCCAGAAATAATGTTAACTGAAAATCAGTAGAATATTGTTATCTTGTCGATAACATGTTGTTGATTGAATATTAATAAACCTACAGAAACGGAAAGAGAAATGACGTTGGAAATTATTTTACATACACGGTGAAAATTGTATCTCTACTATTATTACACACATCTGCAAGAGATGTGTACAATGTTTATGAAATATCGGAATATTTTATATCTTAAGACAAAATAGTAGAATTGTTTGAGATTATTAATAATATTTAGCGTATACGTAGAATAGGATACAACGTTAAACACTTACTGAAACTAATCACTAATCAGATGTTTCAACGATCACTAAATAGATAAATACAAAATTTTAAGCTGAATTTAATAATAGACGGTTTAAAGGCATATAGTATGTTTTATATCGTATATGTAGTGAAAAATGTAAAAGTCAGACAGATAAGAAATAAGAAGGAATTTGTAAAGGAGGAAAAAGAAAGAAGGAATAAAGTATCTCCTCGAAAAACTAGCGAAACAAAATAACGAGCTCAGAATGCTATAAGTAAAGCACTAAAAAAACTTGGTTCGTGCAAGAGGACACGCAAGTGTATAGAAATAAGAAACTCAATAAACCTAACTGAAATGATCTTTTATTTCGTCTGATAGAGTGATATGCCAAACTCGGGAAATGGTACTTCAAAATATAATACATAATTATTAATCACATGTCTATTTTTATTTTCAATTGAATTTAATCCTAATTATGAATCCATCGAGATATACATAAAAGAAATAATATCAATAAAACAGTTAATTCATAATTAATGAATAATAATCAGTATGATTATTTCACCAAAATAGGTATATATCTACATAGAGCACCTGAGGCTGTTTGCAAGTGTTTCTATTTGAATAGTATATATGTAATGGAAAATTAATAGCTGTATCATATTGTAATCTGATTAATATTACATTTTAAATATTAAATTGCAAAGTAACGTATATCTATAATTCTCTATACGAGATCATATTGTAATAGGACCCAATGTACGTATTGTGTTTGCAATGTTAATTAATATGCTAGCTTGAATTGATTACATGCGGATCGCAAACATCGTTACAACCACTATATGCGTTTTAACAATAAGTCTTCTTTGTGATTTTACAGCATCCTCGTGTGACATGGTGTTCAATAGCGATACGACAAAAACGGGCCTAGTCACGTCGCCGGGCTATCCAAATTCATATCCACCGAGGACAAGGTGTACATACGACTTTCGGGGTCGAGGTAAAGAAAGGATACAAATAATCTTTCAAGACTTCGACGTATCGAAATCTCCCGATAGTACGAAAGAGTAAGTATTTTGAATTAACGTTTTTATAATATACATGCAGGGTTTAATTGATACATGGTAAATTAAAAGCAATTGTATTTGATTTATTACTTTGAATTCACTAAAATTTTTTCATACATTATTATTGATAGATGTGATAACACATAATAATATTATTTATTATTAATGCTCGGATTAACACAGTTCCTATTAGAGTATAAATGAATTATAATAAATCTAAATAAATAAAATGTTTGTATTTAATGTGTACAAAAAACCTAATTCGTATGGACATTCTAAATGTATCTAATCCTCTGTGATTCTAAGTACCTGACAAAAGCCCAATAAATATATGATGGGCATCATCTAGATTCGAAGTAGAAACTATGATAAAAGCCATAAATGGCAACAAAGTGGAAGAAAGCATTGCAAGAAAATTCGACGGACTAGAAATTTACCACTAAATTTAAATTCTAATATTCATATATTCAGAACAACCACAATTCAGATTTAATGGATTCTTTTTACATTATTTTTCAATAGAACATCGAATTTATATAATGTCGTTAAAAACTAGTTTTACTGTTAGTGAATAATACGCATTATTTTTCTTAAATATCTAATCTAAAATATGCATAGTATCGAAATTGATGGGAAGATATTACGTTATAAGTCTAATATAATATCCAAAATTTGATGATATATTGCCGAATTTCCCAAACTACAGTGCGCAAACATACCAGTAATATTATCTCAATAGCATTGTTAGTTTGTAAATACGCAGTAACAATCGGCAGATCGTAATATAATTGAAGTACCCAGAATGTCTAATCGAAATTAATGTAACTGCGGAAAATACAATGATAATTTTGAAAAACAACTATAAGGGTACATATAATCACAGATTTTCATCGGTCCCCAACTGTATATATAAAACTTTTTTCGTTTAAAATCACTGACGACCCCTTAGATTGTACAAGTAAATATAAATAGAGATCCAGTTGTAACAGTTGAAAGTGAATCGATATAACAAACAATGTAACGAGTACAAAATTTCCAGCTGCGAATCAACGGACTCGCTGATAGCGTACGTGCACATAGAAGGAAAAATGGAGAAAATCGATTCGTTTTGTAGCGAGACGCCACCAAGACCTTTAATGAGTAATGGTCCTCGATTGTTCCTCGAATTTCACGGTCTCACATCGTCGCGCCACGCCCGAGGCTTCAAAGCTATCTATTCCTTTACCGAAAGTAAGTGTTCGTACTATATAATGTGTGCACGCACATACACGCGCACACTTCGTACACACACACACACACACACATGTTATATCTACATATATGTACATTCAATGTATTATCACTGTATATAGTAAAAGTGTCGAGTTGACGAGTCTTTCAAATATTCATTTATATGATAATTAATAGGGGCTCGTGTTATAATTAGAGACGGGTGTATTGCACCGATGTCACACGGTCGTCCGGTTACGGATGCTCACTATGTATGTATGTATGTATATATATATGTATGTATGTATATATGATTATTCAGCCCGTGAAGCGTCCATATGTACGTTAATGTTTCATTACTTTTACATTATCCTAGTAATTAATGTCTATAATATTAAGTACTAATTAACGCGCTGGCACTTTTTTCATTATAGATTCCGAGTTGAAATGTCGTTTAAATAATAACTGCATTTATGCATCACTTGTTTCATATAAGTTTTCTTTAGTTTGCTATATACATGTTTAAATCGGACTTTCACGCGCGGATTTGTAATTTAGCATAATTAATTAACTCTCAACGGCAATAATTAAACATCGTAATTAATGAACTAAACAAAAGAGGGTGGGTCCCATTTAGATACTATAATTTTAAAATAAAGTACGTTTACTCGTACGTATATTACCGATGAATTCGTTCGCGTATTGAAATAAACAACATTTTATTTAATTTGATTGTATTAGTATGAAGTATAATTAAATATTTAATTGTCCCATCAATGTCAATTAATGATAAATTATTACCAATTTGGCCGTCGAACAGTTTAGTAATTCCAGACGGAAATATCGGCTAATAAATTGCTACCAATTATTTGGAACAATTTTCAATCGAATTTACCCAACAGTTTTTTTTTAATGTTCTGGAAATTACTGGACAATACCGAATAACGTTTAAAGATTGGACTAAAATTTACAAATGTACCTATATATTTATAGTCAATCAAGATGAACATTTATATTTTTTATAAATCAATTGTTAACTCTAGGTTCGTAACCAATTAGTTATACAACGCTAACCGTGTGTATGGTTAAGTTTGAATTTCAAGCTATATATAGTACTTTGCAAAGTTTCACTAATGATTAAGGAGATCGGATTAAACGAGTGCTAAATCAATCAGAGATATTTTACTCTTTCATTTTCAATTCAATTTTCAGAAATCCATAAATCATTTGCCAAAGTTAATAGACGAGCCAACTGTTGAATAGACCTTTAGGGATGATTAATCCAAGATGCGCAGATACTGTTATTACTTATATGATAATGTGTAATATTTCAATTTACTTAAATTTCTTATCTCCCAACTTAATTAAAATGGTATTAAAATGCTATATACATATCATCATGCTCAGAGTAATTATTACACTATTTCTATTCTGAAATAAAAGGATTAGGATCTATGCGAAAATTGGAAACCAACAATAAAATACTTGTTTATACATTTCATTCATATAAGTACAAATAATTTGATTCTGATGTTTCGTTTAAAGAAAAGTTTTATATCCCAAATGAAGTATTGATCTAACCAACCTTTTTTCTATAATATGTTGGGTTTAACATTACTCAGTTATACTATGCTAATCGTAAATGTAAAATAAAATAAATGCAAAATTTTCAATGAATTGAATAAAGATAATCCATAATTTATTAGTATTTGTGAAATAAACTAGCTCGCCACGTGCGGCTTAAGGCCGTCGTGACTCGCCGCTTCGGAGCTTTTTGCATATAAGGCACGACCGTGTATAGCTCGCGCTTCGTGCTCGCACCGTTTGTAAGTGTTGGGTGAAATACCTGACTCAACAATCCAACTTTTATTAATTTTCTCAAAGCTTGGGATTTTTGGCCTAATACTTATCATCTTCGCCTTCGGATCATGTCACAATTCACACGTACTGCGATATGTTTAATTTTATTGCGAAAAAACGTGTTTTCTTGTACTTTTTTCATTATTTTGACCGTTTTTCTCTATTTATCTTTGAAAATATTATTCTGAACGTAAAGTGTACAATAGCAAAAAGTTTTGTTACTTTGAGACAAACATTTCGTTCGTATAAAGTTTTCATGTAGGATTAATACATTTCAAGATAATGCTACATAACCGTTTTTAAGTAATTAAAAATAATGCCATAACTTAAAGTGTTTCAGTGCTATTGCCGGCGTATATTCAGTGACGATTATCTAATTATATTATGACGAAGTTACCCTGTAAATCTCAACAAAATCGGTCAAAAATTGACTGAGTTATATACACGATTACATATATACGTACATCCATATATACATTTTAGTGAGAGGTTAAACAAAATACAAAAAAAAAAAAAATTTTGAAAAATGATCTTCTTATATTTAAAAATAGATATAATTTTCAATTGCATAATTTTATAAATACTATTATCTCTCGGAACGTATATATATATATGATTCCTATTATTTCTTTAAATTTATTTGATTAAGTGAATGATCTGCCATATGAAGAATGTGTGCAACAGTAAAGTCATTTCCACAACACAATTTATCAGAATCCCATAATCCAAATGCATTGATTTATAAAGTTTGACGTATTACTGGTACGCACTTTCATACAAAGACACTTTCACATATTTAGACAAGATATAAGAAGAATAAAACAAAGGTACGCGCAGCACTCAAGCTTGAAAATTCCGTTCGCTGGTAATTCCGAGTAATCCGAAAGTAGGACGGATATACAATATAGTTGCACCCGCACCGTCTTTTCCCTAAATATTTGTCTCGACTCCCTGCGTCAGATACTTTAGTCAGAAATACGCGGAAAACGAAGAGACTCCCGGAGACTTTCCGATGGATTTACGTTTAGCTAAACCGGCTCTCACCGGTACAACTTGGGGAAACAACGCCGTTTTCCCTCGAGCTAAGGCGTTATATACATATGTGCATCTATGTATCTATGTATCTATGTATATATATATATGTATGTATGTATATGTATATGCATAAAAATATACATGTATGTATTTGCATTTGTTTGCGCGTGTATGCAAGCGCAACGTTATATATACATCACACGTATCAACGTGACCCGGAACTTCCACGGCCGTATAACCCCAGCTTATGCGCTTTAAATGTAACCTTGACGTTTTCCGAGGTAGCTACACTCTCTTCTAAACTTTGGCGTTGCGACCGAGAGGAAACCCTGATTCGAGGATGCTGCGGCAAGAAAGGAAAACGGATTTAATGAGCACAACGTATATACCGAGTATATGCATTTCACGCTTTCCTCTCGCTATATCCACCTTCCTTCTTTTATTCTTTTTATTTTATATACGCGGATATACGAATTTTCGGTGGGAATGTCACCAGAGAGAAATTAAATTCCTGTAATTTGGGCATGTATGAAACCCTACAAACTTGAATTATTCTCCGCGGGCACCTTTTTTTCCACTGTATTTTTAACTCTGTTGTCTTTTTAAATTTTATGCACGTGAAACTTTTATTCTTATGATTCTAAGCTCGGAACTAGGTATCAAGAATTTACTTTTATTCGAGTTGTAATTATTTCATTAGATTTATTTAAAATCTAAAAGTATTACAATTACAATTATTCTATTTGGAGTAATTGAAACTTCTACATGAATAATTCTTTACTGTTTTTCTCATCGAATCAAAAGTTTAAATACGAAAGCCTTAAACAATTCAGACGTTCTTCTTTTCAAATACATATATATATATACCATCAATCATTTACCGACAATAAGAACGTAACCAATTAATTCAATCAATATTTCATACAGGAATTAAGTAAGAAACTCGATATAAATTGCTTCGTAATAAAACTAAAACTTTCTAATCTACGGCTATTCTATTTTTTAATGTACCATAAAAGTATTTTAAATGACAACACAACCTCTTTGAACTTTTCACCTAATAAAAATAATCATCAAATTTTATTATGCATGGCACTTAATATATTTAAAATTTTATATTTAATAAATTACATTGTGCGCAGAATGAAATAAGAAAAAAAGAATCTATTATTCGCGCGACATTCTCTTATAACTTTGATGGAAAGCTTTGACAAAATAAAAATAAAAATTCACTTTTCCACCAGAAGGAAAAGTTGGGAAAAGTCCGATCAAACTTTACTAGGTTATGTAGCACTATGGATCCAACTTACAAAGCTCCACGCAGCATATATATATATATAGGTATATATCTACTTACTCACATTACAGACAAATATAAAAACAAAAAAATATAGTTACAGTTGTTCTTGAACTTGCTTTCTTTAAAAAGTCATAAGTCGATTTTACATTTTTAAATTCAACGATTTTTCTGTATGAAGTAAGCTACTGCTCCATATAATGTAATCTTTAAGCATTTATACTTATAAATACATAAAATTGTTTAAATAAATCTTAGTGTACGACTTGCATCGAAATATTTAATATATACAGAACTTGCAGTATAATACCGACGTATTATTCAATCTCATTTGATCTCCTTTTGTGGCTAAGATAATCGTAGAAACTTTATACTTAAACGGAGGTAAGTTGTTTTTTAGTCGAGATTTGGATATAACTTCATCAAAGTTTTAATCGTTTTAACTGCAGTTAATGCATCAATTCGTTTATGAAGAAGGTGGCGAAAAATAAGTTTTTGGTTTTCACCCAAGGAAAAAAACAAAGTAATCTTGATGTTATAAAAGAAATAAAGAGGATTATATCAAAATATCGATTATCTTCGAACAAAATCATCTATTATATCAAGGAATGTAATTAATACGTTATTAATTAAAATAAATATTAAACATAAAATAATGATATTGTTCTAAAAGTAGTAATCCAATCGAAACCAAAAATAATAATGAGTATTCTCCTAAATGATGGCGATCGGGCAAAAAAAAACACCAATTATTATGAAAATAAATTAAACTTAACTCGAAGACACAATTATAATGGAGAAAGTGTTTAGCATCGTGAAGCAACTTATCAATAGATCCGATTATAATTTGGTATAATTATTTTCAAAGTTATCATCTGCATGCACTATATAATTATTATCAACATTTTCTTATCTTTGTATTGAAAATACAACTAATCACGAAGCAGCATCCTTCTATTGTTATATTCTCTCTTAGCGTATCAAAAGCAAATTCTTCAAAGTTAAATTAAAATTTCTCGCGTATGCTTTCCATTATTTTTAGCTATGATGAGCAAAATCTTCATTTTAAACTGTTTTCACAAAGAAATTTAATTAAAAGTTATTGAAATACAAAAAGAAATAATTGAAAAATCAACCTTATTAATAATGTAATTAATAATCTACAGCAAATAACGATCATTTATTTTAAATTTATTACACATTCGTTGACACTTCTCAATCCACACACGATCACCATAAAACAATCCAATTTAAGATTCTATATTCATAACGCAGTAAATAGATTTATGTCTATTTTAATATGCAAACCAAAAACAATAATAATCAATTAATGTAATTAAACAAATTAATATGAAAACGACATGCAATTAGGTTATTTGTTACAACACAACGTTCCGCGCCGCGTAATTACTGTAGAGCAAAATCATATTTGGCGATACATATATGTATATAATATTGTGAAGAATACATTAGCTGATTTCAAATTTCGAATACTATTCTATTTACATATACATAAATAAAATTAATTGTACACATGTTACAAATAAAAACGTGCAAGTTAAAGGTTTTGAAATTTTAATTTTTAAAATTATAAAAAATGTGTAGAATAATTATTTCTGCAATTAAACACATAATTTTGTGAATATAGGATCAAGTCGTCCCATTAAGTCGACAATCTGTAACTATCACTTAAATTCAATTCTTCACAAATGAACCTCGTTAAAGAGAATGAGGGAAAATAAATTCTCAAGCCACAACCAACTTTGGAATGAATCAGCTGTTTAGCCAATTTGGTGGTCGCAGCGACGCCGCAATTTACATATACAAACTCCGTGCGAACGTACCTCAGTGGCAGATGTGCGCGCGTATTGCAACACTCGTCCTATAATCGACGACAATTCCCTTGTGGTCTAGTCGACTGGACATAAATTGCCCATAACATGGATTATTATAAAAGTTCCCGCGTGAGAAACTTTATCAATTTTACAAATTCTATTCTTACGGATTGTTTTTTTTTTATCTCATTCTTCGTTCGAAGTTGCTGCTTCCGGTTCACCGAATAATATTTTTTTCTCCACCTGCGGCTTTATTTGGATTTTGCGTCAGAGTTTCGAAAGTTGCATCGACGGGTCTTCTTTGGTTTTCGACTTTGCGGATGCGCAGTGAAGTTGGGACTTATACAGTAGCTTTAGGAGGCCAATAGTGGGCGGTCCTCAAAGTACTTTCGATACTTTTTATACTTGTGGGGCTTGGAATCGTTCAATCTCTGCTTTGAGGACTCGATTGTTTTAAACTTGGCTTATTTTTGCTTCAATGAATACTTGTTTTATTTTTCTTCCGCTAGTTCGAAATTGTTACGGTTTCTCTTTATTTTGCAATTCGATAGTTTGTTCTAAATACACATTTTTAGAAATGTGAGCTTTGGTGTAAAATAATATAAAAAAAAATTAAACAGTGTAACCAACTACTTATAATTATTCGAACCTTTCAAATATACAAAGAAATATCTTAAATTCTGATTACTGCGCGATTTTCACAGTTATAGTGTCTATAATATTTTTTTTTTCATTTTAATAGGAATATTCATTCGTTTTAATGGACACTCTTTAGTTCGAGCAAAGATTTTCCATTAACAAAGAATCTTTAGATAGAAGTTTTGCAAGTAATTTTAATTACTCAACGATGCACATAGAAAATGACAAAAAGACGTTGATATAAAATGTAACAAAGATATACAAAAATCAGTATAATAATTGTAAAGCGTTTCATAAAAAAAAAAACTATTGACTAAGAGAAAGAATGCTAAAACAACAAATATTATGCTGAATTTTCATTCAAACTTCATGTTAAAACTAAAGACAAAAGGGTCGTTAAAATTAAAAAAAGAAGAAGATGTTTTAAAAGTAGAACTTTACTACATTATGCTTTTAAAGCACAGTAAATAAAAATTTAATTTAAATAATATATTTTTACATTGATTATTTTAATAAATGTGTCATCCTATTACACATATAAAAATATTTCCTATTTAAAGAACAGTCTCTGTGACGCATATAACGTGGAAACTTGGCCATAAAATAATCAACAACGAATTTCGCTTTGAATATCCCTTAATAATTTATATATAAAAGAACTTTTTCTTGCACATGGTAACGGATATACGGACAGTGAATGTACAGGTCAATTACAAATTGTTGAAACGAAAGAATAATTCTACATAGCGAAAACAAGGGTTGTGCAAAAAACATTTAAAAGCAGTAGAATTTATCGCATTATATAAAATCCCCCTATATTACATATTCACAATGCAAGAGTATTTGAAATATCGACATTAATGTACCTCGTCGTATACATCGAATTTCTTTTTCCGATAAATGTCCCTTTTCTAACAAACCCGATCTCCATTGCTGCGATCCACGAAACAATTATTAAAACACGAGTGTACATCTAAAAAAAAGCAGCAAATAAAATGTTTGATAATCTTGAGTTCGCTATTACATGTGGGATGTACACAAAGATATATTCAAGCTTGACGATATATACGAATTGAGTTTCAAAGGGAAAAACTGCTACACCAGGCATCGGAAATCCGCACCCTATCGATAAGGTTAAACTGACTAGCTTCGTTAACTGGCACCGGTATATAGAAGAATAGAAGCATCAAAGTGGTAAAGTCTAAAGTAAAATGTGAAAGAAAAACGGGTAGAAAAATGAGAGACGTATAATAATACAAAAGAAGAAAATTATTAAGTTTTTCGCTCATTGTCGATAAATATGCTGTTTGGTCAATACGACGAAAATTACAATAACCATTTTTTTCACTTCATTGAAAAATGGAGATTATACGATTATCGAAATTTAATATACTATTTTTTAATAATTAATTATTGTATGTTTCACAAGTTGAATAACATAAAGATAAAATGTTAAAACAAATAGTACGTTAGAGTACCAAATGAAAATAAGAATAATTTAAAAAATTATACGACAATTGTAGATCTCTATAAACTCGTTCAAAAATCTAATAATAACTTAAAATTTATAAACCGCAAAATCTCCACAGAGACCAAATGGGAGCAAAGGTTGAATACTTTTGACAATCGAGATGGTATAAACTCATACGACTTTGACATAAAACACGTAGAATACTATTCGTTCGATCTACGACTCTTTACTCTTGGCAAAATTCATTGACGTAATGAAAAACAGCGAACGGAATATATAGAAGAAGAAAAAAAATACATAGGAGACAGACACAGCGCCCGTACAACGAATTGTTCGGCAGGACTCGAAACAATAACGCAGCCATCGAACACGACCGGAATTGCCCGCGGTCAGCTGTTCCGTTTCTACGCAATTTTTTCCCCTTTTTCCTTCTCTTTTTCCGACAAATGTGCGAACGAATTCTACCGAAATATATGAGATTGAATCCAAAGTTGTTCTTTGCTGTTTTCGTGGGTGTAAAGATGGAAGGCCCCCGGGCGACGAAAAATATATACAAACTGACTATATATATCGTATACCTGTTAAAGACATCTGCGTCGAAAAAAATACACACTATAAACATTTTTAAAATTTCTTATAGTTTTGTTAAAAAAATTTTATCAAACCAGATGTTCTAAAGCAACAAATGTTCATCATTTTTTTCCTTAGAATACGTAAATTTTCGTATTTATATTTTTAGTAATATTTTACAATACGTTTCTTTTATATTAAACGTTTTCCGTATACGAAGGAAATGTACGTGGAGAATATGAGGACACCTAAATTCATTCACGCTATTCGTACGAAGCTTTCAAAAGTTTTGAGTAAAACAATTTCATTTTCGGAGGAAAAATTTCAACGTTCGAGTGAACTCAACGAAGTCTATGCGTATTGTTGCAAAAAAATGTATACAAAGATCTATACCAAATATACGACTTTAGGGAACTAGAAAAATTTAATTTACTTATTATAACACAACGAAAATCTATAATATATTTCGTAAGTTCGAAATATACAAAAGCCCATTCATTATCATACGATCAGGTGTGCGCTTGTATATATCCACCAGCAATTAAAATTTAATAGTCAATGACCGAGTGAACGCAATATATCTATAGGTAAATCGATACTGCGCGCGAGATATCCGGACAAACGTGGCCATGACAGGTGGACAGATCTCGGAGACCAACGGGGGCAAAAAAAAAGACGTGAGGGAAGTCAATCCAACGCGAAAAATCGAAAGCATCTTCGCTACCACAATCCGTTGAAATTTTTTATGAGCCAAACGTCTCGATTTATATATGACGTCCCTAACATATTTCAATGCGTATCAAACTTTTTATGAATACCGAGTTAGATTTTACAACGCAAACAAAATTTTATTCTGTATTATTTTGTTCGCTCAATTTATACATTTTATTTTATTTTATCCCGTTGTATTATATCTTTTTGTATCAATGTACACTACACCAATCAAAGTGTTCGAACGAATAATTACGTTCAAATTATACTCGTGCGAACTAGTCATTAAAGATAGAAATTAATGTGCATGTAACAAGTTTCGACTGGTATATTATCAGACAATTCAGTTTGCATATATCTACTAAAAACCAACGTGACTACTGAGTTAAATATACTTTTAACGATTAAAATTATTAAGTATTCGGTGTAAATTATCAGATAGATCAAGTGAATATCTATATATATATACGTATCCACCATCCTTACGACTAATTAGTAACACATTTACAAAATGCACGTTAAATTTGTTATATCAAATTTACAGCACGTCCGTTATAATTAGTTATTGTCGAACTAAAATTAGTTAATTATTGCCAACGAACATTTCTAAAACTATAGTTTATTCCTAATTATACATCTCTATATTTTATAGTCCACATAGCGTGTGAAACTTTAAGAAATAAGTAAAATTTGATAATAAAGAATTTTAATAATTAACAAAAAAAATATGAATCTGCCATAAATAAATGTATTAGCCTTGGAACATATGTTTTACTTATTTAATTCTAAATGAAATATAATTAAATTATACTCACTTTTGATAAAAAAAATGAAAATCTTATTTCAAGAATGGAAAGAGTTGCATCTTATCCACAGATGTGTCTGAGATGCCTCGTAACTGAGAGTAATATATTTTACGTTTTATTTTATGATCTTGGATATTAAATATATAAATCTTATGAGTAATATAAATAATGTGAATTATAATATAAATAATTTGAAAATTAATTTAACTAAAGAATATGTTCAATAATTCTTGTGATAATGTAATATAATATATAATTATTTTATACGTATACAGTGATTATAGATTCCTATTTTATACGAGAGAACATTTTACGAATTCAATAATTTGTTTAATCAATTGAAGTTGAAACACCTTATAGAGATCTGTAGGTAATAAGAAAATAAAATTTTCATGTACATTCTATAAAAATAAGGAAACGTAAAAGAAATGTCGTGCATTTGTAGGACTCGAGGAAAGAAAAATTTTAGCGTAAAATAAGTCAAGTATAATAAAATGTACAAAAAACAGCGTAGGAAAAAAGAAGAGTAAATAATAAAGAAAAACCGGAAGAAACGGGTCTCGTAAACGGTAAAACGACTACTACACTTCATTCATGCGAGTAGAATTCTATTCATGTTTCAGGTATACACGTCCTGCTGGATTTTCAAAATATTTACCTACCTACTTCTCCCTCCCCCACTCGTTCTTTCTTTCCATTCTTCTTCTTTTTCAAGAATATTTTTCGAGTCATTATGTCGCACTAAATTTTTTTCGTCGTTTTAATTTTTCTCCATCTTACAAAAACGGATCTTATTTATACTTGTATTGTCATTTATTTAATAATTAGCTAGCTATACGTTAATGTAAGTACATTGTTTTAAGTAATTTATCGTATAGTATTTGATTTTTAAAAAATTTTATGTGAGAATCTGTACGCTTAAAAGTGATACAGAATATGCAGTAGATGCAGTCTTTCCATTGTTAATTTTTTAATAATTATCTTTTATGTAACGTTACCTGCAGTATACCAATTTATTTGTATATCATTTAAAATTTGCGGATGCTGCGCGTAATTAATAACACCAGTATTTATAGTAAACTTGTTTGGAATAATTTATCGTATTTTCATATATATATATATAGTTATATATACATATAAGTTACGATAATAAAAGGACCTAATGTACCAAATTGATATTATTATAATACTAGCAAGCTTGTACACGGCCGTTTGATAAATCCATAATGACATTTCTTCGCACGATATAATCTCGATTTACGGTCTCAACGATTAATTGCAATTATCGGAATTCGATGTTAATTCAAAATAAGATTTAAATCTACGCCGTTCATTTGAACTTTGTTATTAATGTGCTTAGAGAATATCTTTGATATTCTGATAATTTAAGATATGTATATACATTGAACAAACTATTTGAATATATTCCTCGCGGTTCTACGCGTAGCCAGTTATAATTAAATCAGAGTTGATAATTTGTACTCTAATTTGATTACTTGAAATTTTGCTTAATTTTTCAAACAATTGAATGAAAATATAAAACATTGTATTTATTATTGATATAACTGTCGAACGATAAAAAAAATTCGGATCTCATGGTTCGAAACATTATATGTACCGAAACTCGATAAGAATAAAGTGAAAAGTATTCCGATATTCCTCTTCGTAGAACATGAGAAGACAATTGTGAGTACACGAAACTTTGAGCGAATAACGTTTCGCTAGTGTTAAGAGAAAAAAACCGATTCACTTATACTTTGCTTATACGCTTGTATAATACAATAATGTATTCAAAATTCAAATACATCAAAACTTTTTCCAACATGCATGAAAATTACGTAGCTGCAGCGAGAAAAAAGCCAATACATCAATAAAAATAAATAACAGCGAATGAAAACTAGGGCAGTCGCGCGTGTATATACGTAGACGGTTATCGCAAATATACAAAGAAGAGAAATAACTTAGTTCCGTTTATCGATTTTGATATTTAACATCGTGGAAGAGAGCACAATGCCAAAATCACGTAACAGCACGTATGTAAAGCGATTCTCGAGCAGATCAACGATAATCGGTTTGATTTAGCAATGCTCGACCAAGGCACGGAATTTACAACGGCCAAATATTGCTCGAGCGTATCCAATCACGATGGGGGTGCAAGATAATATCTATTAAAAAGTATATGCACTTGGCCCTAAACCTGCCCTATAACGATTCCCGTGTATAATATCGATCCAAAATCTCTCTCTCTCTCTTTCGCGCTCTCGACGCGCAAACGTGAAATTAATATACGTTCACGCGCGCGCTCTTATTTGGCCATTTCAAAATAGTGTATTATGTGCCGAGGATGTTTCATCAGTCGCCAATTTACGATTAGGAGTTACCACGATGCAAATATATCGGATTCTCCGTTACCGTAGATTGGGCTCTTTGAGACGTAACGTTTATATTTCGCCTTCCTAATATTCTCCTTTATTTTATTTACTTTTTGTCGGATTAACAAATTTTATCAACGAAAAATTACACTTATTTTATGAAATTATTTTTAAACGTACAGAGAGAAAGGACTGCAGATATTTATCGCGGAGATAAACCAGAAATTATAATGTAAATACCTCATAAATATTGTACGACCAATAAATTTGTCAAAGTAAAAATTCACCAAATTTTAAAAGTCAATAACGATAAATGTATAAGAATACACAAACATATTGCAGATTATATGTGGTTTTTTTATAATTCTTATTTTTAGGCCGCAAAACACTGTATTCCCAAAACGTATATGTATTGTAATTTTTCAATTATTTCAATAGCTCACCAAACTATATTCTTTACTTTATTTTTTTCATTAAAAGTTTCTTTTTTTGCTATTTATTGCGTACGCATCCATTAACTTTCGAGAAATACTCTCTCTGAATCCTTCGAAATTAAAAAGTTTTTTAATTTAATATTTACGATAAATTTCTTAATGAATAAACGCACTTTTACTATATACAATATTTTTCAACGAGTAATTAAATCATAAGCTCCAACGGAATGAAGAATAGACAATAAGTAAATAATAATACTCACTTTTGTATAGATTTTGGAATAACGACGGGGAAGCAGGAGCCTTCTTACCCTTGCGCCTTCGTTTTCAACAGCAACGAGACGTTAAACGGAACTTTTACATCACCCAATTATCCAGGTTTCTACCCACGGAATACAGAGTGCCATTATTTCTTTAACGGACAACCCAAGGAGCGTGTTCATCTCCATTTTCACTACTTCGATGTCGAAGGAGTTTTACCGTAAGTTATTTATACATTTATACAACCTAGCTAATTTGATTATATTAATTTTCGTATAATAATCTAAGTTTACATATTCTTTGAAACGAACAATTATGTAAATAATTTTTTTGAACTCTGGATTACTTTATATATAGACATTATAAAGCGCATTATAAATAATTTAGTAAAATAAATTTTAAACTACATTATTCGTATTAAATTTAAGGTATACTAGTGAATTACACAGAAACAGAATATAAGATCAAAATTTAACCTAAAGACAAAGTAAAAAAGCAATATTAATGTAAGCTTTTAAACTATTAAGTAACCTCAAATGAACTAGTCCTAACTTCTATCCAAAAGTTACTTTACTCATTTTCATTAGGCAATGTCGCAAAAAATAATATTTAAAAAATTAATATTAGGTAAACTGTGTTCTCAGTAATATTAAAAATTCGTTAAAATTTTTATTAATCAAAATCAAGGGAATTTAAGTAGCCCAATTTATCCAATGTGTAATTCATAAATTTGAACTTACCTCGTAAATCTAACAACTTTAAAGTAGCATATTTATTACAATTCTTAGACTTTATTAGAGTTCTCAGTAGTGTGTACTTTCACGTCAGTTTACTGTCTGTAACTTTGCAAGCATATTGTTAAAAGTAGTTAAAAATTATGAGTAATGAAGAAACTCTTTTGATTATTATTGTTATTGGTATAATTACTACTAGTATAACTACATGAAAAAAAGCGTAATTCTTGATTTCTTTTTGGTATAACCGTTTCTATACAGGATGCTTATTAACGTTCTAAAATAATGGATCATTTGCAGGTGCGACGCAGTGTCGGCAAGCGATTACGTCGACTTCGCGAATTTTATGGGACGAGACCGCAAGTATTCGAGACATTGTGGCCAGCTTACAGAATTCGACGTCGAATCCGATCGGTCCTTTTTCCGAGTTACATTTAAAAGCAACGATCGGCTCGACGGTACGGGCTTTAATGCCAGTTACGTGTTCATTAGCCAAGAGGACAATTACACAGTCAAGACGCCTCTGAGCGCCGCGTCTGAACGTCTAAGTAAGTACCATCACCTATCCTGCTTACGTGTATACATATAGTTTCAATCCAATCCTATTTTGACCCTATCCCTCTCCTCTCAGACCATTCGACTGACAGATATATACGAGATGCGGGCTCGTATCAAAATTACACGTCTCGTTTATACATTGAGATCGACCTTCTCCTTCCTTCCTCTTTGAAGACCTTCATCTTGATGCATTTGAAACGGTGCATCAAAAATTATTCATGCCTTTTAATTTTATTTATTTGTAAACTAATATGATGCATTTTTATTTAAACTTAAAAGGATTTTTATTTAATATATTAATTGCACTTTACTAACTGCACTTTATTAACGCACACACATGCACACATACGTATCTAACGCGACTTGGTCAATCACTGGTATTTGGTTCACCTTCTCTGTTGAGTTAATTTATCTAATTGAGCTTTAAAATCGTGAATAACAAAATTTATAAAATATTCACTACCTAAAATTCGGTTGAACATCCTTTAATTACTCGAAATTGGAATCACCATACCTTTCATCTCTTGCATCTTCGAACAAAAATAGTATGAAAAAAATCTTTCAAGCGTCACCTAACCTATCAAATAAGTCTTACTCTATTTATTAGTTCATTTAATTTTTAATGCATTTGCGATTTATTCTTTAAACATTTTTATTTCGTAATTTAGTTTACTTCTTGAAACAGGTTGAACCAGTAAAAATTTATACTTGAAAATTGGATTATTTTTGTCACATTTAAAAACATTTTGCAAACTAAAATAAATGTGAAGACAAGATATCCACGAGTACTTATCTAATTGCGCAGTATTACAAAATTACGAAATAAAAAATTATTTTCATAAATTTTAATCTTAATTATTTTGTTAATATAACGCCGTATAAATAATTAATATCATAAATAATAAAATAAATATATAAGTGATTTTCGAAAAGACTATCTATCGTTCTTTTTTTCAATAGTATTTTACGCGTTTAAAAGCAGCAATAACGTTGTATTTTACTGCACTTCGTCAATCCATGTCACTTGTACATTTCAATTGTCAATATGTAGACGTCAAAATGTCAATTTTTCATTGGAAAACTGTAAAATTAATCGCCTCTTAAATTAAAAGACAACATGTATGTAAATTAAATTGGAACATTATATGTGTGACACACACACACACACACACACACACAGAGAGAGAGAAAGAGATATATGTATACATACATATTCTTTGGAGTGATATTCCTTTTTGTGAAAAGTTTTTATTATTTTATTTTATAATAGAGAACAAGTTTGGTTTTTCATCTTTTTATAAAGATATCCTCCCAAGAATTCCTTTTATTGCGTAATCGATTGATATATCACCGTAGAATCAGTAACTCCATTTTACAAGTACTACTTTGCCCTTCCAACTCTTTTCTCAGTTCAAGTCTGAAAACTAATGCCACAAATTTTAAATTTATAAATACTCGTAAAGCAAGAAGATTTATATTTCAAGTGCTGTAAATTAAAGTAAAATAATAAGAAAATATTTTAGTGTATAATTCATCATACAAAATATATGTATTTACCAATATTTTAGATATTTAATAAAACGTGTTATCCGCCAGTTATATACAGTTCACTATATTGTAACACACTTTACATGCACTTAGTCTCATGTGACGCTTCTTCACGAAACAAAAGTCTACAGCAGGTGCCTCGAAAAAAAAACAAGCTAGCAATTTCAGACTGCAAATAAAAAAGATATTATAGCTCAATATTACAAAATTATCTACCTTATTGAATAAAACTAAGAGGATTATTGTTACATTCACGAACATATAAATTACAAATTAATATTTTTGTGTGTAAAGATAACTGTTTTAACGCGATTTCACAATTTACTTTTCTGTATATATGAAAACGTTGAAACATGTATAGATTCATACATACATTGCAATTTCTACTTTTTATTTTCATTCGAATTTCGATTTTTTACTTCACTTAGTTTACAATATTTGTAATAGTTAAAAAATGTTAAAAAAAAAGAGAAAATGAAAAAATAATAAAAACATAAAAAAATAAATAATTTTATATTTATTCTTTAGATTTAAAAAAAAAAGGAATAGTAAACTTTACTGAGTTATTTTGAATGTTTGTATTTCTTTGAGCGTAATCGTTGAACTGTTGATTGAAAACTCAGGATGCGCTAAAAATGGTTTCTAAATATCATAAAAATATATGTGACTTAATCTATTCAATCTATTTCCAACCAGGTGCTTATAAAAATTAAAATCACATAAAAATCCTGCTAGAAATTTCACTATTCTAAAATGTCAATTCATCATTTCATGACAATAACTTATAATTAAAAATAACTATTGTTGCATATAAAGAAAGTTAATGAGAAAGGACCGAATAAAAAATTATTCGACGCCAGAACTCGAACCGAGGATTCGCGAGTTTCCAGTCACTAGGCTAGCTACCGGTCCGCGATTGCTTGTTGTAAATGCATTCGTTTTGATGTTTCGTCTTGATCCTACACTGTTCTCACACACGTACCAATCCGCGCGTCGATGTTACGTATACGTAACACTATATAAATAACAAAATTGATTATAAAGTCATGATAATATTATAAATAAATAGAGAGATACGTATCTCTTATGAAGAAATCTACAAAAATTCGTCCAAATCGCGTTTCCTAAAGCCGTAAAACATTTATTTAATACACGCCTTCTAGACCTTACTTTTCTTCATCTATAGTATATATATAATACGTGAAAAAAATTTTGAACACGAAATAAAAGGCTTGTGGCACACTTTTTTTAAGTTTGAAGTTTAAAATCATATAAAATTGTAGAATACTGTTTTTTTTAAAAGCTTATATATTTCTACAACAATTATATTGAAACAAATAATCTGTGTACTAATCTTTTTCTATATATCGACGCCTCAGACGAAGAAAAGTACAACTCAGATTTTCCCTTTTAACCCTTTGAAGCATACATTTTTCTATTGCATATTTTCACTTGAAAATTATTAACACGGGGGTTTTTGGGGTCGCTGAAAACGAACATGGACTTAGAGAGTTAAAATTTTCACTTTCAAGATGGCGGATTCGTAATGGTAGATCAAAATTTTGAAAAATATTTAATATTAGTGATTGTATTAGTAGAAAGAACCTGCGAAATTTGTAGTAGTATGAATCATTGAGTGTTTAGATTGAACCCCCGAGGAATTATTTCTGGGCACAAATACAAACTAATATTTAAATTTTTATTCCGCCATTTTGAATCTACCATCTTAAATTTTAAAAAATTGAAAATATTATAACAGATTCCCACTCAGCGATCCCAAAAACTCCTGAATAAATATTTTCAGGCAAAAATACACGTTATTTTGAAATTTTTATCCGACACATTGAATCCGCCATCTTATAGAAATAAAACATTCAATTTTCTAAGCTCATTTATTTTTTGTGAAGATTGGATAATGAAGAAAGCGGGAAATGATTTTCTCTTGAAAAAATCAAATGTTTTCAATATTTGTGTATTTATAACTATTTAACAACAAATAAATTTGAAGTATTTTTAGTGTACAATTGTTGCCTAACGTCTTAGCTATCAGAAAAACCTAAAACCATTTGTACATAGCAATAAAAACAATTTTTACAAATAAAAAAAGCCTATAAAACAGGTAGTCCCTATAGGGACCACCAGACTGCGAAGGATTAAAATAACATTACAAAATCTGAGTTGTGCTTTATTCAAATAATTTTAATGCAATAATATAGTATTTTCATTCTTAGCCGTCAATCAATTCAATAAATTGTACAAATTAATGATCTAACCTTAATACGACGTAACATATAAAACTATAAATAATTCTAAAGTAGGATGATTGGAGTGTTGTGATCAATGATAAATGGTATTTTGACAAAATAAT
This sequence comes from Theocolax elegans, assembly GCA_026168455.1. Taxonomy (NCBI): domain Eukaryota; kingdom Metazoa; phylum Arthropoda; class Insecta; order Hymenoptera; family Cerocephalidae; genus Theocolax; species Theocolax elegans. The sequence continues at coordinate 58,587,914 of CM047429.1, read as the reverse complement.
AAATAATCAATTCTTTTTTACTGTCGTAAAATTCAGATACACTTCCGATTTTTCGATCTTACAGTCAAAATTAAACACTTATTCCCCAATTAATACATAAAAAAATTTCTTCTATTTATTAACGTAATTATTTAGCTGTTTTTTACATATTTGGGAATAAGCTTGTGTTTAATTTTAACTGTAAAACCAAAATAATTAGAATTGTAATTGAAAAAAATATGAGTTAATATAATAATAAGCGTTCAAAAATAAACTGTAAAGAGGTTCTTTTGAAAAATAATTTTTATTAGGATTACGATTATATAAGCTGTAAAGGTTTTTTAAAAAACAGCATTTTACGATTTTTTGTTCTTCAACTTCAAACTTAAAAAAAAAAGTTTGTCTCAAGCCTTTTATTTCATGATTAAATTTTTGTTCACATATTATATGTACTATAGATGAAGAAAAATAAAGTCCCGAAAGGAGTGCCTCAAACAAAATTTTTTTCGATTTTAGGGAATGCGATTTAGAAGATCTTTTGTGGATTTTTTCTTATATGCATTAAAATTAATTATAACATCAATTTTTTATTAAAAGCGATCTTTTATTAATGACAAATATGCATAAGGTGTGCGATTTATTATAAAATAAATAAGCAAAGTTATATATAAGTTATATATATAAGCAGTTTAAACGTTGTTTATGATGAAATTCATTTTACGATTCACGATCGACAACAAAGGAAAATATTCACATAACCAGACTCTTCACTGTATAGCGTGATAATATCTACAGGGTAGAGGTGATGTGTGCGCATTCATACCTAACATACGCTAAAAGGTTAATTTAATATATTAATTACATTTTTATCAGAAAAGCACAACATATTATATTAGATTAAATAAATTTTATTATTTTTATATTGCACTTCAGTTTAATGTTATTATATTTTAAAATATCTATTTACCTCATTAAATTTATAATAATTGTTTTATAGTCATTACTATTCTTTAATTGTATATATATATTAAAAGCGTAGAGATTTTTAACAGGCCATTTTTTTAGTTGTAGTTTATAATTATGAAATAATTAAATTCGCTACATAATATATCATATTATTCATATTCTTCAATATCAACTGTAATATTCAATAATATAAATTTTCTTTTTATTTGTATGTATAATTATTTGTACAATGTCTATAGTTATCGCTGATAAAAATAATTTATAAAAGTAACAATTTACTATCGAATTATTTTATATTATCGAATTATTATTATTATTATTCACAATAAAAACGCTTGGTCTTAATACTAAATAAATTAACTAATAATATTATACTGACACACGCAGCCTCACTCACACAGCATCATCCAGCACAGATTCCTCGGATTTTTATATGTCCACGATCTCGGTGAATTGCAGGCGAGAAAATGATTTGTTGACAGCATCCAGGTTTGTTGGCGGTTGTGCTCGCATATACGCCTGGTACCATGAACAGCTCTTTTGACGAGAAGACGTATTATACAATATCCAGGGAAGTTGACGGCAATGCACGTATGCGAGGATTACACTTCGGTTTGAGATATAAATAATATGCGCGTCCACATATTATCAACTTATCGTGTAAACCGTTGTATAAAATATGTATGTATATCTATATATGTACGCCGTATTAGTTTTACAACATAAGACTACGAGTACTACAAATTATGTATGTATTTAACCATGGTCAAGTAATAAGTGAAATTTGTCTCCGAGTCAGATTCGAGGTGAGCGACTCGGCGATACCTCCCCACTCTTCGGGAGTCTTAGCCGACTTATTTGCGCTACCTCATGTATACATGTTCGTATTCTAAATAGTATAGTCTTCGCCTATTACATTATTCCCCTTTTAAAAGTATTATGGTGAATAATAGTTTAAAAATAGCCTCAAGAACTTCCTCTTGCAATTCGCTGTTCTTAATAATTTTTCTTCTTTCGTGTAGGTATATTGTTCTTTCTTGATTTCATTCATTCAATACACATCCTTACATACTATAAATCTCTCATGCAATTATCTATATTAATACTAATTAATTTTACAAAACGTTGTATAATAATGTACATGCTTGTCTTTGATTTTTACATTTAAATTTACTATATATATCTTACAAAATAAATAAAATATAGCATAACATATAAATTTAGTTTATTATTGTTTCAATCGTGACTTATCTTTTAGCATATTATTTTATAACCTAACTACTTGTCGATTAACAATATTTTCTACACAAATAAATAACATTTACTTATAAGCATAATTTTTTCTTTTTTATTTTACACTTAGAGCACTAAATAGATTCAATCATTCAATAGGGTTTTTGTAAATAATTATATACACGTAGGTCAGCGCGATTATAATTGCCAATTATTTTATTCGGATCATCTTTATCAACCAATTGATAAGCGTTTGCATTGAATGCACGAGATATAATGTATGGTCCATAATATAAATGAAAAAATTTAGCTATTTTCTTTTCTATTAAACTAGATTGTTTGGGTACACGTAATAGAACTAAATCACCGATATTTATAGGAACATTACTAATTGTAGCTTGTCGCTCCTTTTGGCGCCGATGCAGCTTATCAGTCCTTTGATTCGCGATTTCTACTTTTATCTCGTGTGGTTCTGCCAATTCGTTAGGAAATTTAAAAATTTTCGTATTTTCTCCGATGGAGATACGCCAAAATGCAACTCATAGGGAGTATATCTCGTCGTTGTATGGGTGGTAAAATTTAACCAATAATTTATTTGTGGTAAATGCTTTGCCCATGCCGTATGTTTTTCGCTGCAGTACATTCTAAAAAACTTTCCGAGCTCGCGCATTATTCTTTCGGATGGATTTGCCTGTGGATGTCTAATAGAACAATATACAGTTTCGATATTATTGTCATTCATAAAATCTTTCCATATTTGCGACCTAAATTGCGTTCCGTGGTCACTCAGAATTTTCTCCGGTTTTCCAACCTTTTCAAAATATTCGCGCAGCCGATTTACAGTAGCTTGTGTAGTAGCTTTCTTTAATGCATATAACGACACATAACGCGAGAAAATATCTAATACTACAAGGATATACTCGACACCCCCGGTCGATCTTACAAGCGGTCCGTAATAATCTACTGCTATAAATTGATTAGGTTTTTCTGCTTTGACCTGTAAAAATCGTCCAGCCATAGTTCGATTTATATATTTTGTACGCTGGCATAAGTCACAGCATGTGATAAATTTTTTTATAAAATTTCGCATATTACGCCACCAAAAATGTTTTGCTATCTCCGAAAACGTCTTAAAAAATCCGCCATGACCAATACGTAAATGAATTTCGTAAACCAAATTACTTTGAAATGCGTTCGGGACTATAATGCGCCAGTTTCCGGACAGACTCGTTTTCCGAAAGATCATATCTTTATATAATTGGTAATTCGTTAATTTTTCATTTTGCAATTTAACCCTTAACTCTTGAAGAAACGCATCTTCTTTTTGTAATCTATTTAAATCTTTTAATTGTGGAAACCATGTTTGTATTAATTTATTCGCAGCCGTACCATCCTTACTTATAATATTTTTTTCAAAAAAATCATTATTACCCGTTTCCGATATCTCAGACACATTTCTACTAAAATAATCGGCTAAAACATTTTCTGTACCTTTGCAGAATTCTATATCATAGCGATATTGTTGCAGAACAAGTGTCCATCGCATTAATCGAGAAGTATGGTACGAGGTTTTTAATAAAAATATCAAAGCCTGATGATCCGTTTTTATTTTAAATTTTTTACCTAATAAATAATAACGCAATTTAACTACCGCATATATTACCGCTAAAAGCTCTAATTCGCACGTTGAATAATTTGACTCGTATGCCGTAAGACATCGACTCACCACTGCTATTATAATTTGTTCTTTATTGTCGTTGTATTGATATAGTATTCCGCTTATTCCGCTTTTACACGCGTCCGTTTGCAAGATGAAAGGGCGATCTGTTAAATAATGATTTAATAACACATGCCGCGCAAATTGATTTTTTAACTCATTATACGCAATTTTATGTTGGTTAGTCCATACGAATTTATTTTTTTCACTTAATAAGGTTCTGAAAGGGTTTATAAAAGTCGCGTACTTATTATAAAATATTCGATAATAATTGCACATTCCAATGAAGCTCTGCAATTCTTTTCTGTTTCTAGGTTCTGGCAAATTCATGATTGCTTTTACCCTTTCGGGGTCGGGCTTTATTCCTTTAGAACTTAGAATATATCCTAAAAACCTGATATTTTCTTTACAAAGTACGTTTTTGACATATTTATTGTCAAGCCAGCTTCACGTAATTTTGAGAAAAAATATCTTAAATGTTGCAAATGTTCTGAAAAAGTTCTCGAGCGAATAATTGCATCATCTACGAACAACGTTAAAAATTCTTTATCATCATTATCGAATATTGAATTAAGTGCTCTTATGAACGCCGCACCCGATACTTTTACTCCAAATGGTATTCTACGAAAAACATATGTCTTTCCTTCTATTATAAACGCAGTATATTTTCGTGATTTTTTGTTTAAAGGTATTTGAAAATATCCCTGTGTTAAATCGGTACTACTAAAATATCTACGCCCTTCGTTATTTTGCAATATTTCATCGACTCGGCACGTTCTTTCCACATCGTCTTCGAGATATTGGTTTAGCTGCCGCGCATCGAGACATAATCTTACTCTTCCGTCTCTCTTAATTACTACGCGTACGGGATTGCAAAACGGGCTATTTGATCGTTCAATTATTTCTGTTTCTACCATTCGATCAATTTCTTTCAATACTCTTGATTTATATGCCAGCGGTATAGCGTATGTTTTACGTATGTTTGGTTTTTCTGTGTTTAATTGAAATTCATACTCGAAATTTTTCATTTTCCCCGGGTCGTCAGAAAAAACCTCTTTAAATTCCCTTACAAGATTTTTTAACGATTCTACTTGTTTACTGTCTAATTGCACGGTATTGCTTGTTGCCTGGCTCAGAGATATCTCGAAATCGTCTTTACGAGATTCACAGCGCTCAACATTCCCCGCCTCAAGAAAAAAATGACCTGTTTCATTTTTTTCTTGACCCGGACAATATTCTCTCACTTCGGACAAACTCGAAAACTCTGTGAGTCTATTTACAAGCTTGGTTTTATATTCGCACGGTTTATTCAACGTAAAACTAATATATGGTTCTTGTATTTCAAATTGTCCTATTTTTACTAGTCTTTCTTTTCCGTTAATTAACACGTTATTTTCCACTATCGCGTCTATCCCTATAATTATATCATATATTAAATCGGGTACAACTAATAAAATTAATTTTAACACTAAGTTGCTTATTTTTATTTCCGCGTATATTTGTTTTTTTATTTTATTTGTTCGTTTTCCGAACGCACCCGTGATAAATGTATTAGTTACCGGTAATATTTTAACAGATTCCTTATTTTTAATTTGATTAAACGCTACTTGAGATATTAAACTAACACTACTGCCAGTATCTATTAAACATTGCATTTTTATCTCTTCTATTGTCACTAATATTCGCGGACACCGAATTGCTTTTAGTTTAGAATCGACAGTTTTGCTTTCGCCAAAAATCACATCATATGCCAGATCTTGTACTTCAATATTACAACCCTCAACTAGACCTGTTTCGTTAGAGTTGTTTATTCGTTTTCCGAACTATTTTCTTCGTTTGCATTATTATGTATTTCGGCGATTACAATTTCGTCCTCATTTATTTCTTCCTCATTTACCGTGTCCAGCGCAGAGATCGAGTTTTTATTTTTATTTCTATATTCATTCGCATATGTTCGATCGCGCCCCTGATAATTATTTTCATTTTTCGCATAATAGTCTGAGTGATTCCTGCTTTGATTATCTTTAGAATTGTATACTTTCGCATTTGCACGGTTTACATTATTTTGATTTTGTAAATCTCCGTTCGTATTATATTTTCGCGAATTTAAATTTATATTACTATCACGATGTGAGTTTCGCACGTCTGAACGATAATCTCTCTGGCTTAATCCTTTGTTATTATCGTCTCGCTCGAACGCGTGATTTTTTGTACGCGCTTCGTCGGCTCGGTAGAGTGCTTGAGTTACATCAAATGTTCTCGCTAAATTTGTGCCTATCATCGCTATTTGTATATCTCGCGGCAATTGACTTATAATAATACGATTTCTTTGATATTCTGTGTATGGGCAAACAAAACGATTGGCTTCTCCTAGACGCAAATAAAAGTAATCAATATAGCTACCGCTCCTATATTTTTCGGCTTTCCAGTTTTCTTTTACGCGGTCTTGGATTTCCTCTGACAAATATTCTTGTCTGAATTTAAATATAAAATCATTAAAATTAATTAACTGCCCACGAATGGCGTTAAACCATGCTAATGCTCGCGAATTCAATGCTTCCGCAATGGTTTTGGCTTGAAAGGGCTCCGGTATACGCTTGATCATAATAAATCTTTCTAAATCGCACAAAAATTGTGCGGCATCTTCGCGTGGATGACCGCCAAACAAGGGTAATTTAATTTCTTTCATCCATTGCCTTGACCATTCGTTTTCTCGGACTAAAGACATATTTCTATTCATCTCATCGATTTGTCGTGCTAAATATCTTAATTGTAACTGTAAATCGTCCATTCGCATATTTAACCTATTGATGTTAAAATCTATCCCGTGTTCCGGTGGTATTTGCCATAAATCCGGCAATGACTCCGCGCGATTTCGATACGCCATTTTATTTTATCTATTTATGTATATATATATTGTTAATCTTTCTAATTTTACTTCTTATTTATTTATTTATTTTTTTTCCTTTTTTTTTTTATATATACTAATTTCTGAATTCGTTAGCCCTAAGTTGGGTCGCCAATTGTAATATTCAATAATATAAATTTTCTTTTTATTTGTATGTATAATTATTTGTACAATGTCTATAGTTATCGCTGATAAAAATAATTTATAAAAGTAACAATTTACTATCGAATTATTTTATATTATCGAATTATTATTATTATTATTCACAATAAAAACGCTTGGTCTTAATACTAAATAAATTAACTAATAATATTATACTGACACACGCAGCCTCACTCACACAGCATCATCCAGCACAGATTCCTCGGATTTTTATATGTCCACGATCTCGGTGAATTGCAGGCGAGAAAATGATTTGTTGACAGCATCCAGGTTTGTTGGCGGTTGTGCTCGCATATACGCCTGGTACCATGAACAGCTCTTTTGACGAGAAGACGTATTATACAATATCCAGGGAAGTTGACGGCAATGCACGTATGCGAGGATTACACTTCGGTTTGAGATATAAATAATATGCGCGTCCACATATTATCAACTTATCGTGTAAACCGTTGTATAAAATATGTATGTATATCTATATATGTACGCCGTATTAGTTTTACAACATAAGACTACGAGTACTACAAATTATGTATGTATTTAACCATGGTCAAGTAATAAGTGAAATTTGTCTCCGAGTCAGATTCGAGGTGAGCGACTCGGCGATACCTCCCCACTCTTCGGGAGTCTTAGCCGACTTATTTGCGCTACCTCATGTATACATGTTCGTATTCTAAATAGTATAGTCTTCGCCTATTACACAACAACTCATAAGAACTATTTAAATGTCAAATTATGAGTATAATAGTGAAAAATCGTATCTTAAATACTGTAAGTAATCGCACACTACAAACATAAATACCAAGCAAATATCGAGCAAAATACACAATACGCGCGTGCTCAGCTTTATAAATGAATCAATCGGTTTATTAAAAGCTCTGATTATTACTCAATTACGATCAAACGTTTTCTATTTCACGAAACCAAACTTAACAGTTCAAACATTTCGATACTCATAATTTTGTCTAATCAAATGATGTTTCACGAATTTAACCGTATCTGCGCTTCGATCAAATTTAATCCTGTACCGCAATGATGTCGCCTCATACAGTACGGACAAATTAATTTCCATCGGTTAAGTCGCTCCATCCCGAACGCAAATTGACTGCTAGTTTCGGGTCCATTGCGCATCTCACGTGTAGTATAAATTTTCAGGTACCACGCGTATATGTGTACACGTGTATATTACTATCGATTATACGCAATCTTGAGTGTTGCACTTACATCGTTTTAGAGTAAGAGGCTAGGTATAACATTTTAATTGAAATTAGTAACCAAAAAAGAATAAAAGTTCAATATATTCAAGTAATAATAAATTTAAAAAAGAATTAATTGATTTTTTTATACGAGTTAAATTTAATTGATTCAAGGGTTTAAAAAATCGACTAAGCAGTTTAATTAAATTAACGAGACTGAAATCGAAATTAAAATAATTTGTGATTTTTCTTCAATGTATATAGAATATTCGATGAACTCATTGAATTATTAAATATATTAAAATTAATTGTGAACGATTAGTGTTCAACGACTGTATTATATTAATCAATGACTATTCAATAATTAGCATTTTGAATCCACAAACTAACTATTAAAATTTCCTTAGCTTTCAAAGTACTTTCCTGTTCCCTTCGACATTGTTGCGAAAAGCAATTTTGAGGTCGTACGGTATATTGGATTTTGTCTCGATTCAACTGAAATACAGAAAGAAAGGGATGGCACATTTTGGTCTAGTGTATGGCTCTACTTTGGAATAATTCGACCTACTTATGCGGGTCGTCTTCAACGCTAAAGAAAAATTCATTCGAAGTTAGTAGAAAGGTATAGAAGCTCGCGCAATGGTTAAATTAGTTTCTATAGGTACCTCTTGTTGGTAAATTTAGCAGGAGTAAATCTTAAGTTTAATCGGTTAAACCATTCAAACTGTAAAAAAAAATACACGACTTTTATACCTTCGGAAGATATTACAGGTATACTGTACTTTTAAATTCAAAACGAAATTCCAAGTTTTATGCATTTGTATTAGATAAGAGCAAGTAGTAAAAATCCTTATTAAGTCAGACGTTATACGCATATAGAAATGCTTTCTTAGACAATATTTATTATTGATGGTTAGAGGTTAAGAAATTTATTCAACAGAATGCATCGTATACAATTTGAGCTTAAAGTTTAAGTTTCAAAATGATTCACTATAAATGTGGAAGGAGAGTAAGAACCAAACTAGGTCACTTAAAAAAAAATACTAAATTTTGCTTTACTAAAGTTTTACTTTGATATATTTGTTTTTGGTAATCCTCGGAAAGTTCATAAAATATACATTACGATGTGACTATGCACGTATATAGTCTAATTAGTTGAAATATATTCTGTTAATTTTAATGCTAATAAGTTAATTTTAAATTTACGAGTTTAATAATAATGTTTGTATTAACAATGTTAGCTTTAATAATTTACTTAGTTTGTAATTATGTGTGTTAATTATTTGTATATCGTTTCCAATTTTGCAAATCTTGATTTAACTAATTAGAAACATTAAACAAAGAATTTAGGCAATATAATAGCACGAGATAAAAAAATTATAAATTTTGATGTTTAAAGTAAAAAGTAAATATCCACATTGTATTATTGAAAAACTAGTATAAATAATGTACAAAACAATAACTACAATTCATTCCTTAGATTCGTAACAGCAAATCTAAATAATTTGGAGGTCAGCGCATCAAATAAAACGAAAGAGAAACACGAAAATTCAAAGTGTTGATACGGTTATATCATGTAAATCTTACGTAAAGATTTTGATGCTACGATTAAAGCACTATAAAGAAACGAGGGGAAAACAATTTTTCTGGTCATTCCTATACGAATAATAAAAGACAATCAAGCAATAGCTAAACAACGACCCTAACCAAATAAACTTCCACGTCGAAAATCCAATATCCTGAACATTCAACAAGCGAGTTTGCTCTGCCATTCATCGATAGTGCGCAGTCACCATTTTTTTTTTTCAATGCAAACGTAAAAAATAAATCACGATTTATAAAGGACACAAAAAATTATAAAGAAGAAATCACAGGTGAGAGAGACGAATTTTTCTCCACAATGCTCGTATACACAAAAGGCAACCTTTACATATACACAAATTAAAAGCGAGAGGGATATAGGTATATACTTGGCAATCGAATTAAATCAGACCTCGAGTATAATATTATTATTATTATAGCCATTTAGAGGTAGAACGAAAGGAAGCAACGTTACTATACGGTTCGTAGAGTTAGAGGCAAACAGAAACCAGAGGAATAAAGGACAAATTGTCCAACGAATACAAGTCCGCAGCGCTGCATGCACCGTGTACAATAACAATACACCATTTATTTCGATTCGATGTATATAGTTTTGAGCTTATATACTCTCGGGTCTCTCGTGTTGGTCTGCTTGGTTTCTCTCTTGTCTCGCTCACCCTTCCTATTACCACTCAATTATTTCCTACGATGCGCTGGAAAAACACGAGTCTTTTAATTCGCGATCGCGCGGAAACGAAATAAAATGTTAAATACGTGTGAATTTTTAATAATGCAATCGTACGTACCTATGTATGTATACCTACGCGTACTTCAAGAAAATTAAAAATCGTTTTATAAGACTCGCGTACGTACAATATGTACATTTTTACTATTTACTCTGGTCTTGTATGGTACTAAAAGTACATTAGACTGATTTGATATTTTTATTTGTCTACACGAATAAAAAAGTACAGTGGAATATATGCATGTCAATGTTGAAAATGGATTATTTACAAAAAAAAAAATAAAAACACTAGACTACCACGATGTATATAGTATGTGATGAATGATGAATCGGAGATTGCAAAAGTATATTTATTATGATGTCAGGTAGTAAAGCAACAAGTCGTTAGATATTCCATTTGCAAGATTGTGAAGTTAAATGTTTAATAGTGATTGCACCTAACCGTATACGGTATTGTGTGATATTAAAATGGAAACTGCTGAAAGGACTTCATTACCAATAAGTTTGATAGAACCTAGAGATCGAGTTCTAACCAACGCGTTAAGCTACTCTCAAATCGAATTAGAGTTGTTAAAATGCAATATATCCGATGCATTAATCATCTCGCAATTCAAACATGCATGTCTGTATACAGTGTACCGTTTAGAAATAAGAATGTGAAAGTGTATAAAATATAAAGTCTATTCAAATTTTTATATAGTCAAAATGTACGCAGAAGCCAATTTCTCCACTAATGACAAAAATAAAAAATACTTAATCGCTCTAATTGGATGCCCACCCCTATAAATACAAAGTGATTATTCACTAATTATGTCGTGAAAAGTCGGTCATCATTACTGATTAGTGAATATTGACTAATCGGAGGTTCAGTGACCGACATTCACTATTTCATATTTAAAGAGTATATGGTTGCGCTCGAATGTACATTAGGTCGTTTGATAAGAGATGAAAAGACGCGCATATAATCCTTCTCTCCCGCAGACTATTTATTTTGTACCAAACGCTTCACAGCTTTACCTAATTATCCCTCTTTAATTTTCCTGATCCCTCCTTTTTCCGACGTGCACATATATGTATATATCTATATGTGGACACACAACTCCCTCATTTTTCACCGTAGTCGCGTTCGGTCCAATTCGCTTGCCTCCTCATTTATTCCATTGGGCCGTCGTACCCGTACCGTGCGCTGGAAGGTAGCAACTTAATTAGCCCGTACACGGGTTAGCCAGGTGGGTATATATACATATATTCACATATATAGGTGTACAGCGTTGACAAGCCTGCCGGCATCCTTCCCTATACGACCAAGTGCTTACACACATGGGAAATCACGTACACGTCATAAACCCCCTACCTTCACGCCTTCTCCTCCTCCTCCTCCTCCTCCTCCTCCTCCTCCTCCACCTCTTCCTCACCCCCTCCCAGCCCCCGCTCACTCCACCCCGTCCCTCTTCCACCACTTACGTATCCGGGTACATAATGGATGTCGGTGGATAAGAGGATGTTTGGTTGCGCGAAACGGGCTATAGGCTCAACTTCAAAAGGTAATTAACATTGCATCGCTTTCGCGATAAAGCGAATTTCATGGGAGGAAAATGGGTACGCGGTGTCGTTTAAGAAAAAAAAACGATGATTTCAATTACACACTTGATATGCTTGTACCACAAATTTTACATAATTGAATTAGCCTTGTTTTTATTGATACCTCTACTACCCACATATTTTTTTTAATGATTAAAAATTACATGTATACTTACGTGGAGAGAAAAAATATTAGTAAGTGACACGGTAACAGACTGCCAAAACATTAAAATTGACAGAAAATTTGGTAAAAATTGACAAAACCTTTAGTAATTTTTTGTATTGTGGCAGCCTGTTACTGTTATAATTAAAGTTTAGTAAAATTTACTAAAACCTTTCATTCCGCGTACCATAAGAAATTAGCAATATTTAAATATTGTTATCAATTTATATTCCGCCATTATTAATTAATTAGTCTTATATAACGACGACGTTTGTACATGAAATAGATAGATTGCTTGTTAAACATCTGGCTGCTGGTGTTCAAGATCTTAAATGAGATTTAATTGCTAATCGTCAAATGAATTAAATACCACTTTGATTATCCGGAACTGTATTTTCTCGATATACCTAATGATATAATCATAATCTCAAAGTTTCGCACTGATAGTCTCGCGTGGTGTTTCCGGCGCAGTGGTTTACAAGTACCGCTTAACGCAAGTATGATCGAGTTATAATTTTTTACACGCAAGAATACGTGAATTATCTAATCAAATTATTTGTAATTATTCAAGTTTTAATATCGTTAACAATTTACGAGAAAAAAACCATTATAATTATAAAAATTGATTAATTTTAATCCCAAAGGCAACTAATGTATCCTACTTTAAACTTTGTAAATTAATATAGATAGAATATCTACATATAGATATTCCCTAACTGTACTCGAGGTGCAATTACCTACACTGATGATCTACATAAACATACTATCCATATTAATTTACAAAGTTTATCATAGAATGTATTGACTTTCCAATGATATAGAAACCTGATACCCGAATAAAAAATTTTATGCCTTTATTATTCATATAGCGACATCGGAGAATATATGAATATTAACAAACCTAATCTATGTTTATCCAATGTTTTGTAACCAGTGCATTAAAATACTTAATCAATCGTATACGTATAAAAGAATTTTAATAACCCATCGGTGAAGTAAAGCAATAAATAAATCATAAATATATCTAAATGATAAATAGAACATTAAAAATGATGCAAAGCTGTATGTAGTCGTGTATAATAATTCTTAACTCGTAGTTGTCTAAATTACGTGGGAGCATCGCACGTTTTTTTTTCGCGAAACGATATATATGTAGAACATGAAAAAGAAAAGGAAATACGGCAATTCGTTTTGCGTTTCATTCTAATCGGAATGAACATCGACGAGATTCACTTGTGCACGCTCGAGCAGTCTCTTATTTGGACTTGAAAAAGAATCGCTCTGCATTATGCATTTAAGTGTACGTACATACAAAGCACTGCTTCTCTACGTTATCGATGTTTATGCGCCTTCTTGATAGGTGTTTCAATCTTAACCAAGGACTTTTATGGGAAAATTTTTACGATTTAACGACTACGCTGTATTGGAGAGGACATCGACACTGTTGGCTTAGCCGCAATATAAGTATATTGAGTTTCTTTCAAATTTGTGTAAGAAAAGTGATGAACCACCATTATGTTTATAGTTTTAGATTAATTTTTCGTTCGCACTAGCTTTACGAACAACAACATTTTACTTTTTTCATCTATGTTTTCTTCGTATTTTCTTCATAATAGTTTTTATTTTAAAAAATAATAATAAAAAATGTATGCACAGTCATGAGAGTAACATATTAATTATTACTTAAATGAGGTACTTACGAATCATATTTTAACTCCTTTGGTGACACTTTAATATATTAAAAGTATAATTCACAGTCTAAAATTAGAAAAATAGTTTTTTCTAGAAAATTGCATTTTTCAAGTATTTAAAACGAACTCGAAGATCGTTATGTAATCGTCATTGATGACGCTAAAATCCAGCAAGTAATTTTGAAAAAATGCAATAAGTTTATAAAATTTTTTATATGAAAAATTATTCTAAAATTATAATTTAAAAGATATGCGAAATTTATGCGTAAAAGAAAAAAAAATTCTGATATGACTCTAGGTAAAGAAAAAGAAGATATAAAAAAAATCTAGCTACCTATCTATAATACATCAACCTCATAAAACTATACTAAATATGTTATATGTACGATACTGAGTAGACGACCAAAAAAGATTATACAATATTATTAAAATATTAGATATATAAAAGGGGTTATGATACCGTAATAAGAGATATCATCACGAACATTTCTAAATCTCCTTTACAGTATTTAAATATATTGTTTCATTTTTATTTTCCTTTAAGAATTAACTATGATTTAGCATCAATTCTTTACACAAGCGCCGGCAGCAGCATCTGTAAATTTGATAATTTAAGTTCCTGCACTACACCGCAGCAAGCATTTTACCCCCCCCCCCCCCCCTGAAAGTACGTATTTCGAGGAAAGCCGTTTAAATTTAAAATTGAAATACCAAGCATGCACATCTATCTCATATGTTGGGACCGAGTGCTTATCATAGAGGTAGAAATTTCCAGTATATCAAAATACAAAATCTTACTCCTTATATATATATTATACTCGCGTTCTCCGATAAAAAAATAGTAATTAAAATAATGTTATCTTTCCTTTTTTAATGTATACATTTATAATAATGAGGTAATATTTTAACGACATTTGATAAAATACAAAAGAAAGTACATTTCAAAGGATTAATTTTGTTCTACGTTAATTGGATTGTATTGCTTACGCACAATTGCCCTCAGGCTGGACAAAAAAAAACAATAATATTCTGATGAAAAAATTGCATTAAACAAAGTACTTTATGACAAGCAATTTCCTATTTAATTACATACAGTTATAATAAGATAGAGAAGCGAGATACACGTTAAATTTTAATATAATGCTATACATATTCCATATTTTTATAAATTAACAGTTTTTAATTACGTTTGAAATTTTTAATTATTTTATATAATAATATGCACACCAAATGTACATATTTAAATGCTCACAAAAAGAAACAAAATTTATTAATTAATTCAATGCGTATTATAACTTACTTACAATAACTTTTATAACAAAATAGAAAACTAGTAGAATACGGTACACTAGATGAATTGAATATTTTATAAAATACAAATTGTTTAAATATTTTATTTCAATCAAACTATCAAAACAAACATTGTGAAAATGTACGTAAATTAAAGGATAAAATGTTATAGACATTTGTTGAAATGCTTGAAAGCAAATAATCCTTTACACGATTCAACTTCAACGTACAATTAAGTTGCTGTAACAAAGAAAAAATTGAAATAAATCAAATGTTATTCAGCCTGCAGAAAAGAAGAAAAAGAAATTTTTTTCCATCAAATCATTTTCTTCTACCCAACCTTCAGCCCTACAAATATTTTTTTTTTGCCCATGCGTTCCAGTTTTCCCGTACATGGTTCTGACCAAACTGGCCTTCGGGCGTCATATATATGCATAAACTTTACCAATTTTCAGTATTTTAAATCCATAACTCTTGCGAAAAAATTTCGTGCATTTACTTATTTCCTTCCTGTTTGATTATATCATATTTTCCATTGTTTCAATTACACGGTAGCACATATGAACGATAATTTTTCAATTATCGATAATTAATATTTATTTAAAAGTATTACACGGCGTAATATGTTTAATTAATTTATAAAATAATTAAATCTTTTAAAATAATTATTATTTATCTTATATCGATCGAAACAATTATATTTAATATCGGTAAATGTAAAATTTCCATTAATTCTTTGAGTACATTTGTGTACATCTATATATATATATAAATACATAAAATCACAGAAATTCGTATACGCCTTCCGTTATCTACGTACTTGATTTAACCGTATACACTCAAAAATTTATGAGTTCGCGTCTCGATTTGTTGAAATATGCTCTTAAAAATAATCTGCACGAACGTATACATAACTTACTTCTTTATTCCCATTTTAAAAATAATATTACTTTTTTTTTTATCCGAAGACTAATGTTAGTATTTGACGCTAACAAAAAATATATTTATAAATGGACTATTTTAAAAAAAATGTATCCAAACGTATACCAACAATCCATTTTCACAATAACCTTTTGCAATATCAAATCTTTACAATATACCCATTCTATACAAACATACATTCTATACATGTTATATATATATAAATTGAAAGTTTACCAAAATTCTCCACTCCGAATCTCGGACCACCTGACAAATCGTTTCCCAGCCCTACCAATAATTGGGTTGGTAAATCCAACTTTTTTACCACGACCTATCCAATCAGAAACTCGTCGGTTTAATTTCCAACTTATTTCGTTCTTGTTACAGGTTCCTCGTCGGTTCTTCTACTTCTGCTGGTGTTGTTATTCAGCTACTAAGCCCTTCACGGCCTAAAAACAACCTAGAGGACACGTTCACGATTTCCTTTCGAAAAGGTATAAAAAAAATAGAACCCTCGGAGAAGAACGGCAAGAAGTCATTTCAACTTGCAGCGTGGGACTTATCGGCAAACAGACGCCGTTCGTACATATATATATATATATAAATAGAGTATCAGAGATTGTGCTTGTTTTATTTATTTTAAGCAAACTATGGTTGTAAAAATCACAGTTGTTTACAACTAATTTTCCATTCTTTTTTACTCTCGTTTCGACTTTTTAATTGAGATCGTGGATTTTTTTAAAGTTTTGTGCGTGATTGAGCGAATGACCGAATCGAGACGATGTAATTATATAACAGGTTAAGAGATCGACGCTATTTTTTTGAGATCGGAAAAAATGTGTTTTTAAAGAAATTCGATATGACAATGTAAACGAAGGATTAAAAATATTTTGTTGTTTTTAACAAAACAAAGTACAGAAATAAATTTAAATAAATCGAGTGATCTCGATTTTTAGTAGTACACTCAAATTCGCATATACTTATAGTTGTACACATTTATTTAGAATAAGAGTGCAATTTTATTAATCACTTAAAAGTTAATATAATTAAAAATAAGTCTTTCAAGAAATACAATCGATTATTCACATTTTTTGTTTTAAATCATAATAAAAAAATAGATTGTATTTTAGGTACACGTTAATCAGTTATAACGATAATTTTTTTTTGGCTACTTTTCACAAAATAACTCAACAAATACATATATTGTTCAAATACAGACAGGTATATATTTTCAACTAGCTACTACACTGTAAATCTATAAAAGAAAGCTTTTATTAAAATAAAAGAATATATATATAATTATTCAAATTATGAAATATTTATAAGCAAATTCTGTACTTTACAAAGATCTATACGCTGCAATGAATTTTTATTAAACTAAATGAAAATTAATACGATATGTTTATGCCATTGTTAAGAAAGATAAACTTTATCAACTATATAGTTATCGTTTATTGCAGATATATAATATTAATTTTAATTGAACTAATTTACTAAATTTAGCGCTATGTACGTTTTATTATAAATAATGAAAAAAATTTATTATACATAAGCATAAAATTTTTTTACTTTTTTCCTGGGTAGAAACTTATTTATAGTTTAATATAAAGTTTGATCGTTTACCAATGACATTTCACTAGGGAAACCCAAACTTATTATATCTTCTAAATTTCGGTCGTATATAGAACATAAAATAAAAGAAAGAAAATGTCTTTTCGTCACACTTTTTTGGCATATTAAGTAACGCATATAATATTAATATAAGACTAAATATTATTTAAAAGTTGGCGATATCACAATAATAATTTATCTGTAATATACTTATTTAAATTTTATTGTCAAAGTTTTATTATCAAAGATATATATTTATATAATTAGTTTAATATACCTATATATATTAAACTCATGATATAAAAATTAATGAAAACTATATAGCAAATATTGAGTCTAAAATTTAAATAAGTAAATTTTTAGAACTGATCAACTGGATAATATCATTTGAATGTACAACAAGAGAAGAATTTTCATAATATGAAAATCAGAATATGTCAACCACTTAAAATCCTTATATAAAGTTGCTGTTTATATGTAGAATATTAATTATATATCTTGTACGAAAAAAAGTGAATGGACCGAGCGTGTAGATAGACAATATAATAATTTATTTAGTTAGCGCAATATATTTTCGTATACTAACAAATTAAATTATCACCGATTTTCTCGATTGTACGTGTAAAAAAGGTGCGATACAATGAGCTATAATACTTGGTAGTATGAATATATTGTAAAATTTCTTTATATCCTCGTAGAAACATTTGTTATTAAAAAAGAAATTATTTATTAATGACGCAAGTAGGCCTCACATTTTGATAAAATGCAATTTTAAAAATGAAGGAATGAGTACAGCACATTACAATATTTTATTCGATCACATACTTTATCAAATATAAACTTTACGTAAATCATATGTAGATAAATAATTTTTCAAAAGATTTATAACATAGTCCAGTGCAAACCAACCTATTTGATGTGAAAATCCAAGCTTGTATAAAAATTAAACTACTTGGCATTTACACGAACTTTAAATTATTTATTTTTAATGTTCTAAATTGATTCCGGAATTTTACTTCCCATTAGTATTTATATATCAAATGTGAGAAGCCCCAAAGAAAAGCAAAGTAATTTGTACGAAGTTTACCGAAAATTTCAAGATTGACAAGAATTTTGTTAAAAAACTGTTGATAAGTAGCTTTTGGCGTTAATTTCTATTTTCTTAACTACCTCAAGATAGATGAATCAATTTCTCGTCACTTCATTGATAAGCGTTAATTAATTATTAATTAATTTTCAAAGATCAATTAGATTACAATAAATTATAATGGTAAATAAAAAGACAATACCTGACCCAATTACGAAACTAGTCTTAAGTGTACATATTCAACCCCTAACTATTGAAATGTATAATTCTTGTCACGTAATTATATTGATCGGTGAACCGTCAGAGACAGATTATTCCAATAAGTGAAATATAGAATTTTCATTAAAATACAAATTTAGTAATAGAGAGAAACGTAAATATATCTACACTAAAAAGGACCATCCAATATTGCGAGAAAGAGGTCAAGTTTTTTCTTATATCTTTCGTAAGATTAATTCTTTTTTAAGCGAACAAATTTTTTATTAAATTACTTTCTGCTATCGATTGTAAGAGCACATATTTATTAGAATTTATTAAATAATAGCTATACCAATAAAGTGACAGAATCATAACATCTATCTTACCTTTCTACATTCGAATAATTATTCATTATTATAATATAAGTAAACTTATTTTATAATAATGAAATAGATAGTATAGAATACATAATAATTAATTAAAAAAAATTGATACTACTGGAAATAAACTAAAAAAAAATTTAATTTCATTTGGTTCTAAAGAAATTGTTATTCTCAGTGTATATAATTCACTCAATCAAGAACATCTGGAAAATTTATCATACGCGGAAAGAAATTTTTCAGCAAAAAGTATTACGATTTTTAAACTAATTGAAAAAGTTTTAAGTATCCGGCGTATTCAATGTTGACTTTAATAAAAGTTTTCATATTTCACATATTTCAATTTCACTTTTTATTAACACGTCGCAGTATAAGAGACAATAATTTGCAATTAACGTTTAATTAACATTAAAATACAACAATATATTTATTGCGAAAAATTTCAGTCCAACTGATGACCACACGTGATACAAAAAAAACATGTTAAAACGAGCTTTCTAACTCCGTTCATGACTTTCTCTAATACCCCTCTGCAGCGTTATAATAATATCTATACGCCTATACAAAATTGCACTCAAGAGCTCAAAATATCCTACAGTGCGAATAATTGTACGTGAATTCGCGGCATTCGAAATCAAGTCTCTTAATATACGCATAAGAAAAGCAATCAATTTCATCGTCTTTGCATTTGTGAATAAACTCAAACACCGAAAGAGATAACCTATATATATATATATAGGATCGAAGCCCCTTTTACACGTCTGTGATGAATTTGAATTCCCGCGTGTTTCCTCGACTTTCCACGAGAATGCCAAAAGTAACTTACACATTCAACCGTATATACATATATATACCTAAAGTCTTTTTAATATCGCAATTTCGAGAGGATTTTTCTCTTAATCTCGCGTGATATTCTTTTCAACAGGCATTTTTAATATTTAATCGTGAGTTCATTCAGTATAGTTCACTTTTATATTTACTGACGTTTTTAATAATAAATTACAATTTATAAGAATTAATTAATGGGCACGCATTTACTCCTATAATTATTATTATTCGTGCATCTTTTCGTTATACCCATTTTTCCAATTATTTTTTAGTTTTTGTCGTTCCAAATATATATAGTGAAACTAATATAGAACTATTATTACTCTACCAAAATATAAGTTAGTCAATTCATTAAAAGTTCAGTTTTAATAATCATATAGTAAAGAGGAGCATTTCATTTCGTTAAATAAGTTTTTATGTTTCATATACACATTGAAGTTTTTATAGCTCGAGGAAACGAAAATACTTGCAATATATCTATACACCTATAATAAATTTTTGTACACTTATAATAAACAAAATATTATATTTTCACCTATTGAACTTTTGGTATAAAATGAACATTTATATATGAAACTTTTTAGTTTTATACACATTAGTAAACCTAATAAACTGATTTATAACATTAACATGTAAGTGTTTGCTACTTTTTGATCATAGGATTAAATTAGAGTAACATCAATTTATAGAAATTCTTAAAATAACAAAACAAAATGGATTATTTTGATAACCATTGGAATACTATACGTTGACCCATCTCGTAATTCCATTGAATTTTAATAATGCAATCGTCAAGTAATTTGTAATTTACCGTGATTCGCACTTTGTTTATTTCATCGTTTGCTGAAAATATGTGTATATATGTAAGGAAAATTTAAACATTCTTGAAATGAAATCACAATAGTTTTAGTAACGAACATATGGACTTGTAATAGGAATTTCTGGACTCTTTGTATAATGAAAAAATACTTATATTTTCGATGACTGTATACCCAGTGTTTATATGATATTCTTTCCTTTGAAAAAAATTGTCGTTCTAACTATAGAAATATTAATAAATCACGTACAGTAACGTTTTTACTACATGTATATTTTAATTCAAAATTACATATTTTTATCATCGTCAAAACAAAACTTTTACAATTACCGAAACAATAAATAATTATTTAAAATATTGCGCAATAAAATTTCCATACAGTGTCATTAAAAACTTCTATTAATTTTCAAATTACTTTATACGCCATTTGTTCATATTGCGTAGATTAATAAAAATGAAAGATAAATAATCAAACGTATCATTTTTCAAAAAAAAAAAAAAAATGGGCATACGAATATAAAATTAATTGATTCAACAATGTTTTATCAATATTGTCAAAAATTAATTTCGCTACGAATCGTCCTCGACCCAAATAACCCGATGTAATAATGAAAGTTATAACCATGATATTTCATAGAAATCAACTAATGGATGAAAACCAAAGAGATCGTTACATCAAGATGGTATGTGTAAACATGATGTATTTGTATAGATAATAAACGCGCAGTTTAAATTGCAAAGAGAATCTGTATATGTTAGATTGTTGTGAAAATTGTTTCATATAGGTTTTACGAAATGTTGACGACATTATTTAAGTTTTAACGTTGGTTTATATAAGTATATAATACAATCGAGATGCGCAATTTAAGATGCGAAAAAAAAAATTGAATATTATGCAACAGACAATTACGTGCATGAGGTATATAAGTATGTATATAAATATGTACAATACTCGGCTAAGTACGTATATACCTGTAGAACTATAAAAGTCGAAAGTTGATGAATGCGTGTTATGCGGCAGATTTTTTGTCTGCCACATATGTTGGTATGTGTGAGAGAACGCCATCAAGTAAATATATGAGAATCGAATTTGGTTTTTTCTCTATAAATATACACTTGCAGGAGCGAAGATAAAAACAAACCGACGATTGATTAAAAAAAAAAAGGTTTTAAATTGTACGATTGTTAAAAATGTAAATACTCGAAAAAAGCGGATGTTTCGATCATCTGTCACTATCACATTACACAAAAGATTGTCATAAACTCTCATCCTGTATCGATTACGTGCACTATTAAACGAAAAAAAAATATCAAAATTGTGTGATTTTATTCTTTTGAATATTTGTTTTCAATGCAAGATTACCCTATTTTTTTTTACTATATGCATTGTTCTCTTCATCGAATATTTTTCTGTTATGTATAATAAATATTGGAGGTAAAATCTATTTTGTTCTTACTCAATTGCTAATTTGCAACATGTTTTAATTTCTATGTATCTGTTTTAAACAACATTAATAGTTTTTTTAATTATTTGTTAAAATTGTTATTCAAAACGATCGTTATTTTATTAAGATCGTGCATTATATAAAAATGGTATTGATAATAATATAATAAAAAAATCAGTATATTATGAAAATATTTTAGTTTGTTCTTTACACAATTTTATTTATTCCCAATAAAATTCCTCTATTTAAAAAATTCTATATTCATTGTATCTTAAAGGACTGTCAAAGTCAACTTTTATCCTCCCTAGCTTATCGAGTAAATTAAACAAATAATTTGATTACAATTAATAAAATATTATAGTATTTAACAAAAATATGTTTATTAACAAACAATTGACCTCTGTGCAAAATTTGAGATTAAAATGCAATCGAATTTCCGAGAAATCTCTTACCATATTACGAAGTGTTGATTTTATTGATTTTTATTTATACTTTTGGTATAAGGTATTTCTCAGAATTTTGCAGCGAGGTCAAATGTTTGTAAACAAAGGCGCGTCTTCTCCTACTTTACTAAAAATATAATTATTACATTTATTTATAAAAAAATGCAATTTTATGAAAAACACGAATACAGAAGTACTATAAGTAATTAAATAATATTTCAACAAAGTTCCACGTCAATGCAACAAGGACACCCTAAAAAATTTCTGCACCGAAAAATAACGAAACATCGTTGTATTGACTTGGAACTTTGTAGAATGACTTACTATTTAATTATCTGTAGTGCTTCTGTATTTGGGTTTTTCATAAAATGGCGTATTTTTTTAAATAATTGTAATAATTATATGGTTTTACATGATCGGTAACCCAGCGAGCCACCTGGTTAACTCATTAGTACCGAGACGGACATTCTTGGACACTCGATATTTCCGGGCGGATTTGAAAAAAACGAGATCAAAACATGTTCCTGTAAGGTTTCGTTGCCCTATCCATTACTGAAGTCAGTTTAACCCTACGATCCTTTGGGAAGGAGCCGCAGCAGTTTTAAAGAGATAGTTTTTACCATTGAAAAACCCCATGGTACACTGTTGGACTGCAAAAAAATATTATTTTCCCGATATTTGATAAAATTTCACCCTCAGGTGAATCGGATTATTCAAGGGTTCATGTAAAACCTACCCCTTTAAAACTGCTGCGGCTCTTTTCCATAAGGTCGTAGGATCAAAGTGACCTCAGAAACCGATAGAGCAGCCAAAATCACCTATAAAAACGTGTTTTGATCTCGTTTTTTCTAAATCCGCCAAAAATGTCCGCGTCGGCACTATATGGGTTAATGTCTATAATTATAATGCAATGTAATTATTAATTGCATAGTTTCAATCACTCTGGATACATTAAAATTTATACATCAATCTTAAAATTCTTTGTACATTAACTTTAAACTCACCAATTTTAAAAAACAATCAACCATTTCCACATTTCAGTTCGATAACTAGGAGACACTTTATTTGACAAGTGACTGCACATATATAAAATCAAAAGAAAAGTCAAAACACATTATTGAAACGATATGTT
This sequence comes from Theocolax elegans, assembly GCA_026168455.1. Lineage (NCBI taxonomy): Eukaryota > Metazoa > Arthropoda > Insecta > Hymenoptera > Cerocephalidae > Theocolax > Theocolax elegans. Next base: position 58,563,843 of record CM047429.1, on the reverse strand, counting down.
CAATATTTTATCGTTGGAAGTGGAAGGGTAAAGTCGGAGGCAAAAATCAAGTACAAAAAGTGCGACGAATACTTTTGCTTCGGTGTAAAAAATCGACGATATTTCTCTCAATATTTTAAATCATCGAAATTGATTCTACTCTCAACTTAACGGTCGTATTTGTATGTTCAGTTCTCCCAGCGAAGCAATTCAATATGCTTCGGGATACCTTGCATTCTATTGAGCGTGACTTACAGGCGCTTATGTAAAACACCCATTATAAATAAGAAAATTCCATGTTTTTAAAAAACATTCATAATAAAATTATAGTTTGGCAATTTTAAGGTCAATGTATAAATATATAATTTATTGTATTTACAGTATTTTACTTCTCTTACTTTTCGCGCTTAAGTGACAGATATTCTCGCTAACCAATTGATTTATATACCTATATAAGCATGTAAAATAAACATCGCATTTATGAAAAACGTTGAATATTTAAAAGAAAATTTCTACCTTGTTCTTCTATAAACATGCAGATTAAACAGAAACAAAGGATGAGGAAGGAAATGGGAATCACAAACTTTTTAACGGTTCAGCCTTTCTTTCGATGATACTCAATACGTATCAACGTTTCATTAAATGATTCCCATATTCAATTTTTGTTGATTATTTTAATTAATAAAAAAATAAAACAGCATATTCAAAAATAAGAGAAGAGACGCTTTTGTTTATCTATAATGTAACTGTGTGCTGAATTTCAGACTAAAATATTATTAGGTTTTTGAGAAATCCCTTACCAAAAATGTCAAATTTTACATTTATTTTAAAAAATATGGAATTACATGTAAGACCCGAATACAGAAGCACTAATTAAATAATTAAATAATAAGTAATTTACAATGTTGCAGGTCAATACGACAAAAGCACCCTAAAAAATTGCTGCACCGAATATTTTAGAAATTTTGTAGGGTGTATTTATTGTATTGTATTCGGGACTTGCATAAAATTGCATATTTTTTATATATATTTTTGGAGCAAGAATCTTCTCGAAAATGTAATATTTTAGTTTCCAAAGTTAAATTATTGATAAACGAAGGAACCTCTTCTTTTATTTTTGCACATACAGTTTTATTTCCACATTTATTACCAATTATCACATTTGTCGGTAAGGTAGGGAGGATTAATATTGACTATGGCACCCCGTAAAAGAAACACTCAACCACAATCGTGCGTCAATTATATGCATTTTTTTTGCTACACTAATGATACTTATTTTTGATATTCTTTTATTTGATTCTCATTTAATAATATTTTTATACATCATCCAATAATTCCATCGTATGAAATAAAGTCTTTCTCTTATTGTACTGTATAGTCTGTTTGATTATTATTTTTTTTTTTTTTCATTCGTGAAAATTTTTATTGCGACCCGAACAGATTCAATTGACATATTATTTATTAGATGTCCGAAAAATCAGGAATTAAACGTGGCTAGCTTGAAAAAGTTCGCTTAAATATCGTTGATTCACTAAAACTGTTCATGCGGCATTTCCAGTGAAAAATATTAAACGGGACGAATGCAAACACAACGTACTTTATTGATTAGAAAAAAAATGAGGAAATAATGGTAAAGCAATATTAAATTGAAGTTGGAATAAAATTTACACAGATTTACAGAAATTATAATAAAATTTATTATAATTCTTGTAAAATTTACTATAATTCTTGAAATATTTACTATAACTTTTGTAAATTTTAAAATAAACTATAGTAATTTTTCTTATTCTCAATTTCAAAAATCGTACAACGTTTCGTCCGCTGGTTTGCAGACCTCTTCAGGCACTTCGTGAAAACGATGTGTAGGTTTTAATTCTACTAAATTGTAGGATAACGTCAAAGTCCAACTACAACTTCACTCAAGTTCAACTTGGTTTGACCCTCAAAGATCGATATAGTAATTTTTCTTAATTTGTCAGTCTGTGATTTATTTACTAGACTCTATTGTAATGGTTACAAAATATTTTGTAATTTTTAATACAAACTTTCTCCCCGTGTACATATATATAGGGTATTCCACGTGAAGTGGTCCGATCAAAATTTTAAAATGCACCAAATTTTGGGTACACATTGTAAATGTTTTTCAGAATACAGAAAAAAATTTTTAGGTACTGGAATCTATTTGCTCAAAAGTTATTCTAACCTCAAAAAGTGAATTTTTTCTAGTTTTTTTCAACACCAGCTGGGTTTACCGCTATTTAACTCAAAATCTATCAACTTTTACTATAAAACATTATATATAACATTCGTTGCTAACTATGTCTAGAATTTATCCTTCTGGGTTAGAATTTCTAATCTCAAGGTTAATGTTACATAAACTACATGTCAATATTCAACTTAAAAATAGTGTAAGTGCGCCACATTTGATTTTTTTATCCAAAATTCTAAAAAAAAGCTTGAAGCAATACCTTTCAAATGGTCTGTAGCATTTTTGGGGCCTTCAATTCTGTAAAAAGTTATGATAATTTAAAGAAACTCGAAATTTTTTTTAAAATTTAAATGGGAATTACCCTGTTAATTTTTGTGAATTTTATGTCTTTCTTTAAATTATCATAACTTTTTACAGAATTGAAGGCCCCAAAAATGCTACAGACCATTTGAAAGGTATTGCTTCAAGCTTTTTTTTAGACTTTTGGATAAAAAAATCAATTGTGGCGCACTTACACTATTTTTAAGTTGAATATTGACATGTAGTTTATGTAACATTTACCTTGAAATTAGAAATTCTAACCTAGAAGAATAAATTCTAGACACAATTAGCAACGAAAGTTACATATAATGTTCTATAGTAAAAGTTGATAGATTTTGAGTTAAATAGCGGTAAACCCAGCTGGTGTTGAAAAAAACTAGAAAAAATTCACTTTTTGAGATTAGAATAACTTTTGAACAAATAGATTCCAGTACCTAAAAATTTTTTTCTGTATTCTGAAAAACATTTGCAATGTGTACCCAAAATTTGGTGCATTTTAAAATTTTGATCGGACCACTTCACGTGGAATACCCCATATACATACATTAGTAAATTTAATTCAATGCCAATATCATTTATCAATGATCTATCTATACACTACAAATAATATACAACGACTAATAACAACATGTTTGAATAAATATTCATTATCTACTGTATATTTATAGGTTGTTCATAGAAGATATCCATACTAAGAGACATCAAATTTTTAATTATATAAATTCTTTTATTTAAAACTGCACAACGCTTATTCGCCAACAATAATAAACGTATATATATGTAGTCTACACGAGTGTTGTAAAAGGTAAACTTGAACGTTACAGGTAAATTGAAATGCATCTTGGCACGCATTAACAGTTTAAACGAAAAAGAGTTAAAACGTCAAGTAAAAAATTCAATTAAAAAATGTTTAATTAATCTGGACACGATGAATTTTCATCTAGAAATTTATTTTTCCGCGTTCGTTTTTAATTAAAATGTGTAAGCCAAAGAAACTTTGTCTTTTTATTATTGTCCAGTTAAATACCGTTTATACGCAACGTTACCGTGTAACGAATACAACACAAAGTTTAAATGTCCCTTAGCATATATATATACATATACGGATAACGAAAACATTAATTAAATATCCGTTCTTCGAAATATTCGATGTACGTATATAGTTATTGAGGTATACGGTACGAATAAAATTAGAAAATTTGTAAACATAACAAAATGTCACATATTTACCTTCAATTTTAACCGACTTTCATGGTATAAAAAAATTCTCTAGGGTAAACGTTGTACCCAATTCTTTTTTTTTTTCGAAAGTATAACACCGAATTAAAATCGATTTTCTATGCATAAATTATACTTTTCTGCATCGTAAACGAGTCTTCTAGCTCTTTTTTTCAGCCATTATGCACGTACAAGCGAAGCAAAAAGGAGCAGCACCGCTGACGTCGCCTCAGGGATGATAAAGAGAGCAGACTTTAGTACGAGCCTCGAGGTTATCTTGTGTTTGTGTACCTTGAATTACTAGCTTGGTTTATTAGCTTCGAGAAGAAGATTACTAGTTTTCGGTGTATTTGAAAGAAGTCGTCCTTGACATTGAGATGGACGAACATTTTAAATTACATAGTGATTGATTACTTCCGTAATTCTTTGAACCATTTTTTATACAAAAATAATACATTTAAAGATACAAAATATTCTATTGTCTACAGACTCTCACACCACACACCACTATGTATTTATCGTTTATTATATTTTTATACAAAATATGTTTCACATCAAACTCCATTGAAAAAACTCATTATATTTTATAAAATTTATACAACAAATTCGCTTCAATATTGAATTGTTATGCAAGGTAATATTGTATTGTACACATTTACGATTTGACGATGTATTTAAATTCATATGATGCAATGTACTTTTTTTTCTTAAATAAAATAATGTGAAGTTTTACTTTGAAAATTTATAAATCGTTCCCTTATGCCCGCAGGATATTGGAGCGCGTGTATAATAATTTAAATAGACGTGATTAAAGTTACGTACAAATGCTATGTACAAACAGCAGCATTTTAATATACGAATAAATTACCCAACTTAATAACAAAATATTGTATTTTACTTGTAGTGTAACCAAAATAAACTTACGTTTCTACAATCTGGATGCCGAGAGTCGTATAATTAATTTTGTATATATAGATATTATATATAAAAAATTGTACTAAAAATAAAATCGGAATTAATATGTAGATATATCGTGATATCGTACTGATTTTCGGATAATTATGTAACCAAATACGAGAAAAAGGATTACGACTGTTTTTTCGTACTTCCGCGGTTAAATCGTCTATACAAAATTGAACTTTGACATCAAAAGCACTGCTTATATAGATATAAAATATGCTAATTTTGTTTTTCATGTTTAACACATATTGAAAATATTTTATAATAAATGATTAACCCAAGGGACGTTAAATTTTACACTAGAGGAACATAAACAAATAATCCCTATACAAAATAAATCACGAATACACAAAATATATTATGAAATAACAAATACATATAATTTTATTTCGCTTATAATAAATTTAATTGAAAAAACTTTGAAATCAAATAATTTCGCGGAAGCACTCAACAAAATTTAAAAACGTATACATCTTAAATATACCAATTTCAGTAATTTTAATGAAAGAAGCGATAAAAAAGCAGAGCAATTTGAAAAACTTATTACAGGCAATTGCGGTTCCGAACGAACTTATCATTACGCTGATAAATCATTTCAGTTCGTTTCGAAGAAAAAAGAAAAAAAAAAAAGAAACGTGAGGGAAGGTAGAAGTAGCTCCGAGTTAGCGCGAATCCTGATAAATCCGCGAAATCCAATAAAGAACAGCGGACCTCCGTAAAAAAAAATAAAAGACGATAACAAGATGTAAGAGCGATTCCGCAGCCTCGAGCGGTGTACACAGCCAAGTTAACCGAGATGCAGGAAAAAGAAGAAGATGGAAGGTATAAGAGAGAAAGGTACAAAGTCGACTCAGCGATTTCCGCAAAAGTAAGTGGGGTAGATTCGCGAAATCGGAACCATTCAGGTACAGTACTATATATATATATGTACCTCCCTCTTCCAAAGAATGGATGACGGTACATGATATATATCGAAATTTATTTTGATTAAATCGCTTGGTTTAACAGTTTTCGTTGTGTGCAATATTATTTTTTATTTATTTTGTATATGCGTATAATATATATGTACTTTATACAGTACGATAACGAGTATATATTATTAAATTTTCAATGTCAAATGAGACTCAATTTTTAAACATAACCTTCGAAAAGTAACATGCAAATTATGCAATTTTACATTGGAGAAACGACATCTTCTGTATACGTGTATGAAACAATAAAAAGGTAACACAAATATCCGTGTATTTTAAATAAAAAATTTTCTGTATCATTTGTATATAAGGACTTTTAAAAAAAAATACATTTCACTGTTATACAAAACAAGTAAGCTCGTTAGTAAAACTTTTAACTTTACGTTACCTGTCTATAAACAAGGCATGTTTAAAAAATTCATCGCAATACCGAAATAGTATTTTTAAATATGTAAAACTTTTTAATTATACATTAAACAATAAAATCATGCATTGCAGGTATAAATTATTAATGCGTTAATCCGTAGAATACGTAATAAGTAAACAATAAGAATACAGTGGTGTATGTTTGTTTTTGCTCCAAATAAAATATTAACTGGTAACACTAATATTATCTCTTTACAAAAGCTAACGCAGCTATATGAAAAGGATGTACAATCTTTTCCGCTCGTTATCATTTGAGATATAATCTACTTTATTAGGATTTATTGATACTATTCAACGTGTATAGAGATAAGATTTATTGTGTGTGTGTATATCTATGTGACTCACGTTATTATATATATATATATATATATATATATATATATATATATATATAGTTTGTTGCTTGCGTTAGATTCGACTGTTCAGACTTTCGTATAATCTAGTTGAATAGGTAGCTAACAAATATGATTAGGATGCTGAATTATAGCAAACCTAAAGTGAAACAACGGGTACATAGTTGTAACCGAGACTATATACACAATAATTATATATACCGTTGTTTAGTTCTATTGACTTCAAAGAGAAAACTTTTGCCCTCCATTTCGCGCTTTGTTGTTCATTTTCAAAAAAAAAACTCGGAAAGAAAATTATTAATATTAATAATTATAAGCGAAAGATTATAATTTATACTGTAAAAGAATATTGTAGAGAAATAATTTATTAGCGTTTACTAAATTTGAATGAATAAGTTACACTCTTATTACTATATATAATCGATATCCGAAGAACATTTTTTTTTCAAGCTGCATATAATAGGTACTTTCATCCACGGAAAATTTGAGAATATATCAAAATTCGATGAGGAACTACTGCAATAAGTATCGGATCTATAACATTTAAAAACAGCATAACAAATGAGTTGACGAAGAAAAGGTAAGGATATATATCCTTATCGGAAACCAAGTTTAAGGCACACCTTCGTAAATATCGTAATAACAAATCGGCACGGTAGATAATCCACGGAAAGATCCGAGATTACATGCGATTAATTATTTTTAAACTTCACCTTTATAACGCGTCGAGGTGTGTATAGGTAGCGCTGAGTTCCACTTTTCTCCTGGGGGGCGTCTGCTCCGCGCAGTCGCGCGTCTCTCTGGTGCGCGCGCGTCGGTGGTATGCGTGTTGAAGAAGGAAGACAGGCGCGCGCGCGCGGGATCAGCTGGTTTCTGCTCCCGCGGCAAGATTAACCGAGTGCATCGCCGCCCTCGTACGGAAACTCTATCATCATGTTCTCGTTACAAAGGAGTATCCTGTAAGTAGTAACCATTAAGATCGTCAACATTCGGAGAATAATCAATTAGAACAACCGCGAGAAATCCATACGAGAATAATTCGCGAGCAGGTATATATTAAGACGCGTGCGCGTACAATCTCTCTCTCTCTCTCCTTCTCTTTCTTCCACGTCCCTGGCCTTCGGTTCCGTTCTCCCGTGCTCCATTTACCTTTTTCTCTCGTTGCCCGGGTTTTCTCTTTTCATTTTCTTTTTTCGGTACTGCACGATTTTAGATTCACGATTCTAGAGGTTAACCGTGTCCCCCCGCAATGATTTTCGATAACGTTACGTCAAATCCAGTTGGAACGTTCGACATCTTCCTCCTTTGACAACCTATTTACCTTTCTTCCCCCTTTCTTTAATTACACTACTAAACGCATCGTTCGGTCTGTCCTCGTAATCGTACTTCGCGTAAGGGTGCCTATGTATGTATATGTGTGTGTGTAAGTAAGTGTGAGGGTAGGGACCCGAATATAACGTTGCGGAGGTCGATCGATAAACGAGAGCGCGCGCCAGATATACACAGACACGCATAGGGTTCTAAGTGGCTTCAAACTTAATGCACGTACATATACTTATACGATATACCCACCGGTTTGTGTGGTATTTTCTTTTTGTACTCTCTTCTTATTACTACGAAAGACATCATTTTATTTTTTTCTCCTCGGTTCTCGTGAACGCGAGACTTCGACTCCCGATAAGCTTCGCACGTTCGTATTGTTTAGAAAAGCATTCGATTGCACCGTGTCAGACTCCGTGGTATCGTAACACTTAGTAAATTGTAGAATTATTATAATATTGTAT